>CP125978.1:412131739-412445742 GCA_030063025.1 Avena longiglumis | reverse complement strand
GGCCCTCATTGCCCCTATCATAAGAATCTTGAAGTGATTAAGGTTAAAGTGAACAAACTATGGAGTATATGCTTGACAAAGTATAAGTTGGCAATCTTATGTCCCTTGAATACGAGGGCCGCTCCTCATGCTACTCAAGTTTAGTTACTTGCAAGTTATTTTCATAGTAAGTACATGTGTATCATAGAGAACCGCCAATGGGGTACCCCTTGCACATGGTACATGAGCTTTCCCCTAAACAAAATGACAAGGCAAGCAGACAATGAGCATCTCATCATTCTTCTTATTTACCATGGGATATGGTGCTTTTTCTCTCTTTCCTGTTTTTCTCAATATGTCTCTTTTTTCTCAATCTCTTTTTTTATAAGAAGAATGCTCCATAGATGTCACTATGGTGATGCTGCAAGTTTCGACCATGATTAGGCATGGCTTAGGCTAGCGGCCTAGGCATTTCTCTAACACAAAAATACATAACTCCATGACTTACAAGCTCCTCTTTCATTTCACACCGACAACATCCATAGACAAACGAGCATGCTATCAACTGTGTACAAAGTACAAGTGCAATGTTGAAAGCATTCCCCATGAAAACATGGTTCTGCTAATTCCAACGTATAAGTGCAAGCATATACAACATAGATGACACAGTGGTTCAAGTTTATTAGGGGCAAGAAATATAAAGTGTGCCATCAAGTTCGTGAGAGCTTTAATCACTAAGTTTTCACATAACAAAATACTTTTTAATTGGAAGATAACTTAAAACAAGAATATACTTGGAATGGTGTAACACACCATGCATAGGAATTTATAGTGGACACTTTGGAATAACTTGGTTTCTTGTGAGTTGGAAGCATGAGTAGAGTTTACTCATACAAGTGGAGGCTAGCAAAAGACTGGGAGTGACCAACTAAGAGAGCAGTAATGGACATTATCATGTAGAGCGACAAAACATTACTAATCAAAGCATAGAGTGGTACTACAAGTCAAGGAATAAATGATCATAGAGGCTATGGTTGTTGGAGATATGCCCAAGAGGCAATAATAAAGTGGTTATCATCATATCTTCACACTTATGATAAATGTTTACATACCATGCTATAATTGTATTAACCGGAAACATTAATACTTGTGTGATTTGTGATGGGGATATGCCTACCGGGGTATACCTAGCAGGGGCGTTCCGGGCCCAAGACACGCGAGTGGGCTGTGAGCGGCCAGTGGATCAAAGCCCGGCCGAGTCGGCGATCGAAGTCGAAGGCCGAGCGAGTAGATAGGCCCGGTCGGACTAGGTTAAGCGACTCTCAAGGCTGTAACCGAATCGGTTGAGATATGTAAACCCTAGGGAGGTGAGCCTATATAAACCTCCCAATAGGCGTAGAGACACGTTCCTCATACACCCAAGCGACTCGCCGCCTAGCCGCGAGTTCGCCCCTGTAACACCTCCATAATACAATCTAGCGGGTAGGTCTTTACCCTCCGAGGCGAACAGGTAAACCACATGTCTTTGCCCTCATCTCGCACCGTGATGGCTGGCCCTTGCCCTCGTTCTACTACTCGCTGCCGATTACATCTGCCGTGACAATTCCCGGCAGTGGCGCCCACCGTGGGGCGGGCGGTCGGCGGTGTTCTGGCGAGATCCAATCTGCCCATCAGCGAGGCGTCGCCACCGGCGCATGATAGCGATCGGCGAGATGCTCGAGATCTTGCCGGCAGCTACGTCCGGCGCGACCCGTCACGCGACAGCGCGATCCTACCTATCGGCGGCGATCGGCCTCTTCGTCGGCCTCACCGGCGTAATAAATCTCGGAGGACTTCGGCTCGCATCCGCGAGTTGCCGCCACCATCGGCTCTCCGAGCGAGATCACGATCCACCGCCTCGCCTCCGAGTACAACTCGTACAGCGGCGTGGCGGGAATTGATGGCGCGGAGGATGCGGCCCTCACCGGCGCCGACTTCGGTGACCCGGCGTCACCGCCAGATCCATCACCGCGGCCTCATCCGGGATCCATCGCCAGGTCTCCAGCGGGAGATTTGAGACCCCTCCATCCTCGGGATCTTGGTCGACTCGGGTCGGAGAACTCCGCCGACCTCAGCGACGGAACGGCCGCCACGCTGACCTACATGGCCACGGCGCCCGATCCGCCGGAGGATCCTTTCTCCACCCCAATCCCTCCTAACGCCCGAACGGAGGTCAAGAACTCCGCTGAAACTGGCGGGCGGCATGCATAAAGCGGGCGGCGCGAATTTTTTGCCTCGGCGGTGACAGCAGAGGCATCACGCTACCACCAGCGGATCAGGTCACGCTGAACCCCACCGTTTAGGGCGCCCTGAACCCGACAGCAACGACCGGCCCGCATGGCGGCGCGCGACCTGCGAGCAGCGCCACCGGGAGAAGCGCCCGGCCCCGCCGGATCAGCGGCGCCCACCTCCACGCGGCACCTCCTGAGGACCAGCCGCGGATAGTAGTCTCCTCACGGGAGGCGAGGCAAACGGCCTCCCATTCTCCACCCCAATGGACAACCTCGTGGCAGGTCGAGCGGCAGCCGACACCATCAGCGGCACGGTGGCGGCGCCCTCTGATCAATACGTCGGGGCCTGCCGCAAAGGCCGTGAGCAGCAAAAGCGGCGCCGACTCGGCAGGCAGTATACTCGCGTTCCTCGGGAAGCGGGCGGCCTCAGCGGCCCGGCAGCAAACACCCTCAGCGCCCGCCACGAGCCTGCGGCTCAACACCGACCATGAGCGAGGCACTCTCCATCAACGACCCAGGGCAACCAACGCCGCCTCCAGCGGGCAACCATCGGCGCCCGCACCCACATCATCAACAACCAAAGCTGGCGCCGACGCCCGATGACTGCGGCACACCTAACTAATCGCCGACGGTGAGCCTATATCGCTCGATCGACTCGGACCCAAGTGCCGGACCAATGATCCGGCGAGAAGTACCGCCAAACTTCAAAGGCGCCAAAAGATAGAAAATCGACTCCTCGACCCCGCCGTCTGGCTCGACACATACCTCATGGCAATGGGGATCATGGGTCACTGTGACCTACTACGCCCGTTACCTCCACGATGATGGAGGGGCGTGCGGCGATGGATCAACACTCTCCCGAGACGATGTCGACTCACGGGAGGAAATGCGCGACGCCTTCGTCGCCGTGCACTTGAGTGCTCCTACAGCGCGCCACCACTATTGAGGACACAGGCGGTGCATCCGGGGACCCCATGAGTCGACCATAAGCCGGGTCCAACGGTGGCAAGAGCTTTGGTACAACGGTGGGCATCCACGGACACCGCGATCCATTGCTTCAAGACCTCGTGCCTCTGAGCCTCTAGTCGCCAAGCTCAGCGACACTTCCGCACACTCGACAACATCCCGACCTCCTCGAGATCGCCAAGCGGTACACCGAGGAAGATCCGAACCAAAACCGGCAGTCGTCAGGAGGTCAATGCCGCAGGCGGCAACGGCGGCCGGGCCGAATCGACCCTACCTTCGGCTTTTCGCCTCCGGCAAGCGCCCGCATGACCAGCGGGCGAGTCGACTTAAATGCCGCCAACGCCGCACGCTACGAGCCCAAGAGCTCTTGCCGACGGAGGGCAACGCCGCGGCGGCAACTACAAGAACAAGCCAAGGTTCGATCCCGGCCCTCCTTAACCAACCATGTGCGTTCCATAGCAGGAAGGAAGCCGCAACGCACACCACCGCCGAGTGCCACACCCTCGTGGAAATCGAGAAGGCACGGCAAGCTGGAGGACCCGACAACGATCCGCCAAAGCGGCGGAAAATTCGCAAAGTAGCCCGCTCCACACCTTCACGGCTTCAACACGTAAGCGAGAAGAAGGTCATCGCCAGCGCGTCGCCGTCAATGTGGCCCAAACAGACGTCCCGGTTCTGAACTGGTCGGAGCAACCATCACACAGGTCGGCAAGACCACTCGCGCGCCAGTACCTGTGACGAGTCGCCTTGGTGGTCAAGCCCAAGGTTGGCAACTATTGGCTCCCCAAGACACGATGAGCGGCGGCTCCATCAACATCCTCTACCTCGACACCTTCAGCGCTGCGGCTCCTTGATCGATGATCGAGCGACCCACACCACATTCCACGGCGCCGACCCGGTCGGAAGGCGTACCGATCGGCAAGGTCACGCTGCGGTCACCTTCACACGGCAAACTTCTGCACGAGAGGATCGTCTTGAGCTGGTGCCCTTGATAGCCCTACCTGCGTCGGGCGCGGGCATTCGCTAAATTCATGGCGGCGCCCGCTCATAACGCGATGAGCGATAAGCTCCCGATGCGGCGTCATCACCATCAGCGACCCGACATGGCCGCCGAGTGCGAGGCCAAAGGGCGAGCTTCGCCCGCCGTCATCGCGCGAGACCAACCACGCGACGAGCTCGCCAAACGCGGCGGGTCAACAACGATGACCCCACCATACTCAAGCCCAACTCGGAGGCGCGAGCACCTCAACCTTTGAGGCCACAGCGCGACCGCCGTCGAGCTGGTACCAGGCGACTCGGCCAGACGGTGGCGATCGGGGCGGGCATGAGCCCAGCGTAGGAAGCGCGCTCGCCGAGTTCCTCCGTGAAGCAGGACATCTTCGCATGGAAACCCTGACATGCCGGTGTCCCTAGGAGCTCATGAGCACAAGCTAACGCCGACCCCAAAGTGCGACACTGTCAAGCGATCGTGGCCCTTCAATGAAGAACGCCCGTCGAGCAATCGCCGAGGATGTGCAGCGTTTACTCGCTGCGGCTTCATCCGCCAATCAAGTACTCAAGTGGTGGCAAACCCAGTCTGGTCGAGAAAAAGCGGGACACGGAGAATGTGTATCGACTACACAAACCTGAAACGCCTGCCCAAAGGCGATTCGTCCTCCGCGGATCGACCAGATAATCGATTCGACCGCGGGCTCGTCGCTATGTTTCCTCGGCGCCTACTACGGGTACAACCAGATCAAAATGGCCGTCGAGCGAGGAGAAGACGGCGTTCATGGCGCCATTGAATATACGCTACACCGCCATGACCTTCGGCCTCAAGAACGCCGGGCGACCTACCAGCGGTGCATGCAAGAATGCCTCGTGAGCCAAATTGGCGCAACATCCACGTCTACATCGGCAGCGTAGTCGTGAAGTCCACTCGCCAAGGCGACCTACTCACCGACACGCGGAAACTTTCACCAACTGCGAAGATACAAGATAAAGCTCAACCTGTGCAAGTGCAGCGGTGTACCGCGGACAACTCTGAATGCGTCGTCTCAAGCGAGGGATCGGCGAACCCACAAAGATCGACATGATCGCGGCGGCAAACCTGAGTGCTGCGCGGCGTCGAAGGCCGGGCGGTAAGCGGCTCTCGGTCGCTTCATCCCCGCTGGCGAAAAGCGATGCCCTATACCGCTGATGCAGAACCCCACCTTCGGTGGGACAAGGAGGCGGACGACGCTCACGACCTCAAAAGTGCTACTCGCGCACCGCTACTCGCCCAGACAAAGAACCCATGTTGGTTTACGTCGCGGCGTCCGAGCGTCGTCCGCCGTGATGGTCGTAGAGCGACGAAGGAAGGAAAGGCGCCAGTTCAGCGGCGGTGTACTACATCAGAGGTCCTCACCGAATCGCCGGTATACCATGATACCAAAAGCTAGTATACGCGGTCTTCCGGGCTCGTGCGCCGCACTACTTCGAGAACACCCGATCACGGTCGTCTCCTCGGCACCACTTGCAAGACATCATCCGCAATCGCGGCGACGGCGAGTCGCCAAGTGAAATTGTCGAGATCGGCGTCCACAACATCAAGTATGAGCCACAGCGATCAAGTCACGAGCTGCAGACTTCGCCGCCCGGGGGAAAACCCAGCAGCGAGAAGCGCCGTACCTCCACTCTGGAGCCTGCTGGACGGCTCCAAAGCGGATGGCGCAGCAGGGATAGTGTTGACTTCACCAAAGGCGACAAGCTCCGCTACATCCTCGCCTCGACTTCACGACTGCACCAACAACATGGCTGAATCGAGGCCCTACTCCCTGGCATGCGAGCCAATGAGATGAACGTCAATCGCCTCCGGCTACGGAGATTCCGACCTTGTCATGAGGCAAGTCGCCGGCACCTGCGATGCCGTCTCCACTACCATGGCGGCGTACCGCCAAGCGGTGGATAAGTTGGGCGGCCACTTCACCGGCTACTCCGTCGAGTGGATCGACAGGCGGAAAAACGAGGAGGCCGACACCCTATCTCGTGATCGGGTCGGCTCGACCGCACCACCCTTGGCGTGTTCCTCGACACAATCTCAAGCCATCAGTCTCTCCCCGAGGAGATCGACATCGAGTCCCACTCCAACAGAGGCAGCCTTGGTACTTTTCGTCACCGAGCGAACCGGACCAAGCCCTACATCGCCTACACGGAAGCCGGCACCTGCGGCGAGGCAGACGCTCGAATGATCACTCGTGGATGCAAGTCCTACACCATCATCGACGGCGAGCTCCACAAGCAGCGTCACCGGCGTGTTCCACGCTGCGTCCAACCGGCTGAAGGACGAAAAATCCTCCACGACATTCACTCAGGTGACTGCGGCCACCACGCCGCCGCTCGCTCCCTGGTCGCCAAGGCTATGCGACACGGCTTCTACTGGCCCACCGCACATGCCGACGCTGTCGACATCGTCCAGCGATCGCGGGTGCGAAATCATGCCAATCGCACGCGTCGAGCTCGGCGCTCAAAACAATCCCCATCACTGGCCATTATTTGTGTGGGGCATGGACATGGTAGGCCCCTTCAAGAAGGCCCCCTCTGGCTACACCCACCTGCTGGTCGCCGTCGACAAATTCACGAAGTGGGTGGAGGCCAAGCCAGTCCGGAAATTCGACGGGAAGACCGCCACTAAATTCCTACGCGAGCTCATCTATCGCTCGGGTTTCCCCAACAACATCATCACGGACAACGGCACCAACCGCCAAGGAGCCATGGCCAAATTCTGCGAAGAGCACCATATCCGGCTCGACCTGCGCATCGCCCACCCGAATCCAACGCGGCGGCGAGCAGGCCAACCAAAGCATCCTCCACGGCTGAAGCCGCGACTCCAAAGTACCACTCGGCGCACGCGCGGTCTTTGGGTCGAGAGTTGCCCTCGTCATCCGGGGATCCGGACCTCCGTCAGATCGACGGATTCACCCCTTCTTCATGGTCTACTACGCGGCAGTCATGCCCACCGACCTCGAACACGACTCGCGAGTCGTCCACTATCTGAGGCTGCAAGCGAGCTGGCCCGCCAAGATGGGTCGACCAGCTCGGCAGCACCGACCTCGCTCGGTCACGCACCGCCATCTACCGGCAAGGACTTCGCTACCACACGGCGGTGGCTTCGCACCTTCTAGGAAGGCGACGGTGCTACGCCTCATCCGGGACAAGAAGGGATGCACAAGCTTTCCTCCGTGGGAAGGCCCATTCGCTATAGGGCGCGCACCAGGCAACGATGCCTACTACCTCATCGACGTCCGGGGGCGGCGAACTCGACGTCAGCGACCATGGAATGTAAACCTCCGGAAGTTCTACTCCTAGAACCCCACATGTACTCTCCGGTCGCCATGAAATAAAAAGAAATGGTTACCGCAACGTGCTTACTCTCCATGACTTGTGCCACTCGCTTTTCGTAAAAACAGCGTTATGCTAAACGCAGTCAACCTTTGGTGCAGCGATCGGGCGGCGGCTAAGTAGTGCGGTGCAAAACTGAATCACTTCAGGTCTTGCATCGTCCACGAATAACGCCAACCGGAGCCCCATTGGAGTTGCCTAGCTCACCGGTTCTCTGAGCCAAGACAAGCCCTCGCTTCTCCAGCGACCACGGTCCTCCGCATCCTCGGCATAGCGACTCGAGCGGCTAAGTACCACGCTCGGGGTGAAGACCAGTTAAATCGCGGCCAGGAAACGCCAAGTAAGAGAGCATGCCGGGACTCACTGCGATGACCCCACGGGCGGCAGGGTGACGCTCACACCAACGCGCTAAGTCCTCAACCACCCTTGAGTCGCACCTAGAACTACCAAGTACCACTCGGGGACTCGGCCACCCGACCTCGTTCGCATGCGGGAAAATGGTAAAGTCAGAGCACTCAAAGTCGCCTAGCGGCTCTTGACTCGGTAGTCGACTAAAACATCAAAACACATAACAACAACACATCATATCGAGGTAAACCCCACAAAAGTGCGGACGCGCTCGGGGACTCATCCAAAATCAATCAAAAGCACACAAACAAATATCAAAATAGACACGACGTCTCATTCAATCACATGTTGCATTGTTTCATGTTACAAAATATGCCCGCGTGGCAGAGCTGCTGCTAACGCCACAAGGCAAACTACTCTACTCTGCAGCTTGAAGGCGACTCGCTTGACATCCGGCGTGCGGATGAACGCCATGTATGGGTTGGATGGATACGTCGTCAGTTCACCCGCCATCGCCGCGCGAAAAGGCTGCTCGACCTTGAAGTCACGATGCGGCGGCTCGGGGTCGTTTGGCACGACAACCGTCTCCTGGTACGGCAGGAGGTCGCCCATCGCCCAGACGCGTTCCGAGTATGTGGCGGCACGTTCTTGCAACTTGAGGACCTCAGACAGCTCCACCGCGCCAGTCGACGATGGATACCCACTCGTCACATCGTAAATGTCGAAATCCTCGGGGAAGTGGGCGAGTCCAAGGCTCAGTGCCGTCGACGCTCCACGCCGAAACGCCGACCGCGTCATGAACAAAACGACTGCGGGCGCCTTCTCCAAGTACCTCCACACCTCAACGAGGTCGCTAGGAATCACTTCCGTGGGCGATATTTATTGGAGGTAGGCACGGATGCACGTCGCCGACAACGTCGCCAAATCGACGAGCATGCTTACGCAATGCCTTGCGTCGAGCGAGCTCGCCTCTTCTTCGCTATCAAGGATGCGACCTGCGAGTAGAAGACAATGATAAGTATGACGTACACCACAAAAACCACAACTATTATAAAGGGGAGATGCACTCACCAAGCAACGGGCGGGCGAGTACCGTGATGAAGCACTGAAGCGACGTGTGGTCGTCCTGAAGCCCAGCAATAAGGACTTCCGACACCTTGCGATCCTCTTCAGCGGCCGCAATGGCGGCCTTGGCTCGCCCGTCCTCCGAGCTCGGTTCTTCTCGCCTCGCGATTCGGCTCGAGGTCGGCGATCCGCTGTTCAGCGGCACCAGGCAGATCGCGCGCCACCAACTCACCGGCGAGGACAATCCCCTGGCGAGCTTCCTCTGCCTTCATAGCAGCAGCCTGAAGCCCCTTGTTCGCCTCCTGGATGATGGAGAGCTCCTTCTCCGCGCGCTGCTTCGCGGCCAATCGATCCGCCGACTCCAGCTGCAGACCCTGCACATCACCAAAAAAGTTAGGCAATCAAGAAATTCCTAAAGTGCCCACTCGCTGAAATTCAGCGAGTGCGCACTCGGGGACTGGCGATCAAGAAATTCCTAAGTGCCCATTCGCTGAAATTCAGCGAGTGCGCACTCGGGGACTGGCGATCAATAAATTCCTAAGTGCCCACTCGTTGAAATTCAGCGGCCTTTCGGGGACTGATGCGAAAATAATTAAAAAAGCGAAATTATAAGAATCAAGCGGCTGCAAAGCACCGACGATCCTCGGAATGGATGTACTGGATGGCGCGCCAAGCATGCCATGGAGTTGTATCGCGTCCACGGACGCGAGCAACGCGGCGTATGCCCACGACGTTGGTCGACTTCAGCTTGGCGGTCGGGGCGTGGCTCGAGGCGTAGCCTCACTCGCCGTGGCCGCCTTGGTCGCAGCGGGGAAGGTAGCGATAGAGGCACCCGCTCCAAGGGAGGTCGCCTCCGCCGCTGCAGGCAAGGAAGCACCCTCCTTCGTAGACGCGGCTGCCTCCACCGCGGGCCCGGCCGGCGTGACCGTCGCGTCGTCAGAAATCGTGGACGTCATATCGCCTTTGGCCTTCTTTGCCGGCCGAGGCGTCGACCTCGTCCTCCTTCCTCTTGCGGGAAGGGTCCTCCTCGCTTGTGGCGGAGGATACCTTGGCCACGGTCGGGTGGCCCATCCTTTTCACTCCGGTTCTGTGCATTAATCAAGTCAACAGAGACAATTGGAATAGTTATGGAAAATAAGAAAGGGTGGCGCACTCACTTGGCGGCGGGATGAAACGCAGCCCGTCGAAGGCCGGCGGTTTTCGGTCAGGCCCAGCGTGGCCCGATCCCAGTTCGGGCGTCGCGTGCCCAAGACACGGACGGCTTCTTCGTCGTTGAGGCCTTGGCGCCTGGGACATCCTCGGCGGAGCCTCCTCGCGAGTTAGGGGCCGTGGCGGAGCCTCCTTGCGGCGAACCGCCCGATCGGAGCCTTGCGGCGAAGTCACCGTGGCGGAGCCTCCCAGCCCGTAGGAGGCGAATGGCGGAGGCATTGAGGCGGCGGCACCTCCACGTCGCTCGTAGCGGTTGTCGCTGGAGGCCAGCGTCACCGGCTGGGCTGGGAGCATCAGCTGCTTTCGCGAGTGTGGCGGTGAGGCCGTCCTCAACGGCCTCGTTTTCTTCTTGAGAGGCCCTTGCTTCCCTTTCCTTCTTCTTCTTCTTCTTTGACGGGTGGCTTGGTAGCGAGGTGGTCTCTGGGCTCGTCGTCATCATCATGACGTTGAAGCTTACGCTTGCCTCGATCTCGCGTTGTCGTTGCCTGGTCTTCGGACGATGGGCGACCTCCTCTTCGGACTCGTCCTCGTCGTCTTCGTTGCCCTTGGTAGGCGGCGATTCGCCTATGTCCGGACCCAAGCTCTCATCATCCGAGGGTGGGAGCCACCCTTCTACCACTTGGAATAGCTGCAACAAATATAAGACGAAATCAGAATTACCGCGACTGCTTTTACAGCGACTGCGAGCAAGGTAAAGAAATTACCGTGGGAGCCGGACGCTTCGCGGTATAGGCGACCCGACTGCGCATCCGGTACACCGCTGGGTAATCTTTTCAACGGAGATAATCCTCCAGCTTCCACTCGTCGAGAGGCCTTCGTCGAGTCTCCCGGCTGTGTCTTGGTACATGTAGTGGTCGCGGTGGGCGAGTGGGACGAGCGCCGCCCGAGCCAGCAATTGTACAAGTTTATGGTTTGAAGGCCTTCTTTTTCAGACCGCGGATGTGCGGAGCATCTCGTCGACCATCCTGCGGTCGGGAGCTTGCCGACTTGAAGATTGCGGCTCGGGCGATTAGCGAATACAGCGGGATCGCCGCCGCCCTCCGGGTCGCCTCGGCCACGTAGAACCACGACTTCTTCGATCGCTCGCTGCCTTAGCGGGTAACATCAGGTCAAAGAAAGAAGCTTTGGACTTGAGCTGGAACGTCAAGCCGCCCGCGGCCAGCATTGGGCCGCCTGCCTCCTCGCGGCTGATCCGTCCGTGGAACAGATCTTGCCACAAGGGAAAGTAGGGCCGGCAGCCGAAGTAGCATTCGCGAGCATACGAAGATGGCGAGCTGCTATGGGGACCAGATCGAGGCTAGATCCGTGGTAAGTAGCGAAGCGCGGAAGAATAGGGATGTAGGAAACCCTAGCCCCTTTCGAGATGGTGGTGAAACAGATGAATTCCCTCTCTCGGGTTTGGGTCGTTTCTCCGGTGCGAGGATCGCCAACATGAGACCCGGCCTCCTCGAAGGAGGCCATTTGTGTGCACTTGGACCTACCCCACGGCTCGGTGGAAAGGGCCATGGCGAGATATTGGTTGGAGATCGGAAGATTTGGGTCGGTATCGTGGAGCGAAGGAAAGAAAATGCGCGCACTCGGAAGAAGTGGTGAGGAGTTGGCTCTATGACTGCCTGCCATTCCCCTTATATAGCGGGAGTTACCCGCCAAATCAGGGAACCGTTACCGCGCGGTGATTACGCCAAAAGTTACCGTTGGATTACCCAACGGCTAGTTTGACCACTGACGGTCCAACTCGCCACTTTCGGCCGACCCAATCACTAAGACGGTGTTTCAGTCTCGACTCGCCAAAGCGACACGGTCATTGGTTGTTTCCTTTATAGAGGCCGGCGATTCATTGGATGCCTACTGAAGCCGCATACTCCATTGCCGGCACCACGCCTAATCGACGACGGCCTCGGGGACTCTTGATGGGGATATGCCTGGGGTATACCTAGCGGGGCGTTCCGATCGCCCAAGACTGGCGAGTGGGCTGCAGAGCAGTGGATCAAAGCCCAGCCGAGTCGGCGGTGGGCTGAAGGCCCAGGCGAGTAGATAGGCCCGGTCGGACTAGGTTAAGCGACTCTTGAAGTAACGAATCGGTTGAGATATGTAAACCCTAGGGGAGGTGAGCCTATATAAACCTCCCAATAGGGCGAGTAGAGACACGTTCCCTCATACACCCAAGCGACTCGCCGCCTAGCCGCCGAGTTCGCCCACTGTAACACCTCCATAATACAATCTAGCAGGAGTAGGTCTTTACCCTCCGGGGGGCCGAACCTGGGTAAACCCTGTGTCTTTGCCCTCATCTCGCATCGCAGATGGCTGGCCGCCCTTGCCCCTCGTTCTACTACTCGCTGTCGATTGCAGCATCTGCCATGACAATTCCCACGACAATTTGTAAACTAAAATAAGAGTCCCTAGTAAAGCCTCTTGTTAAACTAGCTTGTTGGTTAATATATGATCATGGTTTCCTGATCATGAACATAGAGATGTTATTAACAACAGGATCATATCATTAGGAGAATGATGTGATGGACATTCTCCTATAGATAAGCGTAGCATAAATATCAAGTCATTTCAATAGTTCAATTGCTATATGCTTTCTGATACATAGTAACCTAATTCCTTCGACCATGAGATCATGCATATCACCTTTACCGGATGGATGCTTTGATGTCATCAAACACCACACCGTAACAGGGTGGCTATAAAGGTGGCATTGAGTGTTCGGAAAGTATTGGTTGAGACACATGGATCAAGAGTGGGATTTGTCCATCCATATGACGGATAGATATACTCTGGGCCCTCTCGGTGGAATGTCATCCAATTAGCTTGCAAGCATGTGGTAGCTCACAAGGGATCACATACCACGGGAGCGAGAAAAGAGTACTTATCTTAACGAGGTTGAACTAGGTATGCGAGATACTGGCGATCATAACCTCGGATAAGTAAACTATCGTGAGACAAAGGGAAATTGGTATCGTATGTAAGTGGTTCATTCGATGCAAAGTAATCGTAGAAATATGTGGGAGCCATATGAATTTCCGATTCCTCTATTGGTTATTGATCGGAGAAGTGTCTCGATCATGTCCGCATAATTCACGAACCGTGGAGACACTTAAGGATTCGACGTTGTTTGAGTAGTTATGGTATTATGAGAAAGAGACCGAATGTTGTTTGGAGTCTCGGATGGGATCCAGGATATCACGAGGTGATCCGGAATGGTCCGGAGAATAATATTCATATAAGGAAAGTCCCGTTTCGGAGTTCAGGAATGATTCCGGTGTTTTCATCGGGAATGTTCTAGAAGGTTCCGGATTGTCCCAGCACTCGGGGAGGTTACATGAACGTGTCATTACATATTGAATGATTGCATCATGTACTAAGTGTTCTTGCTGATCCAAAACTGAAAAAGTCAAACTGCCAGTTTGAAAGTCAAACGGCTAAAACAGGAAACTGTGGGAAACAAGCAAGAGGTGGTTGGAACCGACTTGGGGGAGGAGTCCCTCCAAGCCGGCGCACCAACCAACCAAGGCCGACTTGGATGGACTCCTCCCTTGGCCGCCCTCCCACCTATAAAAGGAGGTGCGGGGCCTCCTCCTCTAGACACAAGTTCCTATCCTCTAATCTCGTTTAGAGCCGTTTTGGTTTAGAGCTTCTAATTGCTCTAGCTGCGGTTTAGAGCCTTCTAATTGGTGTGTCTAATCTCTAGACCACTAATAGCTCTCTCTCATACTCCACCATACTCGCTCCGGCTTAAGCGAAGCCTCTGGGATCTCCCTCTACTTGGTACCACGCGTTTGTCTTTGCCGGAATCATGAGAGAGTGCTACAACCTCCGCCTCTTTGGAACAAGGGAGAGGAAGGTCTTCGTCAATACCGAGCGTGTGACCCATTGAGCGCTGCCGAACGCAGCGCGGAAGGATCATCTACGCGATCTTGAGATCGGGTAGAAATCTTTCATCACCCACGAGAATCTGCTCGTTAACCGCTTTGGAATCTTCGAGGGTAAGTTATTCCATCGACTCGTTGCTACAATCTAGTAGATAGATCTTGGCTTGTTTGTTTGTATGCGATAGAAAAATTTTGTTTTCCATGCTACGAACCCCTACAGTGGTATCAGAGCCGTGTCTATATGTAGATCTGTTGCACGAGTAGAACACAATGGTCATTGTGGGCGTTGATGCTTTTATTGTCGATTGCTTCTTGTGTAATTTGCATCTTGCGGTATGTTGGGTGTAGCATCCCAGTTGTCTAACACCTGTAATGCTACTTGTTATAATAATAAAAAGGGCCACTTCCAACATATAATTGCTGCATCATTATCATATCATGCTCATGTCATCATGCCACCTTGCATTTGAGCATCATATAAAACCTATTCTTGTTTGGTTCTTATCTCATGTGCATTATTAATTGTATTTGCTTCTTGATATTGTATTTGGCTCTTGATATATTGTTATATGCCCAAGTTGAGTTGGGGGCATCTCTCTTATGGACTCCACCACCTTTTTCTTTCACCACCTTATAATTCCACCATCCAATTAATATGGGCTTGGCATTTTATTTGAGTTATCTCTAGCTCTTGTTGTTGGTTGGATTCCACCCATAATCTTTTGCTTGGCCTTTGCCCACCTTTTGGGAATGCAAGTAATAATTCCACATAAATTAATGTTGTTTTCACAATATAACTACATGGCAAATATTGTTGCATGGGCCATGCAAGTGCCACCTTTTTCTTGGCTTTGGTATGTTTTTGGCTTTGTTTGCATGGAACATTTTTTCTTTGTTTAAATCTTGTGTTGGCTTGTAGTTTTCTTCACCATATCCTCTACCTCTATCCCCATGCTCCATGCACACACATGTGCTCATGAGGCATGCACAAACCTTAAACCCACCTTTTCTCTTGGATCTTGCTTGGTCATTTTTGGAGCATGCATGGACCAAAGAAAAACCCCATCATCACATAACCATCTCTCTCTCCCTCTCTCTCTTTTCTTGCCTTGATCTTGTTAGGGCTTGTTTGGAGCATGCATGATTAAGTAAAAGCCACTCCTTCTATCTTACCCCCCCTCTTAGCTAAACCCTAAAATCTACCCCATGCCACCTCCCCATCCTAGCTAAACCAAACCCTAATCTACACCTTCCCTAAACAAAACCCTAAGTACCCCTCCTCTTCTCCACTTCCTAGTTTGGTCACACCAAACCCTGCCCCAGCTCGCCACCCACCTCTCTCTACCTGCTGGACCCACCTAGCTACCCCCCAACCAGCCCTAAGGCAAACCCTGGCCCGAGCCAGCCCCTAACCAGCTAGCCCGAGCACCTCCCTTCCCTCTGTTCTCTCTGCCTAGAAGCCCCACCGAGCTGCCCTACCCCTTGGCCTCGCCCTGGACCCACCTGGAAGCCACCCCACCTGCCCTGCCTTGCCCTGCCCTGGCCGAACCGAGCACGTGAAGGGAGGGATAAAGGTGGCCGAGGCCACCCTTATCTACACCGCCTCCTCCACGCCACCCCTTCCTCCCTCTCTGCCATATCCCCTTCTCCACGCCTCCTCTAGCCTCGCCCAGATCTGGCCGCGCCATCTACCCCTCCTTCTTCCTCTCCGTCCACCATCAGCCAACACCGGCCGCCGCCAGCACCCTGCCATCCACGTCGCTCTGGCCGTCAAGATCGTCGTGGGAGTGATCGAAGAGGGCGAGGCGGTCCTCTGCAGCAGATCAGTACGGGCCAGCAAGGAGGAGAGGAACCGGAGCGCCAGGACCGACGCCGCTCCGTCGGAAAACCCTAGCTACGCCGGCGTCAGCCCCGCCGCCGTTCACGACCGCCCCGGCCCGATCCAAGCACGCCACCGAACTCGCGGTGAGCACCCCCGCCTCCCAGACATCCTCTCCCGCTCTGTCGTTTCCTGGACGCGGCGGACTTTACGTCGAGCAGCCTCCGCGCGCCGGAGTTCGCGAGCATCTACCGCCAGCACGCGCAGCCTAACCCTATCTAGCACGCGCCCTTCTCACCGTCAACTAACCTAGCCTACCCCAGTGGCGACAGACCCCTGCGCGAGCCAGAGAGCGCGAGTTCGATCCCCCACCGCGCCCGTCTGCTGCCTGTCAGCGCCGTCGGTTTCGAGGGAAGAAAACAGTACCTTGGTCTTTTTGAAAACCCCCTCCCAAACCTTTTGCCCTCAGCGGTCCAATTGCCACCGTCGATGACTGGTCGTTTTAAAAGGATCCCTATCTTTTTCCAAATTAACCCGCGGTCCCTCTTTTCCCAGGCGCTGGCGTGTGGGTCATTAAGCACCTGGCCCACCTGTTAGTGACCAGGGCTAGAATAGTCTGAGTATAAAACTTCCAGAGTCTGTTTAAATTCAAATCTAGTTTAAATTATTTCAAATTCAAATTTCCAATCAGATTTGCAATAACTTTTCCATTGTAATTCCAAATAACACAAATGATATATGTTTGGAGATCAGAAAAATGCCAGGATTTCAAATATGCCATTCAATTTGCCTTTTGTACATTTAAAATTCCAAGTTGATTTAAATTACCCAATTGCCACTAGAACTTAAATAATTAATAACTTTTGTTTTCTAATTCCAAATTTAGCAAATAATATGTCTAAAATGATCAGCTCGACGAGACCTTTCCGTTTAAGCTATCCATAACTTCCATTGCAGCATGCATCATATAAAAATATAGGGTACAGCAATGTTATGACAACAAAATGTGAACCAAAACTCCTTTAAAAAGTTGTTACTTGTCTTCCACACCTCACCATGCCATGCCACCTTATTGCCATGTAAATTGTGCATCATTCATCATGGCATGATTGGTTGCTTGACGCATCTTAATCATATGCTTGTGCTCTATATTCATGTTGGCCTTGTTTGTTTGGTTTTTCTCGGATAGAACGGCTTTGAGTGGGTTATATCAAGAGAACCGTGAGCACTACCGGATCCGTCCCTCGCTTCAACTGAGTTGTCAGGCAAGCACTTCCACATGCTTGCATACATACAGTACCTATTGCCTCTATCTTATTCCTGCATCATTGAGTCGCGATTGCATTAAATTGAATCCCAAGTATGCATAGCCTTTACTTTTAAACTCCACCAAGCTTGTTCCTCCATCCCATGAGCCACTACTATAGGAGTTGTTTGAGCCATGCGAGTCGTAGAACAGCATGTGTAGGGTATGTGAGAGTCTGTTGAATAATGAGGTACCTTAAACAACTTAACTCGGTAGTAGTGGGATAACTAAAGAAAGTGGCACGGTGAGCAACATCTGCTATTTGGTTTTCCTGCTCACTTGTGTCCGTAAGACCCAGTACTTGATTCCTGTTCCTTGATTTATCGCTATCCACATCCGGGAGGTATATGGGACCCCCCTGAGCCAGAGCTTGATTCCGTCTTATTTCTTTGGTCGACAAACTAGTTTGAGGTTTGATTTACGATCTTGTACTTATGCCATGCTACTTTCTGTTTTAAAATTGTGCGTGAGATAGCATCTTTATTTAGGATCGAACACGATTCATGGTGTCGACAAGCCCAGTTTTGGGTTCCCAGTCGTTCACAGCCGTATACCCAAACCTTGAGTCCGTCTCGGAGCTTGCTTACTTCGTTGCGGGTCTACTTTAAGGGGTGGCCCCCTGAAATATTTCTGCATCCGGTGATTGTTCAGTCGTGAAAGCCTCGTTGGGTTTTGATTTGGTTTTTCCGAGGTTGATCGAGCGTGTGTTGCTATTGGTGCACCCCGGCCGGGTAAAACTTTACGGCGTGTCCACGGATATGGACGACTTGGAGCACAGTTTCTCGATCATAGACAAGCATAACTAAAGTACCGCCTTAATCTGACTAAGTAACTTGACTAGTAAATAGTGCAACACTCATGGAATGGTTAATAAAATTGCCAACGGATGGGGGTTTGTTCGTCCGCTTCCTTGTTGGTAAGCAGGGAGGAGGATGGATCTGATGAAATTACTATTATAACTGTTGTTCTTAAATTCACGGACATCCGTCTATCATTGTTTAGGCGGATGGTTAGCGCTATCTGTAGAACTGCTAGGGTTTATCTTCGCGCAATGCGGCACCCAGTTGTGTCCTTTAGAGGCATTAAGTCTTCTTTGAGTACCCTTAGGGTCTCACACGATAAATTATTTGGTTCGATGGATGGTACCCTTGGACGGATCTTGGGTGGAAGAAGCGAAGATGTGGGCAGCGATCGTTCGGTGTAGAGATTAGGAGCAGGGGATCCGTGAGACCTGTAGTTGGGATGTGCTTATTTTCTATGGCATCTTATGCCGATTTGCTTCTTATCCGTACTCGGATTTTGTTTCCGCTTCCGCATGATACTCTGATGTGTGTTGTATGAGGAAGTATCCTAAAATATAGATCTATCTAGGTCATTTGAATCTTGCCGTATGGCGTTGCTATATTTTCCTTTCTTTCTAGATGGTATGGCTCTGATGTACTCTTGTATGGTGGCTTGTGTACATACCCACTTGTGTACGTAGTTGATCCCTTCGCCGGAATTCGCCTTCTGACAGTCCCGTTGAGAGGGTAGTGGTTGGGACGTCTGAAAGGACTACCGGTGAGTGGCTTTTGGGGCCCCACCGTACTATTCAACCACTACCACTCATCCGGGCTTGTATCTAGGGCGTAATTCACCGAGGTAGTTACAATTGGTATCGAGCCATCCCGACCTTGAGGTTTCAGCCAAGCAGTCGTTGTCGATCTAGCAAATATTTTGGTAGTTATGTATATTAGGGAAAAACAAAAGCGAGTAGGACTGCTCCACTTTTCTTCTTACCCTCCCACCCACCCTTTTCTGATAAGGAAGTGCAACGTTTTCAATCCTCTTCTCAAAATTCAAACTAAGATTCACGTGTTCTGGGTTTCCGTAGTACCATAGGTTGTGTGTATGTGTGTGTGTGCTTAATCTTTTGTCTATCTGTTGCATCCAAGTTGTTATCTTATCTGCCTTTGGTTATCAACTGTTGGTACATTCCATACCGACAGGCTTATGCAAACCGACGCAATCTATCTTCCTCTTTGTATCCGACGCTATCTTGTTGGGGTGTTCGTTTCCGTAGTTACCAATCTTTAGGTTTCGTCGTGAGAAGAAGGGGTTAGGATATGTGTTCCACTTGTTCATGTGCGGAGTAATGATTTGAGTGCGGGATGGAGTCGCGACCATACCACTACTTTTATCATTCGCTTTTGTATATTGAATCGGTAGAGTCACTAATCTTGATTCGTTAAGTAATTTTGCGCATCTATTGGTATTCTAATGCCGAAATTTGTGGAAAATTTTTCTTTGATATATTGTGTACCACACTCCTTTTCAGTCGTGTGCGATATGCTTAATATCTTTTAGGTGCTATGAACTTTGTTGATATTTTAATATCATCTCAGTAAATCGTATCCTTTAACCTTGGTTAATTCCATCTTGGTACTATTTTGGATTATTATCATTCTCCATTATAGTCTTGACTTGAGTTTTATATCAATGACAGGATGGCTCCACCACGCCTTGAGGAGGACATACCTCGGGCGGGCTCGTTGTCAAACATAGCTAATGCTTTGGCAGCTATGCAAGAGAACCAATGGCGCTTTGAGGAGGCGTCGGAAGAAAGCAGTTTGCTCCACTTCCTCCACCTCCCAAGCGTGGAGACATCAAGAGCTTCCTCAAGTTCAACCCTCGTCGTTTGATGTTTCGACCGACCTCCGACGCGGATGATTGGCTGTGAGATCTCAAGGTTGCTCGAGGCTGCGATGTTCCGAGGAGTGGGTCAAGTGTGCTACTCACCTTCTCAAGGGAGATGCAGCTCTTTGGTGGGAGAACTACTTGAAGGCAAGCTGCCGGGTTCCGACCTACTTGGGAAAGGTTCCTTTGGAGGCGTTCAAAGAGCGGTTTCTCTCGAGATTGTAATGGAAAGGATGAAGGAGGCTTTCCTCAACTGAAGCGAGGAAATGATAACGACACCTATATCAGGAACTTCATGAATCTATCTCGTTATGGTGGTGATGAGGTATCTGATGACAAGAAGAAGCAGAAAAGGTTCAGGCAAGGGCTCAATGCGTCGATCAAGTATGCAATCACGCATGCAAGACCGACAACCTTCCTGGAACTACAGCACACAGCATTGCAAGAGGAGGCAAGCAGACAAATGTTCGAGGAGTCCAAGAAACACAACAGGGATGCATAAAGCTCTGCAGTTATGGCAGCTCCTTCTAAGCGTCGTGTCTGGGTTCCTAACACCCCACCGTCGCTCCCGGCTCCACCAAGACCTGCAAGTTTCGCGGCAAGGCCACCAAACTTCACCACTGCGGCTCCCAGGGGCTACAACCACCACTACCCTGGAGCGCCTGGCGGAGTCCCTGGCTACTCTGCTCCACGTCCAGCTAGTGCCTGCTTCACGTGTGGAGATCCTGGACATCCCCACTGGAATTGTCCAATGAAGAACAAATCTCTCCCTCCACCCCCGCCAAGATCTGCAACAAGCTCTCCTTCGGTTCGTGCACCACCACCTCGGGCTCTCAACATCAACACCAAGCCCGGGTCTGCGGTTGTTCGGGCCAACTGCGTCAACGCCTCTCAAGCTGAGCTCGCACCTGGAGTTGTGATGGGTATGCTTTCCGTTAACTCAGTCCCTGCACGAGTTCTCTTTGATTCTGGTGCATCGCATTCTTTTGTGTCTCACAAGTTTGCAAATGAGAATGACTTAACAATGGAGCCTATTCTTAAGCGGTTAATGGTTCTTTCTCCTGGAGCAAATATGGTAGCATCTAAGATCAGTCATGGGAATCAAATTGAGATTGGTGGTTCTTCATTCTTGGCTTCTTTGATTGTTCTGGGCAACTCGGACATTGATGTCATCTTGGGCATGGATTGGTTGACGGCAAATGCATGTGATTGATTGTCTTTGAGCTCGGTGTCTCTAAAGATTCTGAAGGCCATATAGTCTTTTCTCCAAGTCGACTCCTGCTGTCCAGCTCTTTTCCTTGGCGGCTCTGAATGATGATGTTATGCAAGCTATTGAGTGTACCCGATGGTCTGAGTTCCCGGATGTCTTTCTGAAGAGTTGCGGGAATGCCTCCGGATCGCGAGGTTGAATTCGTGATTGAGCTTGAACTGGAACGGCTCCTATCTCCAAGAGGCCATATAAAATGGGTCCTACGAGTTGGCTGAACTCAAGCGACAACTTGATGAACAAGAGAAGTTGGGTTTCATTCAACACGCACTTCTTCTTGGGGTAGCCCAACAATCTTTGTGAAGAAGCGTGTGAACCGATAGGCTATGTGTTGACTACCGGGCTCTCAATGCTAAAACTATCAAGAACAAATATCCTCTCCACGGATAAATGATCTTTTGATCGGTGGCGGAGGCTGTGGTGTTCTCTAAAATTTGGACTTGAGAAGTGGTTATCACCAAATCAAAATTCGCAAAGAAGATGTGCCCAAAACAGCTTTCACCACCGCTATGGCCTGTATGAGTACACGGTCATGTCTTTCGGTCTCACCAACGCTTTTGCTACCTTCTCGAGGCTGATGAACTCCGTTTTCATGGAGTACCTTGATAAGTTTGTCGTGGTATATCTGGATGACATTCTGGTCTATTCCAAGTCTAAGGAGGAGCATGAAGAACACCTGCGGTGTGTCCTAAACAAGATTCGTGAGAACCGCTTGTATGCAAAGTTCTCAAAGTGTGAGTTTTGGCTGCCTGAAGTAACCTATCTTGGTCATGTTATCTCTGCCAAGGGCATTGCAGTCAACCCGGAAACCGTGAAGACAATAGTTGAATGGCTTCCTCCTGTGAATGTCAAGGAAGTGCGGAGTTTCCTCGGTTTGGCCAGTTATTGCCGTCGCTTCGTTCAGAACTTCTCGAAGATAGCAAAGCCTCTTACCGATCTCCTCAAGAAAGGCAAGAAATATCTGTGGACTCCTGCGTGTCAAGAAAGTTTTGAGACACTCAAAGAGAAGCTCACTTCCACGCCAGTCTTGGTTCCTCCACATACATCTAAGCCCTTTCAGATATTCTGCGATGCCTCTTTGCAAGGATTGGGTGCGGTCCTTATGCAAGAGAAACAGGTGGTTGCTTATGCCTCTCGTCAGTTGAAGATGCATGAGATCAACTATCCCACACATGACCTCGAGCTAGCAGCAGTTGTCTTTGCTTTGAAGCTATGGAGGCACTACTTGCTGGGTAACCGTTGTGAGATCTTCTCGGACCACAAGAGTTTGAAGTATATCTTCACTCAACCTGATCTCAACCTTCGGCAGAGGAGATGGATCGAAGCAATCAATGATTTTGATGTGACCATCAACTACACTCCAGGCAAAGCAAATGTCATGGCAGATGCACTTAGCCGTAAAGCTTATGTCAACAACCTCATGGTGGAAGAGCAGCAACCTCTCTTGTGCGAGGAATTCCGTCGACTCAACACAGAAATTGTGGAACAAGGGCACCTCTGAACCTTCGGCTACTCCTCTCTTGGAAGAACAGATTCTCTTGACTTGGTGATCCGCACCAAAAGCTCATCTCTAAGCTTGACCTTCAGTATGAGTCCTTCCACGTTGATGATCAAGGCACGCTCTTCTTTGAACACCGGATGTTTGTTCCAAACTACCCGGTGCGAGACCAAGTTCTCAAGGAGGCACATGATTCGGTTCTTTCTATCCATCTGGCAGCACAAAGATGTACATGGACTTGAAAACACAATCTTGGTGGCACAGGTTGAAGCGGTATTGCGCCAAGTATGTCTCGAATGTGATGCTGCCGTGGGTGAAGGCATCCATCGAAACCATTTGGTCTTCTCTGACCATTGAAACCTCCGGAATGGAAATGGGAGAAAGTAGATATGGACTTCATCCTTTGGCTTTCCAAGGTCGCAGAAGGGCAACAATGCAATTTTTGTTGTCATCGTGGCTTTCTAAAGTGGCTCATTTCTTCGATCAAAGAAACAATTTACGGAATTGAGTTGGTGAGCTCTATATCAGAATTGTCTCCTTGTATGGGGTTCCACTTGAAATCAGTTCACTGGTGGGAGCATCTTCACCTCAAAGTTAGGAGAGTTTCCAAAAGCTTTGGGAACAAAGTTGAACTTCAGCCTTACCACCCTCGATCGCAAGGACAAGTGGAGAGGATCAATCGGATCTGGAGGACATGCTTGAACGTCATCTCATTTGGCATGAAGTGGGAGGAATGTCTTCCATATGCTGAATTCTCCTACAACAACAGCTTCGGAAGAGTGCGAAGATGGCACCATTCGAGGCTCTCTATGGTCGCAAGTGCAGAACTCGATTGGTTGGTCGGTGCGGGAGAAAGAATCTGGTTTGGTACGACATTGTAACCCAAGCGGAGAAGGTGCATATCATTACGAGAACACGAAGATTGCTCAAAGTCGTCGGAAGAGCAACTATGACAGAAGCACGGATATGGTATATATGGTGACCTCGTGTACCTTCGTGTCACTCCCATGAGAGGAACACACCGCTTGGTATCAAAGGAAAGTTGGCTCCTAGATACATCGGTCCTTTCAAGATACGTGGTAGAAGAGGAGAAGTTGCTTATGCACTTGAGCTTAGGAAAACTCAAAGTCCATGATGTTTTCCACATCTCTCAGCTCAAGTGCTTCAAAGATCCCGGGACCGTGGATCATGAGCTAATCGACCTCAAGAAGACTTGTCTTATCAAGAACACCCCACCAAAATCCTTGAGACATGAGCGTAGGACACGCAACAAGTCCATCAAGTTTTGCAAGGTGCGATGGTCACACCATTACATTGATGAAGCCACATGGGGCGTGAAGATGAACTCCGTGCCAACCATCCTTCTCTCTTTGTATCTTCTTCTTCTTCCTAGAATCTCGGGGCGAGATTCCTGTTTAGTGGGGGAGAGTTGTAGCATCCCAGTTGTCTAACACCTATAATGCTACTTGTTATAATAATAAAAAGGGCCACTTCCAACATATAATTGCTGCATCATTATCATATCATGCTCATGTCATCATGTCACCTTGCATTTGAGCATCATATAAAACCTATTCTTGTTTGGTTCTTATCTCATGTGCATTATTAATTGTATTTGCTTCTTGATATTGTATTTGGCTGTTGATATATTGTTATATGCCCAAGTTGAGTTGGGGGCATCTCTCTTATGGACTCCACCACCTTTTTCTTTCACCACCTTATAATTCCACCATCCAATTAATATGGGCTTGGCATTTTATTTGAGTTATCTCTAGCTCTTGTTGTTGGTTGGATTCCACCCATAATCTTTTGCTTGGCCTTTGCCCACCTTTTGGGAATGCAAGTAATAATGCCACATAAATTAATGTTGTTTTCACAATATAACTACATGGCAAATATTGTTGCATGGGCCATGCAAGTGCCACCTTTTTCTTGGCTTTGGTATATTTTTGGCTTTGTTTGCATGGAACATTTTTTCTTTGTTTAAATCTTGTGTTGGCTTGTAGTTTTCTTCACCATATCCTCTACCTCTATCCCCATGCTCCATGCACACACATGTGCTCATGAGGCATGCACAAACCTTAAACCCACCTTTTCTCTTGGATCTTGCTTGGTCATTTTTGGAGCATGCATGGACCAAAGAAAAACCCCATCATCACATAACCATCTCTCTCTCCCTCTCTCTCTTTTCTTGCCTTGATCTTGTTAGGGCTTGTTTGGAGCATGCATGATTAAGTAAAAGCCACTCCTTCTATCTTACCCCCTCTTAGCTAAACCCTAAATCTACCCCATGCCACCTCCCATCCTAGCTAAACCAAACCCTAATCTACACCTTCCTAAACAAAACCCTAAGTACCCTCCTCTTCTCCACTTCCTAGTTTGGTCACAAACCCACAACTGCCACCCACCTCTCTCTACTGCTGGACCCACCTAGCTACCCCCAACCAGCCCTAAGGCAAACCTGAGCTAGGCATTTCCAACTAGCCCAGGCACCTCCCTTCCCTCTGTTCTCTCTCTGCCTAGAAGCCCCACCGAGCTGCCTACCCCTTGGCCTCGCCCTGGACCCACCTGGAAGCCACCCCACCTGCCCTGCCTTGCCCTGCCCTGGCCGAACCGAGCACGTGAAGGGAGGGATAAAGGTGGCCGAGGCCACCCTTATCTACACCGCCTCCTCCACGCCACCCCTTCCTCCCTCTCTGCCATATCCCCTTCCCCACGCCTCCTCTAGCCTCGCCTAGATCTGGCCGCGCCATCTACCCCTCCTTCTTCTTCCTCTCCGTCCACCATCAGCCAACGCCGGCCGCCGCCAGCACCCTGCCATCCACGTCGCTTCGGCCGTCAAGATCGTCGTGGGAGTGATCGAAGAGGGCGAGGCGGTCCTCTGCAGCAGATCAGTACGGGCCAGCAAGGAGGAGAAGAACCGGAGCGCCAGGACCGACGCCGCTCCGTCGGAAAACCCTAGCTACGCCGGCGTCAGCCCCGCCGCCGTTCACGACCGCCCCGGCCCGATCCAAGCACGCCATCAACTTCGCGGTGAGCACCCCGCCTCCAGACATCCTCTCCCGCTGTCGTTTCACGGGCCTTGGCGGACTTTCGTCGAGCAGCCTCATGGCGGAGTTCGCGAGCATCTACCGCCAGCACGCGCAGCCTAACCCTATCTAGCACGCGCCCTTCTCACCGTCAACTAACCTAGCCTACCCGGTGGCGGCAGACCCTGCTGAGCGAGCGAGTTCGATCCCCGCGCCCGTGGCGCTCAGCGCGGCCCTTCGCCGGCCGTCAGGTTTCAGGGGAAGAAAAACAGTACACCTTGGTCTTTTTGCGAAAAACCCCCCTCCCAAACCTTTTGCCAACCCGCGGTCCAGCCGGCCCACCGTCAGTGACCGTCGCCGTTTTATAAAAAGGATCCCTATCTTTTTCCAAATTAACCCGCGGTCCCTCTTTTCCCAGGCGCTGGCGTGTGGGTCAGTAAGCACCTGGCCCACCTGTCAGTGACCAGGGCTAGAATAGTCTGAGTATAAAACTTCCAGAGTCTGTTTAAATTCAAATCTAGTTTAAATTATTTCAAATTCAAATTTCCAATCAGATTTGCAATAACTTTTCCATTGTAATTCCAAATAACACAAATGATATATGTTTGGAGATCAGAAAAATGCCAGGATTTCAAATATGCCATTCAATTTGCCTTTTGTACATTTAAAATTCCAAGTTGATTTAATTTACACTAATTACCACTAGAACTTAAATAATTAATAACTTTTGTTTTCTCATTCCAAATTTAGCAAATGATATGTCTAAAATGATCAGCTCGACGAGACCTTTCCGTTTAAGCTATCCATAACTTCCATTGCAGCATGCATCATATAAAAATATAGGGTACAGCAATGTTATGACAACAAAATGTGAACCAAAACTCCTTTAAAAAGTTGTTACTTGTCTTCCACACCTCACCATGCCATGCCACCTTATTGCCATGTAAATTGTGCATCATTCATCATGGCATGATTGGTTGCTTGACGCATCTTAATCATATGCTTGTGCTCTATATTCATGTTGGCCTTGTTTGTTTGGTTTTTCTCGGATAGACACTGAGCAGGGGTTATATCAAGAGAACCAGGAGCACTACCCAGATCCGTCCCTCGCTTCAACTGAGTTGTCAGGCAAGCACTTCCACATGCTTGCATACATACAGTACCTATTGCCTCTATCTTATTCCTGCATCATTGAGTCGCGATTGCATTAAATTGAATCCCAAGTATGCATAGCCTTTACTTTTAAACCCCACCAAGCTTGTTCCTCCATCCCATGAGCCACTACTATAGGAGTTGTTTGAGCCATGCGAGTCGTAGAAACGACATGTGTAGGGTATGTGAGAGTCTGTTGAATAATGAGGTACCTTAAACAACTTAACCTGGGTAGTAGTGGGATAACTAAAGAAAGTGGCACCGGTGAGCAACATCTGCTATTTGGTTTTTCCTGCTCACTTGTGTCCCGTAAGACCCCGAGTACTTGATTCCTGTTCCTTGATTTATCGCGCTATCCACATCCGGGAGGTATATGGGACCCCCCTGAGCCAGAGCTTGATTCCGTCTTATTTCTTGGGGCCACAAACTAGTTTGAGGTTTTATTTACGATCTTGTACTTATGCCATGCTACTTTCTGTTTTAAAATTGTGCGACAGATAGCACCTGTACTGTTTAGGATCGGGACACGATTCCGCGGTGTCGACAAGCCCAGTTTTGGGTTCCCAGTCGTTCACAGCCGTATACCCAAACCTTGAGTCCGTCTCGGAGCTTGCTTACTTCGTTGCGGGTCTACTTTAAGGGGTGGCCCCCTGAAATATTTCTGCATCCGGTGATTGTTCAGTCGTGAAAGCCTCGTTGGGTTTTGATTTGGTTTTCGAGGTTGATCGGCGTGTGTTGCTATTGGTGCACCGGCCGGGTAAAACTTTCAAAGCCGTGTCCACGGATATGGACGACTTGGAGCACAGTTTCTCGATCATAGACAAGCATAACTAAAGTACCGCCTTAATCTGACTAAGTAACTTGACTAGTAAATAGTGCAACACTCATGGAATGGTTAATAAAATTGCCAACGGATGGGGGGTTGTTCGTCCGCTTCCTTGTTGGTAAGCAGGGAGGAGGATGGATCTGATGAAATTACTATTATAACTGTTGTTCTTAAATTCACGGACATCCGTCTATCATTGGTTAGGCGGATGGTTAGCGCTATCTGTAGAACTGCTAGGGTTTATCTTTCGCCGCAATTGCGGCACCCCAGGTTGTGTCCCCTTTAGAGGCATTAAGTCTTGCTGAGTACCCTTAGGGTCTCACACGATAAATTATTTGGTTCAGATGGACAGGTACCCGCGGGCGGATCTTTGGGTGGAAGAAGCGAAGATGGGCAACGATCGTTCGGTGTAGAGATTCCGAGCGAGGATCCATGAGACCTGTAGTTGGGATGTGCTTATTTCTATGGCATCTTATGCCGATTTGCTTCTTATCCGTACTCGGATTTTGTTTGCTTCCGCATGATACTACGATGTGTTGTATGAGGAAGTATCCTAAAATATAGATCTATCTAGGTCATTTGAATCTTGCCGTATGGGCGTTGCTATATTTTCCTTTCTTTCTAGATGGTATGGCTCGATGTACTCTTGTATGGTGGCTTGCGTACATACCCACTTGTGTACGTAGTTGATCCCTTCTGCCCGATTCGCCGTCTGAGGTCCCGTTGAGAGGGTAGTGGTTGGGACGTCTGAAAGGACTACCAGTGAGTGGCTTTTGGGGCCCCACCGTACTATTCCAACCACTACCACTCATCCAGGCTTGTATCTAGGAGCGTAATTCACCGAGGTAGTTACATTGGGATGAAGCGGCCCGGGCTAACCTTACATGACATCGTTCATGATACTTGCTCCACGCTTGACATGCAACTTGTACTACATAAGTGGCTTTGCGGGTGCCTGTTTCTCCTAGCATAGTTAAGATCCAATTTACAACGGGTGATTGTCAATACTAGTATCAATGTTGTGATTCTTGTTCGTATGTTAGAACGACACTTATTGAAAGCCCCAAACCACGTAAAATATGCAAAGAAAGTAGAAGCGTCTAACTTTGTTTTGCAGGGGTGTGCAGTGATGTGATATGGCCATGATTGTGATTATATTTGATGTATGCAATGTTCCTTATTGTAAGTTGGCAACCGGCAGGAGCCATATGGTTGTCTTTAATTTATGTTAAGACCCGCGTGTCTATTCAAAGTAGTTGTAATAGTTGAAGCCGGTGGACGATAACCATGGAGAAGCATCATTGACCTTGATGCAATGTCGGTAATGATGGAGATCATGTTCATGCTAGAAGATGGAGATCGGAAGCACAAAGAAGAAAGGCCATATCATATCACATATTATGAATTGCATGTGATGTTAATCCTTTATGCATCTTGTATTGCTTAGTAGACGACGGTAGCATTATAAGATGATCCCTCATGCACATGAATTTCAAGTCATAAAGTGTTCACCCTTAGTTAGCACCGTTGCTAAAGCTTGTTGTTTCGGAGCACCACGTGATGATCGGGTGTGTTAGATTCTATAAGTGTATACAACGTGAGCAAGCCAGATTTGCTCATGCGGAAACTAAGGTTTGATCTTGACGAGCCTAGCATGTACATACATGGCCTCAGGAACACGGATTACCGAAAGGTAGAGCATGAGTCATATAGTAGATATGATGAGCATGTTGATTGTTCACCATTGAAGCTATATCAACTCTCGTGATGATCGGTTTTGATGTGGTGGATTTGGTTCGTGTGATCACTAAAACAATGTGAGGGATATTGTTTTGAGTGGGAGTTCACCTAGATTAATTTAATTATTAATTAGAACTCAATTTATCATAAACTAAATCAAAGTGAATTTGCATAGTTGTTGTAGTCATTGGCATCCGTTTACCACCTTGCGCTTAGTTATAATTGAGATGTGTAACACCCTCAGAATCGGACCTATGCAAGTTCGAGCAAAATTCGCCAAACCCGCATAGAAACGATTCAAAGGTGCCCACCAGGCACTTTCGTGCGGGTGGAAAACGAAGTAATAACATTACACAACAGTCCTCGATGGGACCCACAGAACAGATATATATATAATGACTCAAAGAGTCAAGAATCTGATATAATATACAAAGATCCAAATCACCTTGAAAGCGATAGGCGTCCGACTACGGACAAGATGCAAATGGGGCTAAGAGCCACGAAGAATAACCAATGGCGTCCATAACCCTGCCCGGCCAAGCGGAAGGGTAACCCTGCTAACGGCGTCGATCTCAAACCTGCTTAAACAAAAGGGGTGCCGACAAAGGGCAAAGGAAAAAGAGGAGCGTCAGTACTGAGGCCAGTACACGGCGAGGCTAGAATTCGGCGGTCCTCGCCTACATAGGTGTGGTGGACTGAGCGGCAGCGGCAGCATGCACTAAACAACCTATAGAGACTCGATACCACGGCGACTATCAGAGAGGGGTAAGATAGACCTATCCGGATCCAACCTGAAGCTAACACCAAACAAACCCATCCTGGCGTTTCCCCCTCGAGACCAAACGAGGAAGTCAACCGAGGAACTCACACAGTTGGCAGTTTTACTTATTCGGTTATCGTTGCAGCAATTACTAGTCAAGTATAGATAATCATCACGATAAAATAAGCGGTGGGCACTTTTAGTTAACCATTACATTTGTAGTTGCGACACTTACTAGTCGATACAATTGGCATGAGATAACCCGTAAACCCGGCAGCGATTGTTGGTACTTTTATTCAGCCATTCCGTTGTAGTTGCAATACTTACTAGTCGGTACAATGGTATGGCGACAATCCAAACAAGCAATTGTGGGCGATTAATTAGCCATTCCATTATAGTGAAGCTGATTACTAGTCATTATAAAGTCAAATTTATAGCAATAAACTTTAGTTATGCTTGTCTATGATCGAGATCTTGTGCTCCAAGTCCATATCCGCGGACACGGCTTTGAGAAAGTTTTACCGGGGTGCACCAATAGCAACCTGCGCTCGATCAACCTCGGAAAAACCAAACAAAACCCAACGAGGCTTTCACGGTGAACAATCACGATTCAGAAATATTTGGGGCCACCCATTGAGTAGACCCATAGCGAAGCTGGTGACTCGAGACGGACTCAAGGTTTGTGTCGATTGGTTGTAAGCATTGGGAACCCGAAAGTGTGGCTGGGCTTGTCGATACATGGCGAAAACACTCCTCTTACCTAAATGCAGTTGGGTGTGCTCGCACAATCGTAAATACATAAGTAGCATGGCATAGGTACAGGATCGTAAATAAAACCTCAAACTAGTTTGTGGCCCCAAGAAATAAGACTGACTCAAGCTCTGGCTCAGGGGGGTCCCATATACCTCCCGGATGTGGATAGCGCGATAAATCAAGGAGTATCAAGTACTCGGGGTCCTCAGGACACAAGTGGGCGTTGAAACCAAATATTATCTATCACCCACCGATGCCTCGCTTACTTCAATTTTAGTTGTTAAACAGTAATTAAAGTGAGCGATAAGTAAAACTATGATCATCTCCAACATCAACAGTGACAATACATCAACAACTGTGGCACTTGACGACCGCATAGCAACTTGAGCAAGCGACTACGACGCATAAGTCCAACTATCTACCAAACAACAAGTAATAGGATGTGTCCAAGGCAATATATGGCTGCAAGGGATATCAAAGGTACGGAATCTAGAGCATCATAACACAGATAGCAATAGATCAACAGAGGAATAAATACTATAAAAGTAAGATAGGTAGAAAGGGAGATGCTCTTTGAAAACATTGTCGAAGGTTCAACCGAAGATCGGGGCGAAGCTCACATCAACTCAACAGCCTTATCCGCGAAGAAGCAAAACACTAGAAGAAACACCGGATGCAATATTTAATACTACGGCAAAAGATCGGGCATGATGCATGTATGATGCATGACATGGCAGAGGTGCAATGCAACTAGGCAAGATTAAGCGGAACCGGGGTCCCGACAATTAATTAAATAGTTCTAGTTGTTTAACTACCCCGCAATTTAAATGTTGTATTAACATGGAAAGAGATAGCACCGGTTCACTACACCAATTTAAATGAGGCCAATATAAGGCTAGATTTGCCCGCATATGGGCCCCATATTTGATTATTAGGTGAATCGGCATAAGGCCCCCAAACCACATGAATGTATGCATGCAAGACAATTATTATGCGACAAGTTGTATTATGTTATAAAATAGGGTTCCGAAGGGTTCACATTGGGGGTCTCGGCGGACTTGGGGTTCCGGTTCGGGTCGGTCTCGGGGTCGAGGTTCGACGGGGGCGTTCTCGGGCTCCGGGGTCGTTCTCGGATATCGGGGTAGTTCTTGTCGCGTCCGGGGTCTTCGGGTCATGTTGTCGGTCATGGCGTTCGGGACGAAGCACTTGTCGCGTCGAGGTCTCGGTGTCCGGGGTGAAGCACTCGGCGTTCTCGAGGGAGTACTTGTCGTTCGGGCCCTCGGCGAATCTTGGCGTCGAGAAGAAGATCATGTCATTCTGCAGGTCCGGTCTTGAGGCTCGGGATCTCGGCGCTTTGGGTCGGGAAGCGATCTTGGGTTCGGCCTCCAAACACGAACAGTCTTGATTTCCATGAGGAAGAACTTGACATCTTGAATGCGGGCGGAGACCTCGGCGTTCGTGTCGAAGATCTTGTTCGCCCCTTTGTTGGCGTTGTGGTACTTGTTCCGTTCCTTGATGGTGGTTTGGTTGGATTGGCACATACACGGCACATGCACCCAAAGGTACATACGCATACATACGAGGCAGGCGGCGGCAAGAGGCCCCGCGGTACTACGAGGCGTCGCGGCCGTTGCTAGCGGTCGAGAGGGAAGTGCAGAACCCGGGCGGCGTGACGGGCGGAGCAGGCGGCAGGCGCTCGGCGTGGACGACACGAGGCGGCGGCGGTGGGCGAGCGGCGTCGCGGAGACGGTTCTGGCGGCAGCGGACGCGCCTTGACGGCGAGGGAGGTCGGGCGGCGCAGCGCAGCACGTGGGCGGCGACACCGGCGAGGGGCGAGGCCGTCGGCGCTGCTCCTGCGTGGGGAAGATGGCGGCGAGCGGCGGAGGAGACGGTGCGCCCGGTCGAGGCGGCTCGCCGGAGGCTCGGAAGGTCGGGAGGGATCTGACGGCAGCGGCATTATCGGGGGCGGGCGTCGAGAAGAAGGCAGGCGAGAGGCGGGCTTGCAATGAGGCCAAGGGGCTTGTGAAGGCCCGAGCCAGGCTGAGGCTGGCGCTCAATGGGGAGGCAGCCTTGGCGCATGGGCAGCAGCGGCTTGGCGGAGAGAGCCTTGTGACAGCAACGAGTCGGCGATGGCGGCGACAGTGGAGCAGGTCTGGGCGCAGTGGAGGGCGTCGGGTCTTGGCGTGGAGGAGCGAGGTTGGCGGAGGAGGCGGGGAGGGTCGCCGGAAGGTGGAAGAGGGAGAGAAGAGAGAGCGAGGCAGAGAGGGGGGGGGTGGGGCGGTGCAGGGAGAGCTCATGGGATGGTGGTGGTGGGGATGGGCAGGTCGGTGGGGCCCAGGCGGAAGGCGATTACAGGTGGGGATGCGTGCGTGGGTGTGGGGGTGGCGTGTGCCTGAGAGGAAGAGAGAGGGAAGGGAGAGAGGAAGTGGGGGTGAGGGGGTGACGTGGCGGCGTGTGAGTGGGTGAGGGAGAGGGAGGAGGTGAGGTGGCGTATGGCGATTGGCCAGGGTGAGGTGGAGGCTGGGTGTGGGTAGGTTAGTGGGTAGCTGTAGGATTTGTCTGGTGGACCGATCTATTTTCTTGGGGTGGTCGTTCGGGTCGAAACGGCCCGTTCGACTGCCCCACAAAAATAATTACAGATTTTATTTAATTTGCGATGAACTTTTGCAAGTGGTTTTTAGACAAATAAAATATCCGGCAGCACCCGGGATTTGGCGTTTGAATAAAAGACGGGGCGTTTTTAGAAAACAAAACAGGCTTGCGAAAAATAGTTTTAGACAAACAACATATGATGATGACGATGCAATGCACAAATTCAACGCGATTTTCTAGTAGTGGTTTTGCGGGATGCCACAAGATGATAGAACTATAGAATTCTGGTTAGTTACTTTACGAACTGGTATCGTATTGTTTTGAAGTGTTAATCTAAAGTTTAAAAGTCCTATTGCAAACTTTCAGTAAGTTCCGGTTACTCCATGCAGTTTAATAATTAGTATTAAATCAAGAGTAACAATTCCAAGTGTTAGTATATAAGTATCATGTTTGTCTCCATGATTCTTGATATTCAAAGGATTCTCTTAATATCAAGGTTATCTAGGATCTGAAAGAGTTGTTTCAGAAACCATGATGTGTGGAAGATATTGTGATATCTAAAATGAAATTTTGGTTACAACATGATAGAGTATAATATGGCAAAGTTCATGTTCTCATATTTTGATGAGAATTTGCAAAGGGTTGGAGACACTAGTTGTCCTAATCCACCAAAAGGTTTTGGATAGCAACATTATACTCACGATTCATCTTTATAAGCTAAAAGTAGCTTGATCATGGATAATTCCATGATAAAGGTGAATATTTGATGTAGGTAAAATGTTTACTACACCAAGAGATTACTAAAGAAAGGAATTTGAAAGAACACGAAACATTTGATAATGGTGATCTACTTCAAAGTGCAAGTCCAAAGACATTGGTATTTAATTATACACGCTTTGGATTATGTGTCATATGTATGACTCCACTATTTGATGTTGATAGATTCTTTCAAAGCGAGAAGGAAATCTTGAAGAGAATCTCACAAATATATGGCAGAAAGGAAAAGACTAGAATTGTTCAGCTTAAGTATATAGATAATATACATGTTATGGCTATATTCTTTGCTTATTAAACAATGTGGTTCTCAAGTATTTGATACTGAATTTGTTGGTGTGAATCGTCATACGAAACAACACAATTCATGAACTACAATGGCCTAAGTAACTAGCAAAAGAATATGTGATGATGTTCATCGAGAAGAAAATAAAGGGTTATTGTGTTGCTCGTTAAACATCAAAGCTTGCCTTCACGATTTGTTTTATCAGGTATTATGAGAACAAAAGGGTTGTTCAAATAATTGCCGTAATCCATAAAAGATGGATTCGCAAATCTCGTTGGAGACATCACATCCATAAAACTAGTGCTAAATATGTCGAAAGACAAATTGATTGAAAGATCACTTAGGAAGTGACATCGCCGTTTAAATTATACTGGAAAGAAAACATGAAGAAACTCCATGTGGATGGAATTTTGGAGTCTTTTGATTTTTGATCAAATGACACTTGTGAAACTTTCCTACAGATAATTGAAACTTCGTTCATAGGCCAAAAGGGAACGAAAGACTAGTTTATTGGAATTTGTACATATTGTTGTACGAAGTCCATTATGTGTAGTCAAGAGCGATGGATTTTAACTTCATTTGCTTTTTCCGAGATTTTGAGTGAATATATGAATATTTACTTAATAAGGATGAAGTATGAAACATTTGAAAAGTTCAAAGACTTTCAAGATGAATTGCAAAATCATTGTAACAAGAATATAAACAGTTTATGATAAAGATCATAAAGGAAGATATTTGAGTTACAGAGTTTAGAATAATACCTAAGATTTAAGGAATCGTTCCGTGGATTTGCATTTTCCCGAAACACCATAAAGAGTATGGAGCGTTCGAGATATGTAATTAAACCTTGTTTGACATGGTAAGATCGAAGGTGAAATTCATAAAACTGCCATTGTATTTTAAAGATTAAAAGCTTTAGAGATTGCCGTTTTTCCACTGAAAAGAGCTTCATCATAATCCGTTGAAATGACACCATATAAAGTTATGGTTTGGGATAAAACCCAAGTTGTCCTTTCTTAAACATTGGCATGCTATGCATAAAAAGGATGTTTGCAACCAAAGTCGGATGAACCTGTCTTTGTATGTTATTTCGAATAACTGTTAAGTATTCCTCCATAACACCGGAGACAAAAGTGTTTGTCACTTAGAACGTCAAGTTTCTTTTAGAAGGAATTTTTCGTGAAAAGTTAAGTGGGAGGACAATAGAACTTTGATAAAGTTAAAAGAACCTTAGCTATATGTGCAGAGTTGCGCAGCACCGAAAAGTGTTCCGGAGGCAGCAACAATTCTCATGGCTCACGTGCCTCAAAGGTTGTGGTTATGAAGGTCAAAGTTTCTGTTGAACCAAGTAGGTCGAGTAAACAATCAAATACCAAGATTTGAGGGTTGAATCATTATTTGAGAATAATGAACGTACTACATGCAAAGAAGCGATGATGGGCCCTGACTCCGTAAAATGGCTTGAAGCCATAAAATCCGTGATAGTTCCATATACAAGAGATCAAGATTTGAACTTGAAAGACCCTCTGGGAAGGTGCAAGACCTTACAGTTGTATTTGGATCTATACAGAAATAGACATGGATGTTTCACATCTATGAAATAGTCGACATGTTGGGAAAGAGTTCACAACAATGTTCAAAGGTTGTATATGACAAGATTTGATCTTTCATAGCGATTTTTAGTCTAGACGGATTAATGTAGCAACCACTACATATAATTTGTTATATGGTAGTTGAATAAACAAAACAAGTTCTTCTAATAGAATCGTTACCTAGGACATGTGCATAACACGGTCCATAGGGTTTTGTTAATTCATAGGATGCTAAAAGCATATGCAAACTTCAATGGTTGAAGTGAGCATCACGGAGTTGGAATCTTCACTATGATGAAACTGTTAAAGGAGTTTAAAAGTTCATTAGAGACGATGAAGATGCTTGCATTTGCAAGAAATTAAGTGGGAGCACTAAGACATGTTTCTAATACATTATGTGGAAGACATATTGTTGATTGGAAATAATGTATCTTTTATTAACACATATTAAGAATTTCATCCCGATGAAAGACTTAGGCAAAACCCAAATATTTGGCATCAATAGACGCTAATATGGTTGTGCCAGAAGTACATAGACAAGATATTGAATGAGTTCAATATAGAAACTACAAGAGAGGTTCTTGTCGCACAGAAAGGATTGAATGAGTTCAATATTGATGATATATTCAAGTGTATTAACACAGGGTAAGTGAAACAAAGATTCAAGTATAGATTGATACTTGATGTTTGAAATCACAAAGAATATTTATATCAATCATACTGTGATATGTACAAATCCAGATATGTCCTGTGCTATGAGCATATACCAGAATGATTCATAAGAAGATCATTGGACAATAGTAAGGATATTCTTATGATCTTTTGGAAGAACTAAGAGTATATTATTTGTAGAAGTGACAAATAGATGGTTAGTTCATTGTAAAAGTACTACATTGATACTAGTTTTGTCACAAAATACAAATTAAGTTTATCTCAATCTAAACTAAGGGTGGCACAATATAATGGAAAATGAGTTCCATAATGGATTTGGATGAGTTCCAAAGTTAAGACATTGTGACAGATACTACAACAAAAGGCTAAGTATATGACTGCTATTTTAGCGACAAAGAGCATTTGTGTCAAGTAGTTTGTTATCAAACTAGGTGTAGTTCACAGTGGGATAATACTATGAAGATATATTATGCGACAATATTATCAACATTTTTTAACCCCAAAGAGCTAAAGGTCACACCGAAAGACCAAATTTATACAAAGCCATCTCATTAGAGAATGAGTGATGCGTAGATACGCTAAGACATGCAATTACACACGGACCTGGAAGTGTCAGATCCGGAGATCAGTTGACCACTAGCAATCGTGTACATACAACACCGGAAAGCCATAGGTGTTGAATACACAAAGGTTTGAAACTAGATTATTGACTCTAGTGCAAGTGGGAGACTGTTGGAGATATGCCCAAGCGGCAATAATAAAGTGGTTATTATCATATCTTCACACTTATGATAAATGTTTACATACCATGCTATAATTGTATTAACCGGAAACATTAATACTTGTGTGATTTGTAAACTAAAATAAGAGTCCCTAGTAAAGCCTCTTGTTAAACTAGCTTGTTGGTTAATATATGATCATGGTTTCACGATCATGAACATAGAGATGTTATTAACAACAGGATCATATCATTAGGAGAATGATGTGATGGACATACTCCTATAGATAAGCGTAGCATAAAGATCAAGTCATTTCAATAGTTCAATTGCTATATGCTTTCTGATACATAGTAACCTAATTCCTTCGACCATGAGATCATGCATATCACCTTTACCGGATGGATGCTTTGATGTCATCAAACACCACACCGTAACAGGGTGGCTATAAAGGTGGCATTGAGTGTTCGGAATGTATTGGTTGAGACACATGGATCAAGAGTGGGATTTGTCCATCCATATGACGGATAGATATACTCTGGGCCCTCTCGGTGGAATGTCATCCAATTAGCTTGCAATCATGTGACTGGCTCACAAGGGATCACATACCACGGGAACGAGAAAAGAGTACTTATCGGTAACGAGGTTGAACTAGGTATGCAGAGATACCGACGATCATAACCTCGGATAAGTAAACTATCGTGAGACAAAGGGAAATTGGTATCGTATGTAAGTGGTTCATTCGATCGCAAAGTAATCGTAGAAATATGTGGGAGCCATATGAATTTCCAGATTCCTCTATTGGTTATTGATCGGATAAGTGTCTCAATCATGTCCACATAATTCACGAACCGTAGGGAGACACACTTAAGGATTCGACGTTGTTTGAGTAGTTATGGTATTATGAGAAAGAGACCGAATATTGTGCGGAGTCTCGGATGGGATCCGGGATATCACGAGGTGATCCGGAATGGTCCGGAGAATAAGATTCATATAAGGAAAGTCCCGTTTCGGAGTTCGGGAATGATTCCGGTGTTTTCATCGGGAATGTTCTAGAAGGTTCCGGCATGCGGCACTCGGGGGAGGTACATGAATGTGTCATTACATATTGAATGATTGCATCATGTACTAAGTGTTCTTGCTGATCCAAAACTGAAAAGTCAAGCGCCAGTTTGAAAGTCAAGCGCTAAAACAGAAACTGTGGAAAACAGAAGCTGTGGAAATAGGAAACGTGGAAACAAGCAAGAGGTGGTTGGAACCGACTTGGGGAGGAGTCCTCCAAGCCGGGCGCCAACCAAGGCCGACTTGGGAGGACTCCTCCCTTGGCCGCCCTCCCACCTATAAAAGGAGGCGGGGCCTCCTCCTCTAGACACACAAGTTTCTATCCTCTAATCTCCGGTTTAGAGCCGTTTTGGTTTAGAGCTTCTAATTGCTCTAGCCTGCGGTTTAGAGCCTTCTAATTGGTGTGTCTAATCTCTAGACCACTAATAGCTCTCTCTCATACTCCACCATACTCGCTCGGCTTAAGGCGAAGCCTGCGGGATCTCCCTCTACTTAGGTACCACGCCGTTGTCTTGCCGGAATCGCGAGAGTGCTACAACCTCCGCTGCTTTGGAACAAGGAGAGGAAGGTCTTCGTCAGTGCGAACGTGTGACCGATTGCGGAGCGCCTTGAGAGCCTTGCCGGAAGGATCGTCTCACGCGATCTTGAGATCGGAAGAAATGCGACTACATCACCCACGAGAATCTGCTCTCGTTAACCGCTTTGGAATCTTCGAGGGTAAGTTATTCCATCGACTCGTTGCTACAATCTAGTAGATAGATCTTGGCTTGTTTGTTTGTATGCGATAGAATTTTTTTGTTTTCCATGCTACGAACCCCTACAATGGTGACTTGTTCATAGTCATAACATGGTGTGATCATGTGCCAAGTCAACCCAAACAAAGCATCAAAGGAGAATACCACAATACTATGTTTTTGTATGCTAAAACAACGCATGATTCTTTCAAGGCACACTAAGCAATCCCAATTGTTTGGAACAAGTCATGCTACAAAAATGATCACTAAGCATAAGGTCAAATCTCCTCTTGCACTTTCAAACAAGAACTTTCTCCTTTCCAACACCAATCAACTTATTTGAAACAACACAACGATAACGGGGGTCCAAACTACTTTATTCAAGAAAACTAAATAAACTAAGCAAAGCAAACGAAAACTAATAAGTTCCAAGAACAAAACAACAGTGTCTATAAAGACCTCAACTTTTTATTGATGAAGAAGGGGATGCCTTGGGCATCCCCAAGCTTTGACGCTTGTACCTCTTGGATATTCCTTGGGGTAACACCGGGGTGGCATCCCTAAGCATGATCTTTTGTCTATTCTTCATCTTATTACATCATTATCTCTCTACACCTGAAATTTTTCCTTCATACAAAACTTCACACAATCTTCATTAGCAACATTAGTGTATTCAAAAGATAATAGAACTTTAGGCTCGGCTTTAGAATAGCAAAACTTTCACTAAAAACACAAGATATTGTAGCAACTCCTTCAAAAATCTCAATTTCCCAAAAATAACTCAAGAAGGAATCCATAAGAATCAAATGCAAATAATGGCAGAAATCTGTCAAAACAGACCAGCAGGTTGAAACCGATTTTTTTGAAGACCTGATGTTGCTCAAATCAAAAAGTGTTGAACTAACTAAAGTTATATAACATCTTTGGGGATTTATTCAGAATTTTCAGCTCAATCTGACTTAAGAGACCTATCACAAATTTTATGGTGGAGGACAGAAATCTGTTTCGGGACATCAACTCCCCAAATCTTACTTCCCTCTCATTAGAGGCCATTCTTGGCACAAAAAGCAAACAAAAAGGATAAGGATAGGTCATTACTGAAGTAATAACTTCCAACACTTAATAAAACTCTTGGGTTATTTCCCAACAAGTAATTTTCTTTAACGCCTTTAAGTTAGGCACAAGAAGCAAGAAATCAAATATTTTAAAATGAAGAATTAAGATCAATACTTGCAAAGTCTTCAACTATGAAAGGTATCTCATCCAAATGGATTTTGGAGGATCCCTTCTGATCTCTCTTTGTTTCAATACTTTCATCAAAAGAATTTTCAGGAACAATCCAATCAAACTTCTTTTCAAAGGCTTCATGCATTCCAACAAGCTTAAAGGGTATGGGTATCTTGAATTCCTCTCTAGGTTTGGTTTTATATGAAGTACCCACAACATCTACACATGAGCCTATCATATTAAAACGCTCAAAGACCTTTTTGGCTTCCTTAGCAACATCATGGAACTCTTTTAGTAAAGTTTCAAGGATAAATTCTCCCTTCTCCACATTCTTTTCTTCTTTTAGTTTTAGGAACAAAATTTGCATCATGGGGTTAAGGATAACAAACCTAGCCTCCAACATATGAACTAAAGAAGCTGCAGCAATTTCATAATTAGGAGCAAGTTCTGCTATAGATCTATCCTCAATATCCTTATGCTTGCTAACATGATTAAAGAATTCTTTAATATTATCTCTCCCAATTATGAAGCCACTACCTATTGAAAGGTCCTTCAGGGTGAACTTGCGGAACAACATGGTGAGCTAGAGCAAGGTGACAACTAGAGTAGGAACTAATTTTTTTGTGTTTTTGATAAGAGAAAGCAAACCAAACTAAACTATTTTTTTTGGAGTTTTTGATAAAAAGAGGCAAACAAAACCAAGCAAAAGAAATTAAGAAAACTAAAAACAAAGTAAAGAGAAAGGTTGAGAAGGACTCCCCTTGTGAAGACTTCCTTAGCCTCCCCAGCAACGACGCTAGAAAGTCTTGATGGCGCTGCGTCAACGTGGAGCGCTTCGTCGGGAAACCCCAAGAGCAAGGTATGATGCAACTGAAGGGTTTCGCAGCATAGTAAATCAAAAAAATTCTACGGATGCGAACGGGAAAGCCAAGATCTAATCTAGGAGATGCAAACAATGAGGGGAAATAGATGAGATCTTCATACCCTTGAAGATTCGCACAGCGGAACGTTCGACGGAAAGTGGGTGATGTAGTCGTACTCTCTTCTCCTCCTCGTGATCCGATTCGATCTAACACCGAAAGTGGCGATGCCTCCGAGAGATGCACACGTGCGGCACCTCGACATCTCCTCCTTCCTCGGTCCAGCAAGTATGGTGGAGAGATGGATTGGATCTACAACGCGATGGCGCGATGCAAGCGGTGGAGAGTTTCTGCACCAGGGCTTCGCCTACACGCAGTCGGGAGGGAGAGAGAGAGGAGGGCAGCAAGGCGGCTAGGGCTTGAGGAGGAGGTGTGGGAGGGGTGCGCCCCTAGCCCTCTTTATATAGAGGGGTGGGCGGCTGGCCCTTGCCCCTCCCCCAAGCCCTAGGGCCGGTGGCCAAGGAGGGAGGAGTGGGGGGCAAGTTTCCCCCTTATAGAAACTCCCCTAGGGTTTCCCTAGGGTTTGGCCGGCTGGGCCCTATGGGGCCTTGTGTCCCTGGCCCAATGCGGCCAGGGCACTCCCTCATAGGCCCATGCCCCCTCCCGGCAGGTGGGGTCACGTTGGTCCCCCTCCGGAAGGTTCTAGAAGCTTCCGGTACAATACCGAATAACCCAAAACTATTCCGAACTCCAAAAACTGCATTGCCTTATATGAATCTTATTCTCCAGACCATTCCGGAACCTCTCGTGATGTCCCGGATCCCATCTGAGACTCGGGAAAAAAACTCATAAACCAATTATCCAATCTATCCTAGCGTCGAGACACGTTAAGTGTGTGACCCTTCAGGTTCGAGAATATGCAGACATGATCTTATATCAATAATCAACAGCGGGGTCTGGAAACCCATATTGACTCCCACACATTCATCGATGATCATATCGGATGAACCATGATGCCAGGATTCAATCAATCCCATATATATATTCCCTTCGTATCACGATATTTTACTTGCCCGAGATTTGATCGTGATGTAGTCATACCTAGTTCAATCTCGTTCACAGCAAGTACTTTACTCGTTCCGTAATCCGATATCACTTTGTGATTAACTCCTTAACCACATGCTTGCAAGCGGTGTTGATATCAATTACCGAGTGGGCCCGAAGTATATCTCTCCGACTTGGGAGGGACAAATCCCATCTCGATACATACAACCCAACAGGTACTTTCCGATCACCTGAGAGACACCTTTATGATCACCCTCTCATAGGATGACGTTTGATGACCTCAAAGCTTTCTTCTGATACCATGGAGTTGTATTATCTCATGGTCTAAGGAATAAAATATTTGACATAAGAAAAGCTTCGCAAATATGAACACGATGACACGATCTAATTGCTCCGCTTAGTTTGGGTCTGTCCATCATATCATTCTCCCAATGATATGATCTCATTATTAATCGACAACTCATGTCTATGGTTAGGAAACCTTAACCATCATTAATCATTGAGCTAGTCCATAGAGGCATACTAGGGACACGGTGTTGTTCACAAACCACACAAGTATTAAAGTTTCCGCTTAATACAATTCTAGCATGGAATATAAACTTTATGATGAACAATAATTATAATAATAACATCTTTATTATTGCCTCTAGGGCATAATTCCAACAGTCTCCCACTTGCACTAGAGTCAATAATCTAGTTTACATCTGGCAACAATCTAACACCCATGGAACTAAGGTGCTGATCATATTTTGCACGTGGAAGAGGTTTAGTCAATGGATCTGCGACATTCAGATCTGTATGTACTTTGCTAATCTTCAGATCTCCATGTGCTATATAATCTCGGATTATATGAAACTTGCGGTTGATATGCTTGGTCTTTGGATGATATCTTGGTTCCTTAGCGAGTGCTATGGCGCGGTGTTGTCACCAATATCTCCGGTGGGTCCAAGGCACTTGGAACCACACCAAGCTCGATGATGAAGTTCTGATCCAAACTCCTTCACTTGACGCTTACAGAGCCATGTATTCCGCTTCTACTGTAGATCCCGCGATCACGCTTTTATTGCAGCTTCTCTAGCTCACAGCTCCTCCATTCAAAATATAAACGTATCCTGTCTGAGATTTAGAATCATCCTTGTCGGTGTCGAAACTAGCATCGATGTAACCCTTTACGACGAGCTGTTCATCACCTCCATAGACTAAGAAAATTTCTTTAGTCCTATTTAGGTACTTCAGGATGTTCTTCACGGCTGTCCAGTGTTCCACTCCTGGATCACTTTGATATATGCTCATCAAACTAAGATCATTGGACACATCCGGTCTAGTACACAGCATAGCATACATGATAGTGTAGGGTTTCGTAGCATGGAAAACAAAAATTTTCTATCGCATACAAACAAACAAGCCAAGATCTATCTACTAGATTGTAGCAACGAGTTGATGGAATAACTTACCCTCGAAGATTCCAAAGTGTTTAACGAGATCGGATTCTCGTGGGTGATGTAGTCGTACTCTTCCCGATCTCAAGATCGTGTAGACGATCCTTCCGGCGCTGCGTTCGGCGCTCCCTTGATCGGTCACCGTTCGGTGACGAAGACCTTCCTCTCCCTTGTTCCAGCAGCGGAGGTTTTAGCACTCCTCGCGATTCCGGCGCTGGCAGTATGCAGGAAGTAGATCTCATGAGCTTCGCCTTAAGCCGGAGCGAGTATGGTGGAGTATGAGAGAGGTCCTCGGCGATCTAGGTTTTAGACACACCAAGGAGGAGAGTCTAGAGCCGGCGGCTAGGGTTTGGGGCACCCCAAGTCGGCGGCTAGGGTAAAAACCCTAGGGGGTGGCGGCGACTATGGTGGTAGGCGCCAAGCTAGGGTTTGAGGAGAGGTACTTGTGTGTGCTAGGAGGGAGCCCTGCCCCTCCTTATATAGGTGGAGGGGCCGGCGGCCAAGGGGAGGGAGGGGAGTCCCTCCCCAACTCGGCTTGGTTGGTGCGCCGTCTTGGGGAGGAGGACTCCCTCCCCAACTCGGTTTCACCTTCCTCCTCTTTTCCTCTTTCCAAAACTTGCCGTTTGACTTTCAAACTAGCCGTTTGACTTTTCAATTTAGGATTTGAATAAACCCTTTATTTTGGACAGCGAAGACACTTAGTACATGATGCAATCATTCCAACTTGAAATGACACATTCATGTACCCCTTCCCCTCCGGAGTGCCGGACATTCCGGAACCTTTTAGAACATTCCGATGAAAACACGGAATCATTCCCCAACTCAAAGCGGGACTTTCCTTATATGAATCTTATTCTCGGACCATTCCGGATCTCCTCGTGATATCCGGATCCCATCCGAGACTCGAACAACATTCGGTCTCTTTCTCATTCATTCCATAACTACTCAAACAACGTCGAATCCTTAAGTGTGTCTCCCTACGGTTCGTGAATTATGCGGACATGATCGAGACACTTCTCGAACAATAACCAATAGAGGAATCTGGAAATTCATATGGCTCCACATATTTCTACGATTACTTTGCGATCAAATGAACCACTTACATACGATACCAATTTCCCTTTTTCTCACGATAGTTTACTTATCCGAGGTTATGATCGTCGGTATCTCTGCATACCTAGTTCAACCTCGTTACCGATAAGTACTCTTTTCTTGTTCCCGTGATATGTGATCCCTTGTGAGCCAGTCACATGCTTGCAAGCTAATTGGATGACATTCCACCAAGAGGGCCCAGAGTATATCTATCCGTCATATGGATGGACAAATCCCACTCTTGATCCATGTGTTTCAACCAATACTTTCCGAACACTCAATGCCACCTTTATAGAAACCCAGTTACGGTGTGGTGTTTGATGTCATCAAAGCATCCATCCGGTAAAGGTGATATGCATGATCTCATGGTCGAAGGAATTAGGTTACTATGTATCAAAAAGCATATAGCAATTGAACTATTAAAATGACTTTCTCTTTATGCTACGCTTATCTATAGGAGTATGTCCACCATATCATTCTCCTAATGATATGATCTTTTTGTTGATAACATCTCAATGTTCATGATAGGGAAACCACAATCATTTATCAACCAACAGGCTAGTGATGTATAGAGGCTTTACTAGGGACTTCAAATTGAGTTTACAAATCACACAAGTATTAATGTTTCCTTGTTAATAGTATTATAGCATGAATGCAAACATTTATCATAAACACAAAGATATAATAATAACTACATTTATTATTGCCTCTAGGGCATATCTCCAACAGTCTCCCACTTGCACTAGAGTCATCTAATCTATATTACATGGTAATATACGAACACCCACCCATGTTTGGTGCTGGTCATGCCCTCGGGAGAGGTTTAGTCAACGGATCCGCCACATTCAGATCTGTGTACTTTCCAAATCTTTATATCCCCATCTTGGATATGTTCTCGAATAAGCGTGAAAATGTAGCTTGATATGACTTCTTCTTGTGACCTTGGTTCTTGCGCGCTGGCTATGGCGCCCATGTTATGAGATAGACATTGGGTCGCGCACTAGGAACCACACCAGACTCTGTAATGAACTCTTTCATCCATATCGCTTCTTGTGAAGCCTCGGAAGCGACCATGTATTCCGATTCAGTTGAAGATCTCGCCACAACGCTTTGCTTTGCACTCCTCTAGCTAACTTGCACCATTCAAAATAAATACGTATCCAGTTATGATTTAGAATCATCCGGATCGGTGTTCCAACTAACATCGGTGTAACCATTAACAACGCAGCTGTTCATCACCTCCATAAGAAAGAACCATATCCTTAGTTCTTCTCAAGTACTTAAGGATGTTTTGACCGTTGTCCAAAGATCCACTGGATCACTTTGATATCTGCTAGTTAAACTAACGGCATATGCAATGTCGGGTCTAGTACATAGCATGGCATACATTAGAGATCCTATGGCTGAGGCATGGGAGTCTTACTCATCCTTTCTCTATCTTCTTAGATGTGGGACTTTGAGTTTTACTCAAGGTCGTATTGAGCAACATGGGCAAGAACCCTTTCTTGCTATCTTCCATTCCAAATCTCTTTAGAACTTTGTCCAAATATGTACTCTGTGACAATGATATTTGGCGTTCGATCTATCTCTATAAATCTTTATGCGTAATATGTAGCTGCTTGGCCAAAATCCTTCATTGAAAAACTATTATTCAAATATTCCTTGACACTATTAAGAAGGTCTACATCATTCCCAATCAATAATATGTCATCCACATATAGTATTGAGAATGCTCTGAGCTCCCACTCACTTTCTTGTAAATACAAGCTTCTCCATAAGTTTGTATAAAACCAAAACTTTTGATCACCTTATCAAAGCGTTGATTCCAACCGGGATGCTTGCTTGATCCATAGATGGACCGTTGAAGTTTACATACCTTGTTAGCATCTTTAGGATTGACAAAACCTTTGGGTTGCATCATATACAACTCTTCATCAATATCTCCATTGAGGAATGTTGTTTTGACATCCATCGCCATATCTCATAATCATAATATGCGTGATTGCTAACATAATCCTCCACGGACTTTAGCCGCTCTTGGTGAGAAAGTCTCATCGTAGTCAACTCCTTGAATTTGTCGAAACCCTTTTGCGACAAGTCGAGCTTTATAAACGATAACATTACCATCGACATCTGTTTTCTTCTTGAAGATCCATTTGTTCTCGTGACCTTCCGCCATCGGTAAGTCCACCAAAGTCCATACTTGGTTTTCGTACATGGATCCAATCTCGGATTTCATTGCTTCTTGCCATTTATTGGAATCTGGGCTCATCATTGCTTCCTCATATGTCTCAGGGTCATCTGTCTTGTCCACCAACATGACACTCATAACTGGATCATACCAATCTAGAGTGGTACAAGTTCTCGTTGACCTCAGGGCTCTGTAGCAACTTCAACGAAGTTTCATGATCATCATCATTAGCTTCATCTCTAATTCGATGCGAGCACCACGGGAACTTCTTTCGGTCTTTGCGCTACCATAATTCGAGAGAAGGTTCGACAACCTCGTCGAGTTCTACTTTCCTTCAGTCACTTCTTTCGAGAGAAATTCCTTCTCTAGAAAGGATCCATTCTTAACAAAGATTTTGCCTTGGATCTATGATAGAAGGTATACCCAATAGTTTCCTTGGTATCCTATGAAGGCGCATTTTTCCGCTTTGGGTTCAAGCTTGTCCGTTGTAACTTCTTTACATAGGCCGCAACCCCAAACTTTAAGGAGCGACAATTTAGGTTTCTTCCCAAACCATAATTCATACGGTGTCGTTTCAGCGGATTTAGATGGTGCCCTATTTAAAGTGAATGCGGTTGTTTCTAATGCATAACCCCAAAATGATAGCGGTAAATCATAAGTGACATCATAGAGCGAACCATATCTAAGAGAGTTCGATTACGACGTTCGGACACACCATTACGCTGTGGTGTTCGGCGGTGTCAGCTGTGAAAGTATTCGCATTTCTTCAAATGCTCGCCAAACTCATAACTTAGATATTCACCTCCACGATCGAGCGTAGAAATTTGATCTTCTTGTTACGTTGATTCTCTACCTCACTTTGAAACTCCTTAAACTTCTCGAAAGTTTCGGACTTATGTTTCATGAAATAGATATACCCATATCTACTCAAGTCATCCGTGAAGGTAAGAACATAATGATAACCACCGCGCGATGCTACACTCATTGGACCACACACATCGGTATGTATGATTTCCAATAAGTCCGTAGCTCGCTCCATCATACCAGAAAATGGAGTCTTAGTCATTTTACCCATCAGACATGCTTCACATCTTTCAAGTGATTCAAGAAGTCCATCGGAATGGAGTTTCTTCATACGTTTCACTCCAATGTGACCAAGGCAGCGATGCCACATATAGGTCGAATTATGGCTTGATTTCAAGCGTTTAGCCTCAATGTTGTTGATATGTGTATTTCCACTATCGAGATTCAATAAGAATAGACCATCTATCAAAGGTGCATGTGCATAAAACATATTACTCATATAAATCGAACAACCATTATTCTCGGACTTAAACAAGTAACCGTCTACTTAATAAACAAGATCACGATATAATGTTCATGCTCAACGCAGCACCAAATAACAATTATTTAAGTATAAAACTAATCCCGATGGTAGATGAAGGGTAGCGTGCGGCCGCGATCACATCAACCTTTGATCCATTTCCATGTGCATCGTCACCTCGTTCTTCGCTAGCTTCCGTTTATACGCAACACCTATTTGAGTTACAAATATGAGCAGCAGAACGGTATCAAATACCGGGCACTACTACAGTACCGGTGAGATACACATCAATAACATGTATATCGGATATACCTTTCTTCTTGATGTTGCCGTTCTTCAAATCCGCCAAGTACTTTGGGCAATTCCGCTTCGATGAACTTCTCCCTTGCGGTAAAAGCACTCGATGTCGGGCTTAGGTCCAGCCTTGGTCTTCTTCGCGGCGTGGTAACTTTCTTACCACCCTTCTTCAAGTGTCCCTTCTTAGACTTGCCTTTCTTGAATTTGGTGGTCTTATTGACCAACAACACTTGGTGCTCTTTCTTGATCTCCACTTGCAGACTTTAACATAGCAAGCAGCATTTGCTTGTTCATATTACGCATGTTGTAGTTTTCATCACAAAGTTCTTGTAACTTGGTGGTAGTGATTGGAGAAGCAGTAAATCCCAAAGCATTAGGAATCACTATACCCAAGCTTTGAAGTTTGTTTGCGTGCCCAGACATCTTAAGCACATGCTCACTGACGGAGCTGCCCTCTTCCATCTTGCAGTTAAAGAACTTTTTAGAAGCCTCATAACTTTCAATTGCCGCATGAGTCTCAAAGATCAATTTGAGATCCTCGACAATATCATATGGGTCTGAATTCTCAAACCTTTTCCGAAGCTCCGATTCCAAACCATACACGATAGCACTGAACTATGGAGTATTGATTCTTAGAAGCGAGGTAAACATTCTTTACTTCATCGGAAGCATGTCAGCTGGTGGGTCACCCAGTGCATCCATCACATAGGTCAAATTACCATGTGAGGACAATCCTCAAATTTGGAACCAATCCATGAAGTTGCTTCCATTGTTTTCAACCTTTCTTTCTCTAGGCAGCTTTAAAATTGATGGTAGGGCTGCCATTGATCTACAACATATTTGCAATAGTTTAGACTAAGTTTATGACAAATTGAGTTCAAATTAATAATAAAGTTAATCTAGGTGAACTCCCACTCAAAACAATATCCCTCACATTGTTTTAGTGATCACACGAACCAAATCCACCACATCAACACCGATCATCACGAGAGTTGATATAGTTTCAATGGCGAACAATCGACATGTTCATCATATCTACTATATGATTCATGCTTTACCTTTCGGTGATCCGTGTTAGAGACCGTATGTACATGCTAGGCTCGTCAAGATCAAACCTTAGTTTCCATGAGCAAATCTGGCTTGCTCACGTTGTATACACTTGCGAATCTAACACCCGATCATCACGTGGTGCTTGAAACAACAAGCTTTATAGCGGTGCTAACTAAGGGTGAACACTTTATGACTTGAAATTCATGTGCATGAGGATCATCTTATAATGCTACCGTCGTATACTAAGCAATACAAGATGCATAAAGGATAAACATCACATGCAATTCATAATATGTGATATGATATGGCCTTTCTTCTTTGTGCTTCCGATCTCCATCTTCAAGCAAGAACATGATCTCCATCATCACGGCATTGCATCAAGGTCAATGGCGGCTTCACCATGGTTGTCGTCCACGGCTTCAACTATTACAACTACTTTGAATAGACACCGGGTCTTAACATAAATTAAAGACAACCATATGGCTCCTGCGGTTGCCAACTTACAATAAGGAACATTGCATACATCAAATATAATCACAATCATGGCCATATCACATCCTTTGCACACCTGCAAAACAAAGTTAGGCGCCTCTACTTTCTTTGCATGTTTTACGTGGCTTGGGGCTTTCAATAAGTGTCGTTCTAACTTACGAACAAGAACCACAACATTGATACTAGTATTGTTAATCACCGTTGTAAATTGGATCTTAACTATGCTAGGAGAAAGCACCATAAAGCCACTTATGCAATACAAGTTGCATGTCAAGCGTGGAGCAAGTCTCATGAGCGATGTCATGTAAGGTTAGCAGGCGCTTCATCCCAACATACCGCAAGATGCAAAGTACACAAGAAGCAATCGACAATAAAAGCATCAACGCCCACAATGACCATTGTGTTCTACTCGTCTGTGAGATCTACATATAGACACGGCTCGATACCCTTGTAGGGTTTCGTAGCATGGAAAACAAAAATTTTCTATCGCATACAAACAAACAAGACAAGATCTATCTACTAGATTGTAGCAGCGAGTTGATGGAATAACTTACCCTCGAAGATTCCAAAGTGTTTAACGAGGCGGATTCTCATGGGTGATGTAGTCGTACTCTTCCGATCTCAAGATCGTGTAGGCGATCCTTCCGGTACTGCGTTCGGCAGCGCTCCATGATCGGTCACCGTTCGGTACTCGACGAAGACCTTCCTCTCCCTTGTTCCAGGTGAGGCGGAGGTTGTAGCACTCTCCTCGCGATTCGGCGGCTGGCGTGGTACCGTAAGTAGAGGGGAGATCTCGCAGGGCTTCGCCTTAAGCCGGAGAGAGTATGGTGGAGTATGAGAGAGGTCCTCGGCGATCTAGGTTTTAGACACACCAAGGAGGAGAGGCTAGAGCCGGCGGCTAGGGTTTGGGGCACCCCAAGTCGTGACTAGAGTAAAAACCCTAGGGGCGGCTATGGTGGTGGCGCCAAGCTAGGGTTTGAGGAGAGGTACTTGTGTGTGCTAGGAGGAGCCCTGCCCTCCTTATATAGGTGGAGGGCCGAGGATGAGGGAGGAGTCCCTCCCCAACTCGGCAGTTGGTGCCCGGCTTGAGGAGGACTCCTCCCCAACTCGGTTTCACCTTCCTCCTCTTTTCCTCTTTCCAAAACTTGCCGTTTGACTTTCAAACTAGCCGTTTGACTTTTCAATTTAGGATTTGAATAAACCCTTTATTTTGGATAGCGAATACACTTAGTACATGATGCAATCATTCCAACTTGCAATGACACATTCATGTACCCTTCCCCACAGTCTTGGGACATTAGGAACCTTCTAGAACATTCACGAAGAAAACACGGAATCATTCCCCAACTCCGAAGCAGGACTTTCCTTATATGAATCTTATTCTCCGGACCATTCGGATCTCCTCGTGATATCCGGATCCCATCCGAGACTCGAACAACATTCGGTCTCTTTCTCATTCATTCCATAACTACTCAAACAACGTCGAATCCTTAAGTGTGTCTCCCTACGGTTCGTGAATTATGCGGACATGATCGAGACACTTCTCCGAACAATAACCAATAGAGAATCTGGAAATTCATATGGCTCCACATATTTCTCGATTACTTTGCGATCGAATGAACCACTTACATACGATACCAATTTCCCTTTGTCTCACGATAGTTTACTTATCAGGGTTATGATCGTCGGTATCTCTGCATACCTAGTTCAACCTCGTTACCGATAAGTACTCTTTTCTTGTTCCGTGGTATGTGATCCCTTGTGAGCTAGTCACATGCTTGCAAGCTAATTGGATGACATTCCACCGAGAGGGCCCAGAGTATATCTATCCGTCATATGGATGGACAAATCCCACTCTTGATCCATGTGTTTCAACCAATACTTTCCGAACACTCAATGCCACCTTTATAGCCACCCGATTCACGGTGTGGTGTTTGATGTCATCAAAGCATCCATCCGGTAAAGGTGATATGCATGATCTCATGGTCGAAGGAATTAGGTTACTATGTATCAGAAAGCATATAGCAATTGAACTATTAAAATGACTTGATCTTTATGCTACGCTTATCTATAGGAGTATGTCCACCATATCATTCTCCTAATGATATGATCTTGTTGTTCATAACATCTCAATGTTCATGATAGGGAAACCACAATCATTTATCAACCAACAGGCTAGTGATGTATAGAGGCTTTACTAGGGACTTCAAATTGAGTTTACAAATCACACAAGTATTAATGTTTCCTTCTTAATACTATTATAGCATGAATGCAAACATTTATCATAAACACAAAGATATAATAATAACTACATTTATTATTGCCTCTAGGGCATATCTCCAACAGATAGAACCTATGGCCGAGGCATAAGTGTAAGATCCCTCCTTTGTAAAGGAAAAAGGATCCCTGCGATTGCAATGCTAGTCCCTGGATCATTGCTAGCATCCACAGTTTAAGATGAAGTACACAGATACAAAGGTCATTTATTACATTCATTCCAGAGATAACATAGTATTTACAACTGAAGGCCACAGGCCTAATACAAGAGTTTGATTAAGTAAATAAATATAAGTCTTCATCTTCATGTGCCACAGGCAAACATGTTGAGTGTAGACTCATGACACCTAATGTAGGGTTCCCAATCTTAGATAAGATAGAGCCTCCTGTGTTTTACAATGCTAGTCCCTGGATCAATAGCTAGCATCCACAGTTTAGATGTAATATCAAGAAACAAAGGTCATATTATAACTTTATAACCAGGAATAACATAATTTTGTTACATCAATACATAGCTCATTTGGCTATTACATTACATTGCAGCGGAATAATTATAATCATGGGGTCCTTCATCTTCAAAGTGCCACAGGCAGATGTTGGTTGTAGACTTTGTAATCCTAATCAAACAATATTCACTAAAATCAATCAAACCTGCAACATTACAATTCTGACCACAAAGGGTCAATACATTTGAATTGTATTGGCAAGTGATACTATGGTAGTATAGTGGAGTCTATCATCTATATGCATTTGGCTAAGTGGAGTTGAGGCTTGCATTGCTCAAAATAGATTTTTCCTTAACATTTGAAAATACTAAGTTTTTGCTTGTCAAAATCATTTTTCTCAATCAAAGACTGAAGATCCTTTCCAAGGCATCTACCAATCAAAGATTTAAGATTTCAAACAACCCTTGTTCAATCCACAAGTTTTAACTTAGAAATTTTTATGATGAGATTCTTGATTGCTTCCATGTCTTGATGCTCAAATTGTCCTTTACCAGGGACATGGCTAAATACTTAGATTTTACACTCTGCAGAGGTGGTGCACTTTACCCACAAGACTTGGTTTCCCAAGACAAGATCTTTCAGAAGCTTTCCCTTAGACCAAAATGGACGCGTTCCAACCTATCAAACACTACCACCCACTGTCCATATGGCTAAGTTCTTGCAACCTATATGATTATGGCAGAGCCCATATTGCCAAGTGGTTGCACTTGAAGCTTCTCAACATTTGACATCTCAAATCTCTTTGTTTCCTGGGTGGCCATCCACAAGTGAGATACACAAGGTTCACCAGTCCCCTGGCCTTGTGTAACCAATCAACATATCCCAATCCTTCCATTCCACCCAGGAGGTTCATTAACTTAGTTGTTTTATTAAACAAAACCTAAGTCCTCAGACTTTGAATATTTTTCCATAGTGTGAATATATATTCCACCCATGTTTTCTATTAGCTAGGCTAAGCTTGATAGTAGTAGTAATCTTTATCTTAGGAAAATCCTACTAAGGATTCATCTACTAGGTTTTCTTATAGCAAGGTCTACACTTAGCAAAATCCATGCAAGTTTTACTTAGCAAAATCACTAATGCATAGTGAAAGTAATAGGATAGAAAGTATGATGCATCACTTGCCTTTTTGGTAGAGAATGGTGGTTCACTCCTTGATGTTTCTAGTCTCACACTTCACTACAAGTCAATCAAGCAAACACCAATTCAATTTACATTCCAAACCAATAATCACTCAAACAAATTCACACACACAAGACAATGGAAACCAATTCATGCATGGGAGCATGCACAAGATAGTTTTATTTTGCAAAGGGGTCTCCATGGGGTTTCTAAACTTTGTAAGATCCAAATTGGTCATTTACCAAAGTGGCAAAGTCATTAGCAAGAGGGTTTTGTCCAAAAACTATTTTTAAATCCATTCATCATTTCATGTGGTGAAAAATGTTTTTATTAAGGCAAAACTCTTCAGTTGTTCACCAAATGAGTTGCTATTGCAAAGCTTGGTGTTTTTGGGTCATTAGGTTTGGTCCAAACTATTTTCTCAAAGTTTCCTTTCCATAAACATTTTTCATAATAAAATTAATAATTTTATTTGGCTAGAAATTGGCTAAGTCAAATAATTCAACATAAATTTCACCAAAATCATTTTTAACACCAAAGGTTGGTTCCTAGGGTCAGTAAGGTCACAACAAACCATTTTTCAAAAGTTTTACTCCTAAATTCAATTTTAAACAATTTTTATACTCTAAACAAGCATACAAAAGTTTCTGCAAATTCAACCAAGCTAACAGATACTATTTGCTAAACTAAGGGCATGGTTGGCTAGGGCTTGTTCTCCTGAATTAATTGATATAAAATTTGTAAAATTTGGACATGTGGTTTGAAAGTTATAGGGTTTTCAAAATGGCATTTCAATCTGATTTCAAATCCTATTTTAACTTCCTGGTGCCACGCGTCCTATTTTCATTCGCTAGTACCGCTTCGCTTGGATTGACTATTCTGGCGCGTTGGATCAAGTCCGATCGTGCGAACCTGAACGCATACCCCTTCGCATTAAGTGATTAGCGTACCCTACGATGCATCTAACTTGGAGATGGCTGACCTAACTCTGGCGGCGGCGGCCTGTGGCAGCGACACTCTCTAGCGGCGGAGCTGGCGATGCAGGAAGCGAGGGAGAGGCTGGCAAGGCTTAACAGGCTCGCAGAGACTTGCTGATGCTCGAGGTGGGGTCGGCTACTCGAGGGGCGCAAGGGGTTGCTTCTAATTGCTCGTCGGAGAAGCTGCGGGCGACGGTGCTCTCAGGTTGTCGTCGTTGGCGACGTTTAGGACCACGCTAAGAAAAGTTAGGGGCTGCGTTAGCTGCGCATGCGGTCGGTGGTCATGTATGCATCATCGAGAGGAAAGGGGGTGGTCAGATATTACCTGGAGGACTCGCCGGAAAAGTAGCAGACGAAGGCGGCGTATAGGTGGAGTTGTTGCCGACGTTGGGCGCCCGCGGTGAATGGTTAGTATGGGCGGATGCGTGCGGGCGTGGAGTATGTGTGCTAGGTCGGCGAGGCAAAGGCGGCGTGTGCAGCGGAATCGGGGGAAGTTGTCGAGACAGGGGTGTTATGCAAGCAATTTCGCTTGACTGGGGCTCGGTGAGGTGTGGTCTGCGGAGAAGGAAGAGGAGACCGGGGATTAAGACAGCGAGGTCGAGGAGAATTAACCACATTTAAGCGAATTCATCCGAGTTTATTTGGCGAAGCAGCGGCGAGTAAAGGGAGGAACAGGTCATGGTGAGGAAGAAGAGGGCGGTGGTGGGACTGGTGTCGATGAGAAAAGGAGAAAGGGCAGGTCCACAGTCATAGGCTATGTGGGTTGTTTATGCGGTGAAGGAAAGCGCTTGGGGAAAAGGAGGTGGGCTACGAGTTGGGCTGTTTGGGCAGAATAGCTGGGCTAGTCATTCCATATTTTTCCTTGAAATCTTTTCCTTTTCTAATTCTATTTTTACATTTTGAATTTCAAACAAACAAACAATGTTCACATCAATTCAAACAACACCCAAACTTTGTATGTTTGACTTGGTTACATTCGATGCTTTGAACCTAAATCTAAAATCTATAATTTTTTAAATAATAAAGTCCATTATTAATTAAATAATTGTCCATTGCTAATTAATCAAATTAGGATTTGATTTATTTCAAACTCTATTTAAATCCATATATTTTCCAAAACCAAAATAGTGGGTTGTAATTGAAATAAGGTATATTTAGAAAGCTTGTTTAAAATAAATAACAATTTTGTTAAAGGTTCCATTTATAATTAAATAAAATGGACCATGGTTTATTAGTCAAATAGGGTTTGATATAATTAATAAAATCCCCATTTGAAATCAAATATTTTCAAAACAAAATCAGTAGGTTTTATTTGGAAATAAAGAATATTTGGGAAACTTGTTTAAAACAAAATAATCTTTTATTTTAGGGTCCATTAATAATTATATATAATAGACTTTCATTATTAAATCAAACAGGATTTGTTTTATTGAGATATTTATTTTGAAATCTAATATAAAGTCAAAACACTAGTAGGTTTTATTTGTGAATATCAAATATTTGGAAAACTTATTTTAAATAATTTAATAAGTTTTGAGGTTTCAATTAAATAGGTAAAACCTTTTATTTAAATAAAGTTTGGATATTAATTCCTTATTATTTTATTTAAATAAACCTTTGCTAATTTTTATTAAAAATAAAATGTTTTAATTCCAAAGCTTGGCCAAGGATTAATTTGGCTTTATAAAATAATCCTTATTTGTAAAACTTCTATTTCATTTGAAAACAAATCTTTTCATTTAATTGTTTCAAAATAGTATTTCCAAATGTTTTTATTTTCCTTTTATTAAATGTTTATCTTTTTAAATCCCTTTAGTTTTTATTAAATTCAAATGGGTTTGAAGTTCCAATTGCATTCAAAAATTTTCTTTTGGCTCTGAAAATCAAACAAAGTTTTATTTTATTAATTTATTTTCACATTACAAGATTTGGAAAATCTTGGGATGTGACACCTAATCCTCATCAGAGTAACCTGCAACATCACAAATTCTGACCTTTGTGGGTCAATACTTTGGAATAGTATTGGCAAGTGATACCTTAGCAAATTTTAAGTGGACTATAATACTATATGCAATTTGGCTAAGTGTAGCTTGGCTTGCTTTGCTCAAAATAGGTTTTTCCTATTAGTTGAAATCACTAAGTTTTTCTTTGTCAAAACTTTTCCCAAGAAACCACCAATAGACATTGGGGTCCTTCACCCTTGTTCACCCACAAGTTTTTACTTAGAAGTTGGAGTGATGAGATTCTTGATAGCTTCCATGTCTTGATGCTCAAGTTGTCCATTGCCATGGACTTGGCTAAGTACTTAGATTTTTCCATCTGCAGAGGTTGTGCACTTTCCCACCAGACTTGGTTTCCCAAGGCAGGACCTTTGAAGCCTTTCCTTAGACCAAATGGACGGCTCCAACCTATCATTCCCACTACCACCAACTGTCCAAATGGCTAAGTTCTAGCAACCTATGTGATCGAGGCGAGCCCATATTGCCAAGTGGCTGCACTAGAAGCTTCTCAACACTTGGCCACTAAAATCCCTTTGTCCTGGGTGGCTTTCCACAAGTGAGATACACAAGGTAAACCATAGCCATGGGCCTTGTGTAACCACTCAACCAAAAACCACCAATCAAGTCCCTTTCCACCCACGTGATTCATTGACTTAGTTGTTTTATTAAAAAAACATAAGTCCAAAGACTTAGAAATATTTTCATCTTAGCATGTATAATTTACCAACCCTTGTTTGCTACTAGCTAGGCTAAGCATGGCAAAGATAGTAACTTAACTTAGAAATTTCCTAGCAATTCTAAAACTACTTAGGATTTCCCAACATGGCACTTGGCAAAAATAGTAACATGCAAGACTTAGCAAAATATTTCTAGTGCTTAGTATAACATATAGGGATGGAAATATTCATGAAGTACCACTTGCCTTGGTAGTTTGGAGAGTAGCACTATTCACAATCACAATCACTAGCACCAAAGTCTACACAAGGAATATAGCCACAATCACATACAAGTCATATACAAGCAAAAATATATATGCATGCATGCAAGATGCTAAGTGATGATTTTTGAAACTCAACCTAGCAATTGCATAGTAATGAATCATAAACAAGTCAAAAACTTGCTAAACCAAGTTTATTTGACACTAAAACAATTTCCTAAACAATTCCTATACTCAAAATAGTCCTAAACAAGTTTCTGCAAACAAAGTCATTTTAACAGAAACTAAACACTAAACACATTTCATAAACAGAAAGGGCTTGTCTTCCTGATTCCAACGGTATAAAATTTGCTAAAATCTAACATGGAAATCAAAAGTTACAAGCAAATCTAATTTGGATATAAATCTGATTCAAATTCTGTTTTAAACTAAACCCTAGCCACGCTGCGCTATCCTATTGGTTGATACCGCTTCGCTCAGGATCCCCCTTCCGCGCCATCGGATCAAGTCAGATCCAACACGCGATTCAAAAGCGATTCGCTCGGATCTAATCTAAACGCGGATCTACATCTAAGTGCTTTGTTGCCTCGACCATAGACTAGCGGCGCTAAGCGGCGGCGGCGTCTGTCGTGATGGCGCTGGCGTTCTAGGTCGTCCGGGGAGGAGGTGCTTACGAACCACGGTCGGCGAAGCTCAGCGTGGAGGTGGCTTGGCAGGCGCCTGACGAGGCTGGAGCTCGTCGGAGTCGTGCACGGCGTCGGGTGGTTGCTGTCGAAGTTGTTGCCGAGATTTCACGTCGCCCTAGCACGAACCAGATGGATTAGTAGACGCGCAAGATAGTGGCGAACATCCTCGTATGCAAGAGGGGGCAAGGGGCGCGCTCTGCTTACCGTAATTGGTCGTCGGAGTTGAGCGACAGCTCGGTTCGGTTCTTGATCCTGAGCAGGGGGCGTCTGGGTCACGAGCAGGCAAGCGAAGAGTATTAGTAGATGCACGAGATCACGCTGGGCACATTCGTTTGAATCATAGGCATAGGGGCGGTCGGAACTCACCGGAATTTGCTGCCGGAGGTCGTCGGAGCTGCGGCGGTGTTAAGCGAGTTGAAGCGGCACAGGCGTGGAGATGAAATTGAGTGAGGGTAATGGAGCAGAGTGGGGAGGTTCTTAAGTAGGAGGAGGCTCGACAAGAAACGCTCAGAGAATCAATGGCAATTACGCCGAGAAATCAACGCAGCAACGGCCAGCGGCGACGGCGTCTGCGCACGAGATTTGGGGAAGAAGGAGTGACGTGGAGAGGGCCCGCTTGTCAGCGAAATAAACAGAAGGGAGGTGGGGTCCTGGCGTCAGTGACTCCGCGGGTGCGTCTGCGCATGCAAGAGAGAGAGGTGGCCCGGGTGGGCTAGCTGGGCTGGTTTCACTGTTGGGCCCAAAGTCTGGCGCCGACCCTTTTCTTTTTCTTTATTCCTTTTCTATTTCTGAATTGATTTTCTGGAATGATTTTCAAATGAATTCAAACTCTATTTGAATTCAAATCTTTTTTGGATTTTTGAAGTGTGCAACAGTCACAAAACTTGGCATAAAACCATGTGGTCACTTTGAGTTGGCTTGGTCATTTTTGGAAAGACAAAATAACAGTGACTTAGCACTTGGTTTGCAAAAGATTGAAAATGGTTTTGAAACCATTTTTATTTTGTATAAATTTGTTCAAACTCTACACTCAAACCAATCAACAAGGAAGCAAACAAACTTGGTTTTTAAAACACTAAGCTCTCAAATGAGGATGGGCATTTGATTTAAGTTTGCTCACATAAAATGATAGAACTATGTGCTTCTGTTTTCTTGAAATGAGTTTGAAATTGATCTCAATTCTATATGCATGCATGAATGATATGCAATCTTTGAAATCATGATTTTAGGGATGTTACAAATCTAACCCCCTTAATGTGAATCTCGCCCTCGAGATTGGATTAACTAACAAATAGAATTGGTGGTCTTTCCAAAGATCATCTTCTCTTTCCCATGTTGCTTCCTCTTCAGAATGATGATTCCACTGCACTTCGCAAAACTTGATAGTCTTTGTCCTTGTGACTCTTTCTGCAGTATCAAGAATCTTGATAGGTTTCTCCTCATAGGTGAGATCACTTTCCAATTGAACCTCCTCCAAAGGTATAGTATCCTTCAAAGAAGTTTCTTCCATTTCTGGATAACATTTCTTAAGCTGACTCACATGAAACACATTATGGACAGCTGACAAAGATTCTGGGAGTTCAATTTCATATGCAACTTCTCCTTTGCGACTCAGAATCTTGAATGGCCCAACATATCTTGGTGCCAATTTTCCTTTGACTCCGAATCTTTTCACTCCACAGTAGTGACACTCTAAGATAGGCCCTATCACCAACCGTAGGTGACTTCTCTACGCTTAGGATCTGCGTAGCTTTTACATGGCGTGCTATCTTCAACTGTCCTTAACCAATTTGACCTTCTCTTTGGCTTCTTTGATAAGATCTGGCCCAAATAAACTTATTTCTCCCACACCATTCCATAACAATGGGGTGGTACATTTTCTTCAGAGAAACTCAAGCGGTGCCATCTCAATCTGGCTTGATAGCTGTTGTTATAAGAAAATTCGTAAAGGGACTTTCATCCCAAGCGGCTCCATAGTCTAAGGCACGCCCTCAACATGTCTTCTAGAATCGATTAGTCCTTTCTGTTTGTCCATCGGTTTGAGGATGAAAGCGATCTTGAATTCAACCTCGTTCCCAATGACTCATGTAACTGTCTCCAAAAATGGGAAGTGAATTGAGTTCCCCTATCAGACACAATACTCTTGGGTACTCCATGTAGACACACAATTCTAATCATGTAGATTTTGGCTAACTTAGCACTTGTATAGGTTGTCTTCACGGGTATTAAATGAGCCACTTTAGTTAGGCGATCCACTACTACACATATGGAATCATACCCTGACCGGGTCCTTGGTAAACCGGTAATGAAATCCATACCAATCTTGTCCCACTTCCAATCAGGAATAGGTAGTGGTTGAAGCAAACCCGCTGGTTTCTGATGCTCCGCTTTCACTCTACTACACACATCACACAAGGCAATATATTCGGCGATGTCCTTCTTGAGATTATTCCACCAAAATCTTTCTTTCATGTCCATGTACATCTTGGTGTTACCCGGGTGAATTGAATACGGAGAGTTGTGTGCTTCTTGCAAAATTAGTTTCCGCAACTCCGGGTCTTGTGGAACACATATACGTTTCCCATGCCATAAAGTACCATGTTCGTCTTCATGGAACCCTTTGGATTTTCCTTTGCCAATCTTTTCTTTAATCTCTTCGATTTCTTTATCAATCTTAAGGCTTCTTTGATCTTGTCCAACAAAGTGGGTTGAACATCCAAAGACATGAGATGTCCTTGGCACAATCTCAATCTGAGTTTCTAAATTGGGTACGGATCATCGGCAATTCTCCTTTGGTAAGGCCATTCACAAATACCTTACGGCTTAGAGTATCTGCTACAACATTCGCTTTACCGGGGTGGTATTGCAAACTTAAGTCATAGTCCTTGATAAGTTCTAGCCATCTTCTTTGCCTCATATTAATTTCCTTACGGTGAAGATATACTTCAAACTTTTGTGATCGTGAACACTTCACAGCTTTCCCAAAGATAGTGTCTCCATGTTTTGAGTGCATGGACACAGAGGCTAACTCTAAATCATGAGTAGGATAGTTTACCTCATGAGTTTTGAGTTGTCTCGAGGCATAAGCCACAACTTTACCGTCTTGCATAAATCTGCACCCAAACCTTGATGAGATGCATCACGGTATACTTGGAAATCTTTTTCCAAATGGCGGAACAAGGTAGTGCGGTCACAAGTCTCTTCTTCAATTCACGAAAGCTGAGTTCACAACCTTGACCAAGCAAACTTCTTATCTTTCTTTAACAATTCGGTCATAGGCTTAGCAACCTTTGAAATTCTCAATGAACCTTATAGTAACCTGCTAAGCCAAGGAAACTACGAACTTCTTTTACGGACTTGGGAGATTCCCATTCAGTCACAATTGGTGAAACCTTAGCGGGATCCTTTGCTACACCATCCTTCGTCATAACATGACCAAGAAAACCAACTTCCTCCAAGAACTCACACTTGCTGAATTTGGCATAAAGTTTATGTTCTCTTAACTTCTCAAGTATCAAGCAAATGTCCTTCATGCTCTTCTTTGCTCTTGGAGTAGACTAAGATGTCATCGATGAAAGCGACAACAAACTTGTCAAGAAATTCCATGAACACCTTGTTCATCATATTCATGAAGTATCTTTGGAGCATTGGTCAAGCCAAAAGGCATTACGGTATACTCATACAATCCATACCTTGTAGTGAATGCTGTTTTAGGTATGTCTTGTTCTCTTATCTTGAGTTGAAAATAGCACGTAGGAGATCAATGTTTGAGAACACACATGCTCCTTCTAGCTGATCAAACAAGTCATTGATTCTAGGCAAAGGATATTTGTTCTTGATAGTTACCTCGTTGAGTGAGCGGTAATCTATGCATAACCTTTGACTTCTATCTTTCTTCTCCAAACAAATTTGGGGCTCCCAAGATGAAGAACTTGGTTGAATAAATCCTTTACAACTGTTCTCCAAGTTGCTTCTTGAGTTCTTTCGGTTCATCAATGACATTTTATATGGTCTCTTTGCTATTGGTCCGGACCACGGTACCAAATCTATCGAAAATCCACATCTCTATCGGTGGCATTCCGTCAATTCTTAGGAAACACATCAGGATACTCACTCCTGGTGGCACCTTGTCCATGCTAACCCCTTAAGAGAATTTAGCTTACTTCCTTTGGATTCAAAGTTGGACTTGAATTTAATTCTTTTCTTTCGGGGTTGTGAGTGCAGCGATCTGATGGCACAATCTAGTACTCCTTCATACTTAGCCATCCAATCCATTACCAATATTACGTCCAGTCCTTGGGAATCTCATCCAAGACTTACTATCATATCTCCACCCGGAGAACTAAATTTTATTGGACACCCAATGTTTTCAGTTGGAAACCCATTTCTATCAACAAATGCTTTTGATATGAATGAATGCGATGCTCCAGTATCAAAAAGAACAAATGCTGGAATAGAATTGAGTCTGAACTTACTAGCAGCGACATCGGGCTCCTCATAGACCTCCTCCACCTTGATGTGGTTCACTGTCCTTCACGGAAATGATTGGGCTTGATAGGTCCTTCAACTTTCTTTTCAGGGCACTCATTTGCATAATGCCCCATATTCTTGCATTTGAAGCATTCAACCTGACTGATGTCTCTCTTAATAGGCTGACTTCCACTTCCACTTCCATTACCACTGTGGTGGCTCTTATGTCCACTCTTGTGGTTCTTGTACTTGTCATTGTCATGACTAAGGTGATGCTTGTTGTCATGACGGTTGTGGTTGTGGTGTTTGTTGAATTTCCCATGCTTGTGGGATCCTGAGCTTCCGCTGCCATCATAATGAGATCGTTTGTGAGACGATCCCGAGCTGTGTTTGTCGGAGTGCTTTCTTTTCCTACTCTCAACTTGCTTTATTTTGTTCTCCAAAATAGCAGCCTTGTCACAGAGCGACTGATAAGTGGGAACATATGCCATGACAGTTGATTCAGCTCATCATTCAGGCCTTCAAGAAAATTTTCCTTTCTCTTGGCATCGATGTCAACTTCATCGGTGCATAACGCTTGATTGTTGAACTCCTCAATGTATTGACCACGCTGCGGTGGCGCTTACTTCATATTGTGGAACTCTTTCTTTTCGGACTCATCACCCCGATGAGATATGAGCGATCTGAAAGCCATCCTCAAAGATAGCCCATGTCACTTCATCTATGGGAGTGGTGATGGAAGTTGTCCCACCAAGTGGCGGTGGCCCTTCCAGCGGATGTCTTGCCAAATCGACCTTTTAAGCATCCGTACAGCCCACGGTTACCAAGTCCTTATTTACTGAGCGTAGCCAATCATTGTCCACCATGGGGTCAGTCGTTCCTGAGAACTTCGCTGGCCTCAATCTCAAGAACCTGGTGAGCATATCAAAGCCCGGAGGGTTGTTGTTGTTGTTATTGTTGTTGTTGTTGTTGTTGTTGTTTTGGTTATGGATGAATGTTGTCATCATCTGCATCAGTTGTGTTTGATCAGTCATCATTTGCTGCATTTCGGGAGTGATGTTGTTGTTGTTGTTGTTGTTGTTGTTGGGGTTGGGGTTTGCACGACGGGGAGGCATCTGTGGTTTGTTCAAATAGAGATAAGAATGAGATACCCATAGATGCTTTCATGCACATTACATCACATAAGCAAACACATAGCATGCAACACAAAGATAAAAGTTCAACAACAGAATAACAAGTTCACAAAGTAAAACACACAAGTACCAAGCCATCCACATGTCGGATGGTCCAATAACAAGTTCTCAAATAACAAGTATGATAATAAAAGATAAATGAGTAGTCAAGTCTACTCATCGGCATCAATCTCCTCCTCGACAAAGGTAAGACCTGCGTTCTCCATCACGGTCTTGTTCTGCTCAATGCTAGTGGTCAAAGACTCTATCTTGGCCTTGAGAGCCCTCTTCTGGGAACGAAGCCTCTCAATCACCGACTACTGCTACTCTAGCTTGAAGTCCTTGGACTGCAGTTCTTCAGTCATGTACCGGATCTTCTTGTTCCTATCCTAGACACGCTTCTCCTGACTCTTGAACTTCCTGTCCTGGGTCTCGAACTTCGCCTCCATTTCCTTGACTATCTCGTCTTGCTGCGCGAAGAGCTTGTCCTTCTCGCGAAGCTGCACCTGGAGTTCATCATTGTTGAGCATGACATTGGTCCTGTCTGTGTCCACATGCCTAATGAGAGACTCTAAGTCCTGGAGGTACATGCGTATCGGCTCTGCTGCGTCCCTCGAATCGTCCTCGAAGTCGATGGACTCTCCATCCTCATCACGTCTTCCAAAAACGTGAAATTGGGTGCCTCTAAACTGTCGGGAGTGTCGCCCTAGCAGACGACCTATCAGATCCTGCATCACTACCTCAAGGCCTCTCTCCCTGTCATCGTGCATAAGCTTGAAGACGATGGCCTCCGTAGTAGGCTACATCGGACCGGCTGGTTCCTCTCAAACTTGGTGAGGGGATGCACCATGATGGTGGGAAGAGGGAGATTGAGCAAAGTGGTAAGCTCAATGATACGAGGACCAAAGCGGGTAACCTGGAACTCCTCAACAGTGCTGATGGTAATAGGCATCTATTTATAAGATAGAAAAGTTAGAACAACACAATTCAAGATAAAGTAAAAGGCATAAAATCACATACACATCCTTGGGAAGCAAAACACACAAGTCATGCATACATGAAACCATTACAACAACCAAGGTTCAATCTTATTTTAAGCAACATTTTTTGAAAATAGGGCGATAGGTGGTGGTCCAACTAACGAAGTACGTTTACAATCCTATCTCATTGGATCTGTTGGCTAACACAATGTTTCTAGAAGCAATCAGCCTCTCTTGCTCACATGATTCCATCACTAAGTCTATAATGTCTCCTCTTAAGGTTTGGTTGGTAGCTTCCAACTCTTGGGTATGTTCCTTCTCTTTCCTTAGATCATTTTGGAGGTTGAGCATTACGCACTTGACTCTATCACCAAGTTCTTTGATGGTATTCCAAGCTGCATCCCTTCTTGATTCAAAGAATGTGGTGCACCTGAATTGGTGAACATGCAGAATCCTTTTCCGATGGTTGTCTTCCTTGTTTTTATACAAGTGAAGTTGCACCCACCAGTATTCCTCCTTCATCCATCACTGGAAAACCCTTGTACACAGCTGCACCTTGTATCTCTAATGTAACCATGAGGTCCTTGAGAGCCTTGGGGAATTCTGTCTCACACTCCAAAGTCATTGTCATGAGTGGTCCTTTCCTTACGGCTTAGTTGATGGAGTTCATCTACAAATAGAGATGAGAGAGAAGATTAGAAAAGTTTACGAGAAGAATAGACAAGTGTAGAAGTTGAATTTTTTTTCCTTAGTGGTTTCCAATCCTAGGGTCATAATCCTACAGGAAACACAGTGCTCTGATACCATCTGTAAGATCCCTCCTTTGTAAAGGAAAAAGGATCCCTGCGATTGCAATGCTAGTCCCTGGATCATTGCTAGCATCCACAGTTTAAGATGAAGTACACAAATACAAAGGTCATTTATTACATTCATTCCAGAGATAACATAGTCTTTACAACTCAAGGCCACAGTCCTAATACAAGAGTTTGATTAAGTAAATAAATATAAGTCTTCATCTTCATGTACCACATGCAAACATGTTGAGTGTAGACTCATGACACCTAATCCTCATCAGAGTAACCTGCAACTTCACAAGTTACAGCCACAGTGGGTCAATACTTTGGAATATTATTGGCAAGTGATACCTTAGTAAATTTTAAGTGGACTATAATACTATATGCAATTTGGCTAAGTGTAGCTTGGCTTGCTTTTCTCAAAATAGGTTTTTCCTATTAGTTGAAATCACTAAGTTTTTCTTTGTCAAAACTTTTCCCAAGAAACCACCAATAGACATTGGGGTCCTTCACCCTTGTTCACCCACAAGTTTTTACTTAGAAGTTGGAGTGATGAGATTATTGATAGCTTCCATGTCTTGATGCTCAAGTTGTCCATTGCCATGGACTTGGCTAAGTACTTAGATTTTTCCATCTGCAGAGGTTGTGCACTTTCCCCACCAGACTTGGTTTCCCAAGACAGGACCTTTCAGAAGCTTTTCCTTAGACCAAATGGACGCGCTCCAACCTATCATTCCCACTACCACCAACTGTCCAAATGGCTAAGTTCTAGCAACCTATGTGATCCAGGCAGAGCCCATATTTCCAAGTGGCTGCACTAGAAGCTTCTCAACACTTGGCCACTAAAATCCCTTTGTCGCTGGGTGGCTTTCCACAAGTGAGATACACAAAGTAAACCATAGCCATGGGCCTTGTGTAACCACTCAACCAAAAACCACCAATCAAGTCCCTTTCCACCCAGGTGATTCATTGACTTAGTTGTTTTATTAAGAAAAACATAAGTCCAAAGACTTAGAAATATTTTCATCTTAGCATGTATAATTTACCAACCCTTGTTTGCTACTAGCTAGGCTAATCATGGCAAAGATAGTAACTTAACTTAGAAATTTCCTAGCAATTCCACAACTACTTAGGATTTCCCAACATGGCACTTGGCAAAAATAGTAACATGCAAGACTTAGCAAAATATTTCTAGTGCTTAGTATAAAATATAGGGATGGAAATATTCATGAAGTACCACTTGCCTTGGTAGTTGGGAGAGTAGCACTCTTCATAATCACGAGCACCAAAGTCTACACAAAGAATATAGCCACAATCACATACAAGTCATATACAAGCAAAAATATATATGCATGCATGCAAGATGCTAAGTGATGATTTTTGAAACTCAACCAAGCAAGTGTATAGTACTGAATCATAAAAAAGTCAAAAACTTGCTAAACCAAGTTTATTTGACACTAAAACAATTTCCTAAACAATTCCTATACTCAAAATAGTCCTAAACAAGTTTCTGCAAACAAAGTCATTTTAACAGAAACTAAACACTAAACACATTTAATAAACAGAAAGGGCTTGTCTTCCTGATTCCAACGGTATAAAATTTGCTAAAATCTAACGTGGAAATCAAAAGTTACAAGCAAATCAAATTTGGATATAAATCTGATTCAAATTCTATTTTAAACTAAACCCTAGCCATGCGGCGCTATCCTATTGGTCGATACCGCTTCGCTCAGGATCACCCTTCCGCGCCGTCGGATCAAGTCAGATCCAACGCGCCAGATTCAAAGAAAATGATTCGCTCGGATCTAATCTAAACCGCCAGATCTACATCTAACGGCTGTTTTTGCCTCGACCATAGACTAGCGGCGCTAGCGGCGGCGACTGGCGGCGTCTGTCGGCGGTGGCGGCGGCATTCTAGGTCGTCCGGGGAGGAGGGTGCCAGAACCGCAGGGTCGAAGCTCAACGTGGAGGTTGCTTGGCAAGGCGCCTGACGAGGGCTAGAGCTCGTCGGAGTCGTGCACGGCGTCGGGTAGTTGCTGTCGAAGTTGTTGCTGAGGTTTCGCGTCGCCCTAGAACGAACCAGATGGATTAGGAGACGCGCAAGACAGTGGCAAACATCCTCGTATGCAAGAGGGGGCAAGGGGCGCGCTCTGCTTACCGTAATTGGTCGCCGGAGTTGAGCGGTGGTGTTAAACCCCTCCTTTATAAAGGATAGGATCCCTGTGATTGCAATGCTAGTCCCTGGATCAATGCTAGCATCCACAGTTTAAGATGAAGTACACAGATACAAAGGTCGTTTATTACATTCATTCCAGAGATAAACATAGTCTTTTACAACTCAGGGCCATAGGCCTAATACAAGAGTTTTTAGGAATAAGTAAATAAACACAAGTCTTCATCTTCATGTGCCACAGGCAAGCATGTTGAGTGTAGACTCATGACTCCTACTCATCATCGGAGTAACCTGCAACATCACAAGTTACAGCCACAGAGGGTCAATACTTTGGAATAGTATTGGCAAGTGATACCTTAGTATATTTTAAGTGGTCTATAATTCTATATGCATCTGGCTAGTGTAGCTTGGCTTGCTTTGCTTAAAATTAAGTCTTACCTATTAGTTGAAATTATTAAGTTTTCTTTGTCAAAACATTCCCACGGAAACCATCAATAGATATTGAGGTCCTTCACCCTTGTTCACCCACAAGTTTTTAATTTAGAAGTTGGAGTGATGAGATTCTTGTGGCTTCCATGTCTTGATGCTCAAGTGTCCATTACCTTGGACAAGGCTAAGTACTTAGGTTTTCCATCTGCAGAGGTTGTGCACTTTCCCACCAGACTTGGTTTCCCAAGACAGGACCTTTGAAGCCTTTCCTTAGTCAAAATGGACGCTCCAACCTATCAACCCAACTACCACCATGTCCAAATTGACTAAGTTCGGCAACCTATATGATCATGGCGAGCCCATATTGCCAAGTGGTTGCACTGTAAGCTTTCTCAACATTTGGCCTCCAAATCCCTTTGTGCCTGGGTGGCCTACCACAAGTGAGATACACAACCCAAGTCCATGGCCTTGTGTAACCACTCAACATAACCCAATCAGTCCATTCCACCCAGGAGTTTTATTTGACTTAGTTGTTTTATTAAGAAAATATAAGTCTCTTGACTTAGAATATTTTTATCATAAACCATATAGATGTTCACCACCCTTGTTTGCTAAATAGCTAGGCTAAGCAGAATATGATAACTTAACTTAGGAAAGTTTTTCCCTAGCAATTCTACTATTTCACTCTACTTAGGATTTCCCATCTTAGCACTAGGCAAAACATCATGCAATAATTTAGCCAAAATATCTAATGCTAGTACAAAACTTAGGATAGGAATATTCATGAAAATATCACTTGCCTTGGTAGTGTGGGGAGTAGCACTCTTCACAATCACAATCACAATCAAAATCTACACAAGAAATCAAACACACAATTACACACATTTAAGCATAATCAAAATTATATGAATGCATGCATGCAAAAATCTACCATGTGTTAAATTTTGAAAAATTCTACCAAGTGTGTGTTCATGACTACTGAAGTATAACAGGTCACAAGTTTGACCAATAAACCTATTTGTCCATAACAAAATTTTATAAAGACATTTTTATATCTAAAATAGCCCTAAACTTGTTCCATAAATAAAACATTTTTAACTGTTACTATATGCTAAACCAAAGGTATATTCTGATAGGCCTTGTCTTGCTGAACTCAACGATATAAAGTTTGCAAAAATCCAACGTGTCGTTTGAAAGATACAAGCATTTGAAGTTTGAATCTAATTCAGATTTGAATTCTGTTTTTAATATAAACTTTGCCACGCGTCGCGCTGTGATTGGCGCGTACCGCTTCGGTTGGATCACGCTCCGCAGCCGCAGGATTTTAAACAGATCGTACGCACCAGATCGCGTACCGCTTCGGGATTAAGTGAGTCTATCCTGGCGCTGGATCAAGATCAGCGGCGCGCAGCGACCATGCTCTGGCGGCGTTGGCGGCGTTGGCGGCGGCGATCGTCTGGCGGTGCGGCGTTCTAGACCATTCAGGATGCAAGGATGTGCTTACGATCCGAAGGCGTCTTGGAACTCGGCGTGGTACTCGTTCGCGAAGGCGCCGGAGATGGGCTCGGACCTCGTCGGAGTTTAATGCTGGCGTCGAGGTTGTCGGAGTTGCCAGCGTTCTGCGCTGAGCCGCGAATCAATGGGTTTAGAGGATGCGCAGGACAACTACGAACACGCTCGGGTGAATAAGAAGGCGCTTTCGAAACTTCGGAATTGCTCGCGAGTTCGCGAAAATGTCACGGTCTGATCGTCGTCGTTGGCGTGGTTCCTCGTCGCGCTAGGCCAAAATAAGGACCTTTGTCGGATCGCACGATGGCGAGGATGCTATGCGTGTCAACCAGAGGGCAAGGGTGGTGGTTACCTACGAGAGGGCGCGGAGTTCGTGAAGAAGATGGTGGCGGCGATCGTCGGCGTTAACGCTAGGGGTCATCGAAGACAAGCGGCGAGTGTCGGAAGATGCGTATGAGTTCACCGAGTAAGATAGGGTGAATGGACAGAGGGAACTCAAGCTCACCGGAATTGATCGCGAGAGGGCTCTGTCGTGGCGACTCGCGGAGGTTTGGGGGGCACAGGGGGCGTGAGTGTCCGATTGGGGAAAATGACCGTGGGGTGATGGGGATCTTATAGCTGAGAGTCGACAAACGCTGCGTTTAATGGCCCAATTAAGCGCCATCACCGGCCATCACTGCTCTGCGACGTGGTCGCGGCGGAAGTTTGGGGAAGACGATGCCAGCGAGATGGCCGCTTCGTCGGTAACGTGCTAAGTGAATGTGGGGTCTGTGACTCGGTCGTCGTAGCGTGAGAGGAGGAAAAGAAATGCCCGGGTGGGCTTCTTTGGATTGGTTCTTTGGGCAGATCACGGCATGGCCTTTTCCATTTCTTTGCCTTTTCTTTTTCTGTTTCCTATTTTCTGAATTGATTTTGATATGAATTCATATCCTTTTGAAAACAGTTGACTTGGGAATTTTTTGTAGGGTTTGTAGATTCATAAGTCACAAAACTAGGTGGTTATATTGCAAAGCTTGGTCCAGCTTGGTTTTAATAACAAATAGGAGTTGTTCTGTTTGCGAGACATTTGAAATGGGTTTTAGAATTTATTCCTAAATTGGAAATCTTTGGGGTTTAAAATTTCTCCTATTCTTTTCATCAATGAAAGCAAGCATTGAAGTATTTAAACATTCAATTATTAACAGGATAATGTTAAATTGGGACAAAATGCCCACATGAATTCATAACTCATATCCCACTTCTAAATGATTTTTGAGAAAAACCCTAAATGCATGAATGATGCAAGTGGTATGAATGAGTTTAAAATTATGATTTTTGGGATGTTACAAATCTAACCCCCTTAAGGTGAATCTCGCCCTCGAGATTCGGTTTGGCTAGAAAATAGGTGAGGGTGGTCTTTCCGTAGATCATCTTCTCTTTCCCATGTTGCTTCCTCTTCCGAATGATGGTTCCATTGCACTTTACAAAATTTGATAGTCTTGGTCCTGGTGACTCTTTCTGCTATCTCTAGAATTTTGACAGGTTTTTCCTCATAAGTGAGATCACTTTCTAGCTGAACTTCCTCCAAAGGTATGGTATCCTTCAAAGAAGACTCTTCCATTTCTGGGTGACATTTCTTAAGTTGACTCACATGAAATACGTTGTGGACTGATAGAGATTCGTAATTCCACTTCATATGCAACTTCTCATTGCGACTTAGAATCTTGAATGGCCCAATGTATCTTGGTGCCAACTTTCCTTTGACTCCAAATCTTTTCACTCCACGGTGGTGATACCTGAGATAGGCTTTATCTCCAACCGTGGGTGACTTCTCTACGCTTAGAATCCGTAGCTTTACATCGGGGATTGTGCTATCTTCAACCTGTCCCTAACCAATTTAACTTTCACTTCGGCGTCCTTGATAAGATCAGGTCCGAATAAACTTCTTTCTCCCACACCATTCCACAACAATGGGGTGGTACACTTCCTTCCGTAGAGTAGCTCAAACGGTGCCATTCCAATACTTGATTGATGGCTGTTATTGTAAGAAAACTCTGCGTAGGGTAAACTTTCATCCCAACTTGCTCCATAATCCAAAGCGCATGCCCTCAACATGTCTTCTAGAATTTGATTGGTTCTCTGTTTGACCATCTGTTTGAGGATGAAAGCGATCTTGAATTCCAACCTCGTTCCTAAGGATTCATGAAGTTGTCTCCAAAAGTGAGATGTGAATTGAGTTCCTCTATCAGACACAATACTCTTTGGCACACCATGAAGGCATACAATCCTTCTCATGTAAATTTTTGCTAGTTTGGCACTTGTATAAGTTGTTTTCACGGGTATGAAATGAGCCACTTTAGTTAGGCGATCCACTACTACCCAAATAGAATCATATCGATCTAGTCCTTGGTAATCCGGTAATGAAATCCATACCAATATTTTCCCACTTCCATTCGTGAATAGGCAATGGTTGAAGTGCACTGCTGGTTTCGGTGCTCGCTTTGACTCACGCTATACACATCACACAAAGCGATATGTTCGGCGATGTCTCTTTTGAGATTGTTCCACCAAAATCTCTCTTTCATATCCATGTACATCTTGGTGTTTCCCGGGTGAATAGAATATGGAGAGTTGTGACTTTCTTGTAAGATTAGTTTTCGCAACTCTGGGTCTTGTGGAACACATATACGTTTCCCGTGCCATAAGGTCCCCTGTTCGTCAATATGAAAACTCTTGGCTTTCCCTAGACCAATGTTTACTTTAATCTTTTCAATTTCCTCATCGGTCTTTTGAACTTCGGATCTTGTCCAAAAGAGTGGGTTGAACATCCAAGGACATGAGATGTCCTTCAGTACAATCTCAATCGAGTTCTTTGAATTGCCTACACAAGTCTTGGCAATTCCCTTTGTAAGACCATTTATAAATGTCTTACGACTTAGAGCATCTACCACATTTGCTTTACGGATGGTATTGTAAACTTAAGTCGTAATCCTTAATAAGTTCTAGCCATCTTCTTTGTCTCATGTTGATCTCCTTCGGGTGAAGATATATTTCAAACTCTTATGATCGGTGAATACTTCACACTTTACCTAACAGTAATGCCTCCATGTTTTGAGTGCATGAGCAGAGGCTAACTCCAAATCATGAGTAGGGTAGTTTACTTCATGAGTTTTGAGTTGTCTCGAAGCATAATCTCGACTCTACCATCTTGCATAAGTCGGCACCTAAGCCTTGATGAGAAGCATCACAATACACTTGGAAATCTTTTTCCAAATCAAGGAATAAAACCGGTGTTTGTTACTAGTCTCTTCTTTAATTCTGAAAACGACTTCACAACCTTGAGACTGTGCAAACTTTTTGTCCTTCTTTAACAATTCATCATAGGTTTAGCAACTTTTGAGAAATTTTCAATAAACCTTCTAGTAACCTGCTAAGCCAAGGAAACTACGAACTTCTTTCACGTTTTGGGTGATTCCCAATCATCCTTCTGAAACTTTAGCCGGATCAACTGCCACACCATCCTTTGTCATAACATGACCAAGGAATCCAACTTTCTCTAACCAGAACTCACACTTGCTGAATTTGGCATAAAGTTTATGTTCTCTCAATTTTTCAAGTATTAAGCGCAAGTGTCTTTCATGCTCTTCCTTGCTCTTGGAGTAGACTAGGATATCGTCGATAAAAACGACAACGAACTTGTCAAGAAATTCCATGAACACTTTGTTCATCATATTCATGAAATATCTTGGGCGTTGGTTAAACCAAAAGGCATCACAGTGTACTCATACAATCCATACCTTGTGGTGAATGCTGTCTTAGGTATGTCTTGCTCTCTTATCTTAAGTTGAAAATAGCCTGACCTAAGATCAATCTTTGAGAATACACATGCTCCTTCTAACTGATCAAACAAGTCGTTGATTCTTGGCAAAGGATATTTGTTCTTGATGGTAACCTCGTTGAGAGCGATAATCAATACATAATCTTTGTGTTCTATCCTTCTTCTCCACAAACAAAAGGGCTCCCCATGATGAAGAACTTGGTTGTATAAACCCTTTCTGCACTGTTCTCCTAGTTGTTTCTTGAGTTCTTCGGTTCATCCTTGACATTTTATATGGTCTCTTGGCTATTGGTCCGAACACGGTACCAAATCTATTAGAAACTCCACATCTCTATCTGGTGGCATTCCTGGTAATTCCTCAGGGAATACATCTGGATACTCACACACAATTGGCACATTGTCCATGCTAACCCCCTTAAGAGAATTTAGCTTACTTCCTTTGAATTCAAAGTTTGACTTAAACTTTATTCTTTTTCCTTCGGGGTTGTGAGTGTAATATGCGATTGGCACAATCTAATACTCCTTCATACTTAGCCATCCAATCCATTCCCAATATTACATCCAACCCTTGGGAATTCGGATTATCGAGGCTTCTTGGGAACTTATGTTTACCAAACTCTATGATAAGATCTCGGCATCCAAGGCTTGCTACCATGTCTCCCCACGGAGAACTAACCTTTATTGGACACCCAATGTTTTCGATGCAAACCCATTTCTATCCACAAATGCCTTTGATATGAATGAATGAGATGCACCGTATCAAAGAGTACAAATGCTGAAATTGAATTGAGTCTGAACTTACCGAACGGCATCGGGCTCCTCATAGACCTCCTCCACATTGATGTGGTTAACCTCCTTTGAAATGGATTTGGCTTGTTAGGTCCTTCAACTTTCTTTTGGGGCACTCATTAGCATAATGCCCACTTCTTGCATTTGTAGCACTCAACTGTTGAGGTCCTTTTTGACATATTGACCTCCACCTCCACTACCATTTCCCTTTGTGGTGGCTCTTATATCCACCCTTGTGGTTCTTGTACTTATCATTGTCATGACTACGATGTTTGTTGTCATAGCGTTGTGGTTGTGGTGCTTGTTGAACTTCCCATGTTTATGGGACCCGAGCTCTTGTCATCATAATGAGATCGTTTGTGAGACGATCCCATGTGTTTGTCGAGTGTTTCCTCTTCCTACTCTCGACTTGTTTCCTTTTACTCTCCAAAATAGCAGCCTTGTCACAAAGACGATAAGTTGGAACATATGCTACCGATAGCTGTGAGGTTCAACTCATCATTCAAGCCTTCCAAGAACTTTTCCTTTCTCTTGGCATCGTATCAACCTCATCCGGTGCATAGCGCCACGATTGTTGAATTCTTCTCGTATTACGCCTGCTTTGCGATGGCGCCGCTTCAAGTTATGAAATTCCTTCTTTTTGGACTCATTATCCTGACGAGATATGAGCGGTGAAACCCATCTTCAAATATGTCCCATGTCACTTCATCAATGGGAGTGGTGATTTGGAAGTTATCCCACCATGTGGCGGTGGTCCTTCCAACGGATGTCTTTGCGAATCCGACTTTTCAGCATCGGTGCAGCCTCATCACCAAGTCTTTGTTCACGTAGCGCGATCATTGGCTGCCATGGGATCGATTGTTCGAAAACTTTCTGGCCTCGACGAGAAATCTGGTGAGCATATCGAAACCCGGAGGTTGTGGTTGTTGTTGTTGTTGTTGTTGTTGTTGTTGTTGTTGTTGTTGTTGTTGTTGTTGTTGTTGTTATTCTGGTTTTGGATGAACGTCGTCATCATTTGCATAAGCTGTGTTTGCGCATTCATCATTTGTTGCATTTCTGGGGTGATGTTGTTGGGGTTGGGGTTTGCGCGACGGGGAGGCATCTGTGGTTTATTCACATAGATATGAATGAGATACCCATAGATGTTTTATGCACAAAACAACTTAAACAAAACACATATTAAGCAACACAAGAAAATAAAGTTCACAACCACATAACAAGTTCATGAAGTGATACACACAAGCGGCAAGCCATCCACATGTCGGATGGTCCAAAACAAGTTCACAAAACAAGTATGAATAACAAGATAAACGAGTGATCATGTCTACTCATCAACGTCAATCTCCTCCTCGACGAAGGTAAGACCTGCGTTCTCCATCGCGGTCTTGTTCTCCTCAATCGTAGTGGTCAAGGAATCGATCTTGGCCTTGAGAGCCCTCTTAGGGGCGAAGCCTCTCAATAACCATCTGCTGCTGCTCAAGCTCGAAGTCCTTAGACTTCCGGCTCCTCATCATGTCCGGATTCTCTTGTTCCTATCACGGGCCGTTTCTCTTGACTCTTGAATCTGCGGTCCTGAGTCTCAAATTTTGTCTCCATCTCTTTGATCATCTCATCTGCTGCGAAAAGCTTGTCCTTCTCTGAAGCTGCACTGGCTCGTCATTACCAAGCATGACGTTCGTCTGTCCGTATCTACGTGTGCGAGAAGAGTCTCCAAGTCACGAAGATAAAGGCGTATCGGCTCGCGGTGCTCCTCGAGTCGTCCTCAAGTCGATGGACTCTCCGTCATCATCCGTCTACGAAGGCGTGAAAGTGAGTACCCTAACCTGTGCGGGTGGCGGCTAGATCGTCCTATCAGTCTGCATGACTACCTCCATGCCTCTCTCCCACATCGTGCATCAACTTGAAGGCGATGGCCTCTGTAGTGGGCTCGGTCAAGGCGTCTGGCTGGTCACCTTGAAGCCCAGAGGTCCTTCCTCTCGAACTTGGTGAGTGGGTACACCGTAATGGTGGGAAGAGGGAGGTCAAGCAGTGGTAAGCTCAACGTCTGAGGGACCAAAACGAGTAACTCGAAACTCCTCGATGGTGCTGATGGCAACAGGCATCTATTTATAAGATTTAAAAAGTTAGAACAATGCAATTCAAGATAAATCAAGACAACATTCATACATATCCATGAAAACATAATTGTCACACAAGCCATGCATACATGAATTCATTACATCATTCAAGGTCCATACTTATTAAAATATCTTTTGAAAATAAGGTGATAAGTGGTGGTCCAACTAACGAAATGTCATTACAGTCCAATCTCACGGGACCTATTATTGAACACAATGTTCCTAGAGGCAATCCACCAATCTTGTTCCCTTGACTCTATCACTAAGTCTAGAACATCTCCCCTTATTTCTTGGTTGTTGTCTTCCAATTCTTGAGTAAGTTCCTTCTCTTTCTCTAAGTCCTTTTGGAGGTTGAGCATTCTGCACTTGACTCTAGCACTTAGTTCCTTGATAGTCCTCCAAGCTGCATCCCTGGCTGACTCAAAGAATGTGGTGTGCATGGTAGTGTTGGTGTACATGCAGAATCCCCTTTCTTTGTGGTTGTCTCCCTTGTTTTTGTACAAGTGTAGTTGCACCCACCAATACTCCACTCCTTCATCCATCACCGGAAAGCCCTTATACGGCTTCACCATGTGCATCCATTGTCTCCATGAGGTCCTTGAGAATATTGGGAAACTCGGTTTCACATTCCAAAGTCATGGTCATGAGTGGTCCCTTCTTCACGGCCGTTGATGGAGTTCATCTACAAGGGAAGTTGAAAAGAGATTAGAAAAGTTTACGAGAAGAATAGACAAGTGTAGAAGTAGTTGAAAACTTTTTCCTTAGTGGTTTTCCAATTCTGGGTCATAATCCTACAGCAACACAGTGCTCGATACCATCTGTTAAACCCTCCTTTATAAAGGATAGGATCCTGTGATTGCAATGCTAGTCCACGGATCAATGCTAGCATCCACAGTTTAAGATGAAGTACACAGATACAAAGGTCGTTTATTACATTCATTCGAGAGATAAACATAGTCTTTTACAACTCAGGGCCATAGGCCTAATACAAGAGTTTTAGGAATAAGTAAATAAACACAAGTCTTCATCTTCATGTGCCCGCGAGCAAGCATGAGTGTAGACTCATGACTCCTACTCATCATCGGAGTAACTTTGCAACATCACAAGTTCTGACCACAGAGGGTCAATACTTTGGAATAGTATTGGCAAGTGATACCTTAGTATATTTTAAGTGGTCTATAATTCTATATGCATCTGGCTAGTGTAGCTTGGCTTGCTTTGCTTAAAATTAAGTCTTACCTATTAGTTGAAATTATTAAGTTTTCTTTGTCAAAACATTCCCACGGAAACCATCAATAGATATTGAGGTCCTTCACCCTTGTTCACCCACAAGTTTTTAATTTAGAAGTTGGAGTGATGAGATTCTTGTGGCTTCCATGTCTTGATGCTCAAGTGTCCATTACCTTGGACAAGGCTAAGTACTTAGGTTTTCCATCTGCAGAGGTTGTGCACTTTCCCCACCAGACTTGGTTTCCCAAGACAGGACCTTTCAGAAGCCTTTCCTTAGTCAAAATGGACGCGCTCCAACCTATCAACCCAACTACCACCATCTGTCCAAATTGACTAAGTTCTGGCAACCTATATGATCATGGCAGAGCCCATATTGCCAAGTGGTTGCACTGTAAGCTTTCTCAACATTTGGCCTCCAAATCCCTTTGTGCCTGGGTGGCCTACCACAAGTGAGATACACAACCCAAGTCCATGGCCTTGTGTAACCACTCAACATAACCCAATCAGTCCATTCCACCTGTGAGTTTTATTTGACTTAGTTGTTTTATTAAGAAAATATAAGTCTCTTGACTTAGAATATTTTTATCATAAACCATATAGATGTTCACCACCCTTGTTTGCTAAATAGCTAGGCTAAGGAATATGATAACTTAACTTAGGAAAGTTTTCCTAGCAATTCTACTATTTCACTCTACTTAGGATTTCCCATCTTAGCACTAGGCAAAACATCATGCAATAATTTAGCCAAAATATCTAATGCTAGTACAAAACTTAGGATAGGAATATTCATGAAAATATCACTTGCCTTGGTAGTGTGGGGAGTAGCACTCTTCACAATCACAATCACAATCAAAATCTACAAGAAATCAAACACACAATTACACACATTTAAGCATAATCAAAATTATATGAATGCATGCATGCAAAAATCTACCATGTGTTAAATTTTGAAAAATTCTACCAAGTGTGTGTTCATGACCACTGAAGTATAACAGGTCACAAGTTTGACCAATAAACCTATTTGTCCATAACAAAATTTTATAAAGACATTTTTATATCTAAAATAGCCCTAAACTTGTTCCACAAATAAAACATTTTTAACTGTTACTATATGCTAAACCAAAGGTATATTCTGATAGGCCTTGTCTTGCTGAACTCAACGATATAAAGTTTGCAAAAATCCAACGTGTCGTTTGAAAGATACAAGCATTTGAAGTTTGAATCTAATTCAGATTCGAATTCTGTTTTTAATATAAACTCTGCCACGCGTCGCGCTGTGATTGGCGCGTACCGCTTCGGTTGGATCACGCTCCGCAGCCGCAGGATTTTAAACAGATCGTACGCACCAGATCGCGTACCGCTTCGGGATTAAGTGAGTCTATCCTAGCGCTCGGATCAAGATCCAACGGCGCGCGAGCAAGCGACCATGCTCTGGCGGCGCTGGCGGCGTTGGCTGGCGGCGGCGTGTCTGGCGGTGTGGCGTTCTGAACCATTCCGGGATGCAAGGATGTGCTTACCAGATCCGCGTCTTTGGAACTCGGCGTGGTACTCGTTCGCGAAGGCGCTCGGAGATGGGCTCTGGACCTCGTCGGAGTTTAAATCGCGTCGAGCGAGGTTGTCGGAGTTGCTGCGGCGTTACGTGTCGCTGAGCACGAATCAATGGGTTTAGAGGATGCGCGGGACAACTACGAACACGCTCGGGTGAATAAGAAGGCGGCGCTCGAAACTTCTGGAATTGCTCGGAGTTCGCGAAAATGTCACTACGGTCGTCGTCGTGGCGTGGTTCCTCGTCGCTAGGCCAAAATAAGGACCTTGTCGGATCGCGATGGCGAGGATGCTATGCGTGTCAACGGAGGGCAAGGGTGGTGGTTACCTACGGAGAGGGTCGCGGAGTTCGTGAAGAAGATGGTGGCGGCCAGTCGTCGGCGTACCAACGCTAGTCATCGAAGACAAGCGGCGAGTGTCGGAAGATGCGTATGAGTTCCTGAGTAAGATAGGGTGAATGGGAGGCGGAGAACTCGAAGCTCACGGAATTGATCGCGGAGAGGGCTCTGTCGTGGCGACTCACGGAGGTTTGGGGCAGCTGAGGCGTGAGTGTGCGATGATTGGGGAAAATGACCGTGGGGTGATGGGGATCTTATAGCCTGAGAGTCGACAAAAGCGCTGTTTAATGGCCCAATTAAGCGCGCCATCACGCCATCACTGCTCTGCGGCGTGGTCAGGCGGAAGTTGGGAAACGATGCGCCGCAGATAGGGCCCTTCGTCGGTACGTGCTAAGTGAATGTGGGGTCCGTCATCGGTGACTCGGTCGTCGTCCGTAGCGTGAGAGGAGGAAAAGAAATGCCGGGTGGGCTTCTTGGGCTGGATTGGTTCTTTGGGCAGATCACGGCGCATGGCCTTTTCCATTTCTTTGCCTTTTTCTTTTTCTGTTTCCTATTTTCTGAATTGATTTTGATATGAATTCATATCCTTTTGAAAACAGATTGACTTGGGAATTTTTTTTTGTAGGGTTTTGTAGATTCATAACAGTCACAAAACTAGGTGGTTATATTGCAAAGCTTGGTCCAGCTTGGATTTAATAACAAATAGGAGTTGTTCCTGTTTGCAGACATTTGAAATGGGTTTTAGAATTTATTCCTAAATTGGAAATCTTTGGGGTTTAAAATTTCTCCTATTCTTTTCATCAATGAAAGCAAGCATTGAAGTATTTAAACATTCAATTATTAACAGGATAATGTTAAATTGGGACAAAATGCCCACATGAATTCATAACTCATATCCCACTTCTAAATGATTTTTGAGAAAAACCCTAAATGCATGAATGATGCAAGTGGTATGAATGAGTTTAAAATTATGATTTTTGGGATGTTCTGGTGTGGCTCGATCGGTTGCGGTCTGACAGGACAGCGTCTGGTCCTGACAGCGAAGAGTATTAGTAGATGCACGAGATCACGCTGGGCACATTCGTTTGAATCAGAGGCATATGGGCGGTCGGAACTCACCAGAATTTGCTGCCGGAGGTCGTCGGAGCTGCGGTGGTGTTTGGCGAGTTGCGAGCAGCCTGAAGCGTGGAGATGAAATTGAGTGAGGAATGGGCGGAGTGGGAGGTGCTTAAGTAGGCGGAGGCTTGACAAGAAACGCTTCGCGAATCAATGGAAATTACGCCGAGAAATCAAAGCAAGACATGGCCGGTAGCGGTGTCTGTGAGATTTGGGAAGGAGTGGCGTGCAGAGGCCAGCTTGTCGTGAAATAACAAGGAGGTGGGGTCTGGCGTCGGTGACTCATGGTGCGTCTGTAGCGAGAGAGAGAGAGAGAGAGAGAGAGAGAGAGAGAGGTGGCCCGGGTGGGCTAGCTGGGCTGGTTTCACTCTTGGGCCCAAAGTCTGGCGCCGGCCCTTTTCTTTTTCTTTATTCCTTTTCTATTTCTGAATTGATTTTCTAGAATTATTTTCAAATGAATTCAAACTCTATTTGAATTCAAATCTTTTCTGGATTTTTCCGTGTTACCTTGATCCAAAAAACTTGGCATAAAACCATGTGGTCACTTTGAGTTGGCTTGGTCATTTTTGGAAATACAAAATAACAGTGACTTAGCACTTGGTTTGCAAAAGATTGAAAATGGTTTTGAAACCATTTTTATTTTGTATAAATTTGTTCAAACTCTACACTCAAACCAATCAACAAGGAAGCAAACAAACTTGGTTTTTAAAACACTAAGCTCTCAAATGAGGATGGGCATTTGATTTAAGTTTTCTCACGTAAAATGATAGCACTATGTGCTTTTGTTTTCTTGAAATGAGTTTGAAATTGATCTCAATTCTATATGCATGCATGGATGATATGCAATCTTTGAAATCATGATTTTAGGGATGTTACAATAAGGCACTTTTCTCATAGCTTCTCTATCATTTACCATAGCTGGACACTAAGCCTTGCTCAATATCTTACCTGACAACATAGGCACTGAACCTTTCTTTGCCTTATCCATTCTGAACCTTTTCAGAACTTTGTCTAGGTATGTACTCTAGCTTAAAGATATCAGGCGTCTTTGTCTATCTCTATAGATTTTGATGCCCAATATATAAGAAGCTTCCCCTAGGTTTTTCATTGAAAAACATTTGTTCAAATAACTCTTCACATCGTTAAGCATGTCAATGTCATTTCCAATAATCAATATGTCATCCACATATAGTACCATAAATGTCACTGAGCTCCCACTCACTTTCTTGTAGATACAAGCTACGTAGAAATTTGGAACAAATCCAAAGCTCTTGATCACTTGATCAAAACGAAGGTTCCAACTCCGAGATGCTTGCTTCAATCCATAAATGGAACGCTGAAGTTTGCACACTTTATCGACATCCTTAGGATCGAAAGCCTTGGGTTGCATAATATACAACTCTTAATCAATGTTGCCATTGAGGAGCAGATCTTGACATCCATACGCCATATTTCATAATCATGAAACGCAGCAATTGCTAATAAAATCCGAATGGACTTAAACATCGCTATGGGAGAGAAAGTCTCATCGTAGTCAACACCTTGAACTTGTCAAAAACCTTTCGCGACAAGTCGTGCTTTATAGACGGTAACATTACCATCCGCATCCGTTTTCTTCTTGAAAATCCATTTGCACTCAACGGCCTTTCGGTCTCTAGGAGGGTCCACCAAAGTCCATACTTGGTTTTCGCTCATGGATCCCAATTCGGATTTCATGGCCTCTATCCATTTCTCAGAGTCTGGGCTCATAATCGCTTCCTCATAGTTCGCAGGTTCACTGTCATCTACTAACAAGACAGTTAAGACAGTTTTACCGTACCACTCAGGAGGGGCATGCGACCTTGTCGACCTGCGACGTTCAGTAGTAGCATCGTCCGAAGCTTCATGATCCTTGTCATTTGCTTCCTCTATTATTGGTGCAGGCGGCATTGGAACAATTTCAGGTGCTGCGCTACTCTCCAACTCAAGAGAAGGTTCAACAACCTCGTCTAGCTCTACTTTCCTCCCACTCACTTCTTTCGAGAGAAACTCCTTCTTAAGAAAGGATCTGTTCTTTGTGACAAACACTTTGCCCTCGGTTCTGTGATAGAAGGTTGTGGCATCCCGCAAAACCACTACTAGAAAATCGCGTTGAATTTGTGCATTGCATCGTCATCATCATGCATTGTTCGCATAAAACTACTTTCGCAACACCCGTTTTGATTTCTAAAACGCCCCCTCTTGATTCAAACACCAAAAAACCGGGTACCCGGAATATTTTGTTTTGGCCGCTATCGGTTTGCCAACGGCCCGTTTAAAACAAATAAAATTTATATTTAATTTAGTAGGGGCAGTCGAACGGGCCAACCCGAGCCGAACGACCGCCCCAGATTTTTCTAATCGGTCCAACCTGCCGCCCATCTAATCCTAATCCCACCTAAAATCCTACCCACACCTAGCAGCCACATCATCCCACCCAATCGTTGGCTGCCACTTCAGCACTCCCCAAAACCCCCACCAACCAGGACCTGACACGTCACTCGCTCACCTTTTCCCTCTCCCTCTCTCTCTCTCCCTCACAGCCCAACCCTCCCAGGCACACACACGCAACACACTCACACTCACGCGCCCCAGCCCTTCCACCTCGCTGCCGCGTGGGCCCCCTTCTCCCCGGGCCCACCTGTCAGCTCCCTTTTTCCCCACCAACCGGCTTCCCCCACGCCCACCTTCCGCGTGCCCCCGTCCTTGTCTCCATCTTCTTCCCTTGCCTGCAGCCTAGCCCAGCTCGACCCTCCAAGGCCCGGCCTTCGTTCTCCTCGCGGCCCCGCGCTTGCTCCCTCCTCTCCCGCTACCGCTGCCTTCCCGAGTTCCCAGCGGTCCGCTCACCCGATCTGCGTCCGTGGTCACCACAGCGCCCAGCCGCCGCGCCTCCCTCTCCACGCGACCATGACGCCCCTTACGCTGAGGCGGCCCCTCAAGCCCGTCCTCGCCTCGAGCCTGGCCGGCCTGCCCGCCTCTCAGCGTCGCCCGCCGCCGCGCACCCTCCTCGCCCGGCGCCAGATCGCTGAGCTCTCCGCCCTTCCCCTCCGGGCGCCCGCGCCGCTCCGCAGCCCGCGCAGCAGCCTTGCAAGCTTCAGCAGCGTCCCGCGCTGCCGTGGCTCCCCGCCTGAAGCTTCGTCCGCAGCCCTCCTCCGACCGCTCCGAGCAGCGCCTGCAGGCCGCCCTCGCCGTCGGCCTCGCCCGACGCCCGAACCGCAAGCTCCACCTCGCCACAGCCTTCGCCTGGCGCTGCGTGCCTCCTGTTCTGCAACGCCGGGACCCCCGCTGCGGAACCCCCTCCTCCGGCTGCCCGTACCTCCTGCCCAGGACGCGTCGACCCGACTAAACCCGTGGGCCGACGCCAAGTTCGCCTTGCCGGGCCGAACCCTCGCCAAGACTTTCAGGAGACCTCGGCGAAGATGACCGACCGTGAGCAGCACAAGAAGGACCATCGACGAGATAGACCCGATCTTCACGGAGCCTAGAACGCCAAGTTTCCGGATTCAAGGCGTCGCAACCTCGATTCCGAAGACCGATCCCGCAACCGGCGCCGTACCAAGATCCCCAGAAAAAAACCCCGTCATCGAACAAGTCCGCCGTCGACAATTGAAGCCGGCACCCTTCAAGATCTTCTCCCCGTTACGACAAGACCGCCTCACGGACCCGAAGACCGTTTCAGCTGTGCAACAAGATCGACATCACAGACGGACCCGAAGCCGAGAACCCGACGGAACCACGACGGACACACCAAGTTCTCCATCGAAACCAAGGCCGTCGGCGTGGACCGAGAACGCCAGTGCTTCACCGGACAAGAACTTCCCCGACGCCATGACCGTCGACATGACCCCAAGTTCCGCACCGGATGCGCCAAGACCTACCCGATGCAGAAGCGAACTGAACCACGGACCACGACCGACCACGGACCTGTCGAACCCCGGAACCCTAACAAGATCGCCGAACCCTAAATGTGTGAACCCTTTTCCTCGACCCCTATTTTATAACATAATATAACTTGTTGCATATTAAATTGTCATACTTGCATGCATCTTGTCATGTGGTTTGGGGGCCTTATGCCGATTCACCTAATAACTAAATATGGGGCCCATATGCGGGCAAATCTAGTCTCATATCGGCCTCATTTAAATTGTGTAGCGAACCGGTGCTATCTTTTGCCATGCTAATACAACATTTAAATTGCGGGGTAGCTAAATAACTTGAACCATCTAATTAATTGTCGGGACCCCGGTTCCACTTAATATGAACTAATTGCATCGCACCTTTGCCATGCCATCCATCATACATGCATCATGCCCGATCTTACGCGTTGTATTAAATATCGCATCCGGTGTTCATTCTAGTGTTTTGCTTCTTGCGGATAAGGCCGTTGAGTTGATGTGAGCTTCGCCCGATCATCGGTTGAACCTTGGCAATGTTTTCGAGCATCTCCCCTTTCTACCTATCTTACTTTTATAGTCTTTATTCCCTCTGTTGATCTATTGCTATACGTGTTGCGATGCTTTTGGTTTCGTACTGTGAATCCCTTGCAGCCCTATATTGCCTTGGACACATCCTATTACATTGTTTGGTAGATAGTTGGACTTGCGGCGTCGTGATCGCTTGCTCTAAGTCTTTGTTGTGTCGCCATATGCCACAGTTGTTGATGTATTGCCGCATGTTGATGTTGGAGATGGTTCTAGTTTTACTTATCGTCACTTTAAATATCTGTTTAACAACTAAAATTGAAATAAGCAGAGGCATCGGTGGGTGATAGATAATATTTGGTTTCCGAACGCCCACTTGTGTCCCGTAAGACCCCGAGTACTTGATTCCTGTTCCTTGTTTTTGCGCGCTATCCACATCCGGGAGGTATATGGGACCCCCCTGAGCCAGAGCTTGAATCAGTCTTATTTCTTGGGGCCACAAACTAGTTTGAGGTTTTATTTACGATCCTGTACTTATGCCATGCTACTGCTTTATTTACGATTGTGCGAGGAGCACCTTGTCTTGTTAGGAGCGGGACACGATTCATGGTGTCGACAAGCCAGCCACACTTCGGGTTCCCGGTCGTTCACCGTCCACCCAAACCTTGAGGCCGTCCTGAGCTTGCTTACTCGTTCTGGATTCTACTTAAGGGTGGCCCCAAAATATTTCTGAATCTGTGATTGTTCAGTCGTGAAAGCCTCGTTGGGTTTTGATTTGGTTTTCGAGGTCGATCGGCGTGTGTTGCTATTGGTGCACCCGGCTGGGTAAAACTTTACGAAAGCCATGTCCGGATATGGACGACTTGGAGCACAGTTTCTTGATCATAGACAAGCATAACTAAAGTTCTTGCTATAAATTTGACTTATAATGACTAGTAATCAGCTTCACTATAATGGAATGGCTAATTAATACTGCCCACAATTGCTTGTTTGGGAGTGTAAGCTTGCGACCATTGTACTGACTAGTAAGTATTGCAACTTCTAGCGAAATGGCTGAATAAAAGTACCAACAAGCTGCTGGGTTTTGGGTTTATCTCATGCTATCTCATGTCGATTAGTAATTGTTGCAACTATAACGGAATGGTGAATTAAAAGTGCCCACTGCTTACTTTATCAGGACGATTATCTAAATCTGACTAGTAAAGTTCCACCACTATAACTGAATAAGTAAAACTGCCAACCGTGTGAGTTCCTCGGTTAACTTCCTCGTCTGGTCTCGAGGGGGAAACACCAGGATGGGTTTGTTTGGTGTTAGCTTCAGGTTGGATCCGAATAGGTCATTCACCCTCTCGATAACGCGGTTGTATCGAGTCTCTATAGGTTGTTTAGTGCATCTTGCTGCGCTTGATCCACCATACCTATGTGGCGAGGGCCGAATTCTAGCCTCGCGTGTCTTGGCCTCGATCTTGACGCTCCTTCTTTGTTTTCGCTTTGCCCTTTGTCGGCGCCTTTTGTTAAGCGGGTTTTGAGATCGACGCCGTTAGGTTACCCTTCGCTTGGCACAGGCAGGGTTATGGACGCCATTGGTTATTCTTCAGGGCTCTTAGCCCCATTTGCATCTTGTCCGTAGCTGGACACTATATCGATATCAAGGTGATTTGGATCTTTGTATATTATATCTGTATTCTTGACTCTTTGAGTCGCTGTTATATATATTTGTTCTGTGGGTCCCATCGAGGACTGTTGTGTGATGTTATTACTTCGTTTTCCACCCATTGCGAAAGTGCTGGTGAGCACCTTTGAATCGTTTCTATGCGGGTTTGGCGAATTTTGCTCAAACTTGCATAGGTCGATCTGAGGTGTCTGAGTGGTATCGAGCTCGCGAGCAGTTGCGATACCCTGACAAGTCCGACTGTAGGATAACCTAACGGTAAGTAGAAGTGTCAAAACTATTTTTGAAAATCGGTTGGATAGTTCTGATTAGGTCTGATTTTACTCCTTACCCCTCTGCTGATCCCCTCTTATCTCGACGTGTTTTGAATCCGCTCTCGTCTCGTTCTTCGAGTCCAGGATTTCTCGTGATTGGGTTTCCGTCGTACCTTCAGGGTTTCGCTTCCTTCTTCGATAACGGTGTTGCTACATCGTAACTCCAGGCTGTCCGAGGAATCCTTAAATGCGTGGTGCCATTCTTTGTTCCTTGTTTGTGCTATCCGGTGTTACGGCAGCGACATCATCTCGCGAGATCCGATCTGAGTCGCATCACCCCTCTGTTTCCGAACCTCGCTTGTCGAGATCTTCAGTCTAATTCCGAGAGTTGGTTGCATAATCCGCCTATTTGTGTGCAGAGTAATGGTTTGAGTGCGGGATGGAGTAGCTACCATACCACTACTCTTATCATTCGCTCTTGTACATCGAATCAGCGGATCCAGCAATTTTACTCCGACCACGGAAGTTAGGGGTGGCTTTATTTGTGGATACCTCTACCTTTGACCTTTTGTTCCCGGAGTGTTCTCTCGACGGTCAGGATCAAAGACCCTTTGTTGGTGGTGTCGCCAATTTCAAGATGGAGGATGAACCCTCGTTAGTGGTGTCGCGAGGATCTACACGAAGCGCGAAGGATCAAATCGCCGACCTTCCTTCCTGTACCATGAGGCGGATCTCGAGGGCGAGATCCCTTGTTAGTGGTGTCGAATTGTGGCATCCCGCAAAACCACTACTAGAAAATCGCGTTGAATTTGTGCATTGCATCGTCATCATCATGCATTGTTCGCATAAAACTACTTTCGCAACACCCGTTTTGATTTCTAAAACGCCCCCTCTTGATTCAAACACCAAAAACCGGGTCCCCGGAATATTTTGTTTTGGCCGCTATCGGTTTGCCAACGGCCCGTTTAAAACAAATAAAATTTATATTTAATTTAGTAGGGGCAGTCGAACGGGCCAACCCGAGCCGAACGACCGCCCCAGATTTTTCTAATCGGTCCAACCTGCCGCCCATCTAATCCTAATCCCACCTAAAATCCTACCCACACCTAGCAGCCACATCATCCCACCCAATCGTTGGCTGCCACTTCAGCACTCCCCAAAACCCCCACCAACCAGGACCTGACACGTCACTCGCTCACCTTTTCCCTCTCCCTCTCTCTCCCTCACAGCCCAACCCTCCCAGGCACACACACGCAACACACTCACACTCACGCGCCCCAGCCCTTCCACCTCGCTGCCGCGTGGGCCCCCTTCTCCCCGGGCCCACCTGTCAGCTCCCTTTTTCCCCACCAACCGGCTTCCCCCACGCCCACCTTCCGCGTGCCCCCGTCCCTGTCTCCATCTTCTTCCCCTTGCGACGCTGACCCTAGCCCCCAGCGCTCGACCCTCACGCCGGCCTTGCCTCGTTCTCCTCCTCGCCCGGCCCAGCTGCTCCTCCTCTCCCGCTTCGCCTGCCCTGCCGGGTTCCCAGCGGCTCACCCCGGTCTGCGTCCGTGGTCACCACCGGCGCGCGCGGCCGCCAGCGCCTCCCTCTCCACGCGACCGCGGCGCCGCCCGCCGCGAGCCGGCCCCCTCAAGCCCGTCCCGCCTCGAGCCGAGCGGCCTGCCCTGCCGCCGCCTCTCAGCGTCGCCCGCCACCGCACCCTCTCGCCCGGCGCCGCATCTCGCTGCCGCTGCTCCCTCGGCGGCGCCCGCGCCGCCCAGCCCGCAGCCAGCCAAGGCAGCGCCGCTCCCGAGCGCCCCAAGGCCGTCCCCGGTGAAGCTCGTCCGCAGGCCTCCTCCGACCCGCTCCCGAGCGGCGCGCGTCGCGCCCTCGCCGTCGGCCTTCGCCGGCAGCGCCCGAACTAAGCTCCACCTGCCCTGGACTTCCTTCGCTTGGTCGCCGTGCCCTGTCCCTAAGCAAGCCAGGACCCCCCTCGCCATGAACCCCTCCTCCGGCCCGTACCTCTGGCCCGGGACGCGTCGGCCGACCCTAAACCCGTGGGCCGAGCGCCAAGTTACGCCGCCGGGCCGAACGAACCCCCTCGCCAAGACCTTCCGAGGCCCAGACCTCGACAGCATGACCGACCGTGAGCAGCACAAGAAGGACCATCGACGAGATAGACCCGATCTTCACGGAGCCTAGAACGCCAAGTTTCCGGATTCAAGGCGTCGCAACCTCGATTCCGAAGACCGATCCCGCAACCGGCGCCGTACCAAGATCCCCAGAAAAACCCCGTCATCGAACAAGTCCGCCGTCGACAATTGAAGCCGGCACCCTTCAAGATCTTCTCCCCGTTACGACAAGACCGCCTCACGGACCCGAAGACCGTTTCAGCTGTGCAACAAGATCGACATCACGGACGCGGACCCCGAAGCCGAGAACCCCGACCGGAACCACGACACGGACACACCAAGTTCTCCATCGAGGAAACCAAGGCCGTCGACGTGGAACCGTGAAACGCCGAGTGCTTCACCGGACACCGAGAACTTCCCACAAACGCCATGACCGTCGACATGACCCCAAGTTCCGCACCGGATGCGCCAAGACCTACCCGATGCTTCGAAAGCGGAACCGTCGAACCACGGACCTGAGACCGACCCTGGACCCTGTCGAACCCCGGAACCCTAACAAGATCGCCGAACCCTAAATGTGTGAACCCTTTTCCTCGACCCCTATTTTATAACATAATATAACTTGTTGCATATTAAATTGTCATACTTGCATGCATCTTGTCATGTGGTTTGGGGGCCTTATGCCGATTCACCTAATAACTAAATATGGGGCCCATATGCGGGCAAATCTAGTCTCATATTGGCCTCATTTAAATTGTGTAGCGAACCGGTGCTATCTTTTGCCATGCTAATACAACATTTAAATTGCGGGGTAGCTAAATAACTTGAACCATCTAATTAATTGTCGGGACCCCGGTTCCACTTAATATGAACTAATTGCATCGCACCTTTGCCATGCCATCCATCATACATGCATCATGCCGATCTTCTGCCGTTGTATTAAATATCGCATCCGGTGTTCATTCTAGTGTTTTGCTTCTTCGCGGATAAGGCCGTTGAGTTGATGTGAGCTTCGCCCCGATCATCGGTTGAACCTTCGGCAATGTTTTCAGGCGAGCATCTCCCCCTTTCTACCTATCTTACTTTTATAGTCTTTATTCCCTCCTGTTGATCTATTGCTATCTGTGTTGCGATGCTTTAGTTTCCGTACCTGTGAATCCCTTGCTGCCCTATATTGCCTTGGACACATCCTATTACCTGTTGTTTGGTAGATAGTTGGACATGCGCGTCGTAGTCGCTTGCTCTAAGTGCTGTTGTGTGTCGCCATATGCCACAGTTGTTGATGTATTGCCGCATGTTGATGTTGGAGATGGTTCTAGTTTTACTTATCGTCACTTTAAATATCTGTTTAACAACTAAAATTGAAATAAGCAGAGGCATCGGTGGGTGATAGATAATATTTGGTTTCCGAACGCCCACTTGTGTCCCGTAAGACCCCGAGTACTTGATTCCTGTTCCTTGTTTTTGCGCGCTATCCACATCCGGGAGGTATATGGGACCCCACGAGCGAGCTTGATTCAGTCTTATTTCTTGGGGCCACAAACTAGTTTGAGGTTTTATTTACGATCCTGTACTTATGCCATGCTACTGCTTTATTTACGATTGTGCGAGGAGCACACTGTACTGTTTAGGAGCGGGACACGATTCCGCGGTGTCGACAAGCCCAGCCACACTTTCGGGTTCCCAGTCGTTCACAGCCGTCCACCCAAACCTTGAGGCCGTCTCGGAGCTTGCTTACTCCGTTGCGGATTCTACTTAAGGGGTGGCCCCTGAAATAATTCTGAATCCTGTGATTGTTCAGTCGTGAAAGCCTCGTTGGGTTTTGATTTGGTTTTTCCGAGGTTGATCGAGCGTGTGTTGCTATTGGTGCACCCCGGCCGGGTAAAACTTTCAAAGCCGTGTCATGGATATGGACGACTTGGAGCACAGTTTCTTGATCATAGACAAGCATAACTAAAGTTCTTGCTATAAATTTGACTTATAATGACTAGTAATCAGCTTCACTATAATGGAATGGCTAATTAATACTGCCCACAATTGCTTGTTTGGGAGTGTAAACTTGCGACCATTGTACTGACTAGTAAGTATTGCAACTTCTAGCGAAATGGCTGAATAAAAGTACCAACAACTGCTGGGTTTTGGGTTTATCTCATGCTATCATCGATTAGTAATTGTTGCAACTATAACGGAATGGTGAATTAAAAGTGCCCTTGCTTACTTTATTAGACGATTATCTAAATCGACTAGTAAAGTGCCACCACTATAATCGAATAAGTAAAGCGCCAACCGTGTGAGTTCCTCGGTTGACTTCCTCGTCTGGTCTCAAGGGAAACACCGGGATGGGTTTGTTTGGTGTTAGCTTCAGTTGGATCCGAATAGGTCATTCTCACCCCTCTCGATAACGCGGTTGTATCGAGTCTCTATAGGTTGTTTAGTGCATCTGCCGCCGCTTGATCCACCATACCTATGTAGGCGAGGACCTTGAATTCTAGCCTCGCCGTGTCTTGGCCTCGATCTTGACGCTCCTTCTTTGTTTTCGCTTTGCCCTTTGTGGCGCCTTTTGTTAAGCAGGTTTTGAGATCGGCGTCGTTAGCGGTTACCCTTCCGGCTTGGCACAGGCGGGGTTATGGGCATTGGTTATTCTTCAGGGCTCTTAGCCCCATTTGCATCTTGTCCGTAGCTGGACACTATATCGATATCAAGGTGATTTGGATCTTTGTATATTATATCTGTATTCTTGACTCTTTGAGTCGCTGTTATATATATCTGTTCTGTGGGTCCCATCGAGGACTGTTGTGTGATGTTATTACTTCGTTTTCCACCCGCACGAAAGTGCCTGGTGGGCACCTTTGAATCGTTTCTATGCGGGTTTGGCGAATTTTGCTCAAACTTGCATAGGTCCGATTCTGAGGGTGTTACAAAGGTATACCCAATAGTTTCCTTAGGGTATCCTATGAAGACGCATTTCTCCGCTTCGGGTTCGAGCTTGTCCGGCATCAACTTCTTGACGTAAGCTTCGCATCCCCAAACTTTAAGAAATGACAACTTAGGTTTAGCACCAAACCACAGTTCATACGATGTCGTTTCAACGGATTTAGATGGTGCCCTATTTAAAGTGAATGCAGCGGTTTCTAATACATAACCCCAAAATGATAACGGCAAATTAGTAAGAGATATCATTGATCGGACCATATCTAATAGAGTTCGATTCCGGCGTTTAGACACACCATTGCGCTGTGATGTTCCGGGTGGCGTGAGTTGCGAAACGATTCCGCTTGCTTTAAGATGCGTGAGAAAATCATAACTCAAATATTCACCTCCACGATCGGATCGTAGAAACTTAATTTTTCTGTTACGATGATTTTCCACTTCATTCTGAAATTCTTTGAACTTTTCAAATGTTTCAGATTTATGTTTCATTAAATAGATATACCCATATCTACTTAAGTCATAAGTAAAAGTGAGAAAGTAGCGATATCCACCGCGCGTCGAAACACTCATCGGTCCGCATACATCGGTATGTATGATTTCCAACAAGTCCGTTGCTCGCTCCATCATTCTGGAGAATGGGGTTTTGATCATCTTGCCCATGAGGCATGGTTCGCATGTGTCAAATGATTCAAAATCAAGAGACTCCAAAAGTCCATCAGAATGGAGTTTCTTCATGCGTTTTACACCAATATGACCTAGGCAGCGATTACACAAATACGTAGTATTATCACTATCTACCTTGCATCTCTTAGACTCAAAGTTATGGATGTGTGTTTCATCCCTTTCGAGATTCACAAGAAATAAACCATTCACAGCAGGTGCATGACCATATAAGATGTTACTCATATAAATAGAACAACCATTATTCTCGGATTTAAATGAATAACCGTCTTGCAATAAACACGATCCATATATGATGTTCATTCTCAACGCAGGCACATAAAAACATTTATTGAGGTTTAAAACTAATCCCGAAGGTAAAATTAAGGAGGCGTGACGGCCATCACATCAACTCTTGATCCGTTGCCAGCGCGCGTCACCTCATCCCTCGCAAGCCGTAGATTCGTAGCTCTGTTTGAGTTACAAATATTAGCTGAACCAATTATCAAATACCCAGGCACTACAACGAGGGCTAGTAAGGAAAACATCAATAACATGTATATCAAATATACCTTTAATGGTGACAGCCTTCTTGTCCGCTAAGTACTTCGGACAGTTGCGCTTCCAGTGACCCTTGTCCTTGCAATAGAAGCACTCAGTGTCCGGCTTAGGTCCAGACTTGAGCTTCTTCTCAGCAGGGGCAACACGCTTGCTGCCGCCTTTCTTGAAGGGCTTCTTTGCACCCTTACCTTTCTTAAAGCTGGGGGGCTTGTTGACCATCAACACATGATTATCCTTTTTGATGTCCACCTCCGCAGCTTTCAGCTTAGCGAAGAGCTCGGTGATCGTATCAGTGGAACCAATATGATTATGAGTCACTACAAAACTTTTGTAGCTGGGAGGGAGTGATTGCAGAACCCTGTCAATCTTGAGCTCCTCTGGAATCTTGCAGTCCAGTTGCTCAAGGCGATGAGTGTAGCCCGACATCTTTATGGCGTGCTCACTAACGGAACTCCCTTCCTCCATATTGTAGTTAACGAATTTCTCAGAGATCTCATATCTCTCAGAATGGGCCTGAGTCTGAAACATAGTTTTCAGCTCCTCAAGAATCTCAAAGGGCTCGGGATAGTCTTCAAAATGATTTTGAAGTTCCGATTCCATAGCAAACAACATGGTGCTCTTAATCACACCATAATCATTTTTGCGCGCCTGATAAACAGCTTTCTCATCAGCCGGCGCATCTATAGCAGGGGCGTCACCTAGCGCATCCTCAAGGACATAGTCCTTTTGTCCGCCAGCGAGAATGATTCTCAGATTGCGGAACCAGTTGGTAAAGTTAGACCCATTGTTTCTAAGCTTTTCTTTCTCAGCAAAAACGTTGAAGTAGAAGTTGGACTTAGCCATTTGATCTACAATATTTGCAAGTACAAATTAGACTATGTTTATGATAACTAGTTCAACTTAATCAAATTACTAGATGAACTCCCACTAAATTCAACATCCCTCAATTTGTTTAGTGAACATGATCCAAATTCACCACACCTAATCCGATCTTCACGAGAAGAGATGTGGTTTCAATGGTGGACAACGAAGTGTCGATCATATCATTCATATGACTCATGCTTAACCTTTCGGTTCATGTGTTCCGAGGCCATGTCTGTACATGCTAAGCTCGTCAAGTCAAACCCAAGTATTTCCGCGTGTGCAAAACTGGCTTGCACCCGTTGTATGTGAACGTAGAGTTTATAGCACCCGATCATCATGTGATGCTTGAACACGACGAACTTTCGCAACGGTGCATACATGGGGAGAACACAGTTTTATCTTGATATTTAAGTGAGGAATCATCTTATAATGCTACTGTCGCGATCTAAGCATAATAAGATACATAAAAGGATAAACATCACATGCATATAACTTTATGTGACATGGTATAGCCAATCTTCGTGCAATGATCTCCATCTTGTGCGTGCTGACATGATCTCCATCACTCCACCATGATTGCCTCCACCACGAATAGCAACTACAACTATTGCTAACTACTTAGCGATAAAGTAAAACTATTACATGGCGTATAAGAAGTTGACACACATGTCATACACAATTATAAAGACAACCATATGGCTCCTGCCGGTTGTGTACTCATCGACATGCAAGTCATGAAACATTACAAAATATGATCATCGCATACAACATATACATCACATCTTGGGCCATACCATATCACAGAAAACACTCCCTGCAAAAACAAGTTAGACGCCTCTACTTTGTTGTTGCATGTTTTACGTGGCTTATGGGAGTAGCAATCTAAGAACGATTCTTACCTACAGAAAGCCACAACGGTGATATTATGGTTGCCAAACTCCGGTGTAAATCCCATGACAACTATAGTGAGAGAAACTGGCATCCACCAGCCGCATGTGTGGAACAAGCCACACGTCAAGTGCGGAGCCGGTCTCGCGAACGAGGTCGCGTAAGGTTGGCTTGGACCGCTTCGATCTCACTATCCCGCGTCATAAGAAGTACACAAACAAGAGGCTTGCAACAGAAAACATCAACACCGGCAACAACCATGTTGCGTTCTACTCGTGAAACACATCTATGCATAGATCTAGCTCTGATACCACTGAAGGGTTTCGCAACATAATCAAAAAAATTCTACGGATGCGAACGAGTAAGACAAGATCTAATCTAGGAGATGCAAACAATGAGGGGAAATAGATGAGATCTTCATACCCTTGAAGATTCGCACAGCGGAACGTTCGACGAAACGTGGGTGATGTAGTCGTACTCGCTTCTCCTCCTCGTGATCCGATCCAATCTAACACCGCAAGTGGCGATGCCTTCGAGAGATGCACAAGTGCGGCACCTCGATGTCTCCTCCATCCTCGGTCCAGCAAGTATGGTGGAGAGATGGATTGGATCTAAAACCTGACGGCAGTGCGGCGGTGGAGAGTTTCATGGCAGCCGCTTACACGCAATCGGGAGGGAGAGAGGAGGGCAGAGGCGGCTAGGGCTTGAGGAGGAGGTGTGGGAGGGTGCGCCCCCCTATTTATATAGAGGGTGGGCTGGACCTTTCCCTCCCAAGCCCTAGGGCGTGACCAGGAGGGAGGTGGGGCAAGTTTCCCCCCTTCTAGAAGCTCCCCTAGGGTTTCCCTAGGGTTTGGCCGGCTGGGCCCTGTGGGGCCTTGTGCCCCTGGCCCAATGCGGCCAGGGAACTCCCTCATAGGCCCATGCCCCCTCCCGGCAGGTGGGGCCACGTTGGTCCCCCTCCGGAAGGTTCTAGAAGCTTCCGGTACAATACCGAATAACCCGAAACTATTCCGAACTCCAAAAACTGCATTGCCTTATATGAATCTTATTCTCCGGACCATTCCGGAACCTCTCGTGATGTCCCGGATCCCATCCGAGACTCCAAACAAAAACTCATAAACCAATTATCCAATCTATCCTAGCGTCGAGACACGTTAAGTGTGTGACCCTTCGGGTTCGAGAATATGCAGACATGATCTTATATCAATAATCAACATCGGGGTCTGGAAACCCATATTTGACTCCCACACATTCATCGATGATCATATCAGATGAACCATGATGCCAGGATTCAATCAATCCCATATATATATTCCCTTCGTCTCGCGATATTTTACTTGCCCGAGATTTGATCGTCGGTACCGTCATACCTAGTTCAATCTCGTTCACAACAAGTACTTTACTCGTTCCGTAATCCGATATCACTTTGTGATTAACTCCTTAACCACATGCTTGCAAGCGGTGTTGATATCGATTACCGAGTGGGCCCGAAGTATATCTCTCCGACTTGGGAGGGACAAATCCCATCTCGATACATACAACCCAACAGGTACTTTCTGATCACCTGAGAGACACCTTTATGATCACTCTCTCATAGGATGACATTTGATGACCTCAAAGCTTTCTTCCAATACCAGGGAGTTGTATTATCTCATGGTCCAAGGAATACAATATTTGACATAAGAAAATCTTCGCAAAGATGAACACGATGATACGATCTAATTGCTCCGCTTAGTTTGGGTCTGTCCATCATATCATTCTCCCAATGATATGATCTCATTATTAATCGACAACTCATGTCTATGGTTAGGAAACCTTAACCATCATTAATCAATGAGCTAGTCCATAGAGGCATACTAGGGACACGGTGTTGTTCACAAACCACACAAGTATTAAAGTTTCCACTTAATACAATTCTAGCATGGAATATAAACTTTATCATGAACAAGAATTATAATAATAACATCTTTATTATTGCCTCTAGGGCATAATTCCAACAGCAACACAACAGCAAGTTTTCCCTCAGTAAGAAACCGAGGCTATCGAACCAGTAGGAGGAAGGAAACGTCTCAAAGGTGTTGCAAGCAACATGGAAACCTGCACAACACAAACTCAAGACTTTGCCCCAACTACAGTGAGGTTGCCAATCTCACCGGTTGCTGTAACAAATGATTCACTGTATGGTTTGGAAGGTGAAAGTGGTTTGCAGCAAGTAAACAGTAACAGTGGAAGATGTATCAATGGTAAAGATTGGACCGGGGTCCATAGTTCACTAGAGGTGCTCTCCTTAGATAAACAAACATGGCATGATGGGTAAACAAATTAAAGCAGGACAATTGAAAGGACTGAGCAAGGCATAACAATGCAATACTAGACATAAAGATCCTATGATATTCGATTGGGCAATACAAAAATATACATAGACCGCCATCCAACTGCATCTATGACTAGAAGTCCACCTTCAGGTTAACATCCGAACCCCCTCTACTATTAAGTTGCAAGAAACAAACAACTGCTTTAGGCAAAGTGTGTAAGGTAAACAATCCACTTGTTCCATGAACAAGAGACCGTTGTTTTCTCTCTAGTGGCAACAACACATCTACAACCGTAGAGATTTCTGTCACTTTCCCTTGATTAAGTAGAGGCATGAACCCACTATCGAGCATAAATACCCCCTCTTGGAGTCACTAAAAACTACTTGGCCAAGATAGATACTAACAACGGAGAGCATGCAAGATCACAAATAACACAAACATGATAGAATCAAATAGACAAAACCATTGATCAATCTGACATAGTAATCTCAATATCCATCGGATCACCGCAAACACAACATGCATGATTACAAATATATGAGATCTTGATCATGAAAGGAGCTCACAAGATCTAGACATGAAAGCACAAGGAGGAGATACAACCATCTAGCTACTACATGGACCCGTAGTCCAAGGTGGAACTACTCATGCTTCATACCGGAGGCTGGCATGATGAAGAAGAAGGTCTCCGGGATGATCTCCCTTCTGGCAGGGTGTCGGGAAGAGCTTCAGATCCCCCCGATCTAGGGATGATGGTGGCGGTGGCTACATACGGTTTCGCGGAATATTGATCGGGTGCTTAGGGTTTAGGCATTGGGGGCTTCTTATAGGCGAAGAGGCGAGGCTGGGAGGCGTCCAGGGGGCCCACACCCTGCCCAGGCATGGGCCCACCCCAGGCCACGCCTGGGGGTGCAGCCGCCCTATGGAGCCCCTCTGTCTCTCCTCTGGACTCCGTTCTCTCCTTGGTGAAATACTGACTTTGGCTTTTGTCCTGTCCAATTCCTAGAATATTTCCTTACTAGCTTTTCTGGAACCAAAAACAGCAGAAAACAGGCAACTGGCACTGTGGCAACTTGTTATAGGTTAGTACAAGAAAACATATGAAAATCACCTCAAAGTGTGGACAAAGTAAAGCAAAGTAGATACTAAACAAACATGGAACATCAAAAATTATAGATACATTTCCGACATATCACCCCGTCCCCTAGCTTCCCCTCCCTCTCATAAATAGAGGGGAGGGGCTGCCCAGAAGACCACCACAAGCCCTAGCCCCAAGCTGCCACCGGCCCCACCACCTCCTCTTCGTCCTCTAAAACCTAGACGCTGAGGAACCCCTGTACTCCACCTACCCGTTCCAGCTTAAGGCGAAGCCCTGTGGGATCTCCCCTCTAAACTCCGACACCACGTTGTCGTGCTACCGGAATCGCGAGGAAAGAGCTACAACCTCCACTGCCTGCTGGAACAAGGGAGAGGAAGGTCTTCTTCGAGTACCTAACATGTGACTGACTATGGGAGAGCTGCTAGAACGCGGCACTGGAAGGATCGTCTACACGATCTTGAGATCGGCAAGTGAACGACTACATCACCCACGAGAATCTACTCTCGTTAACCGCTTTGGAATCTTCGAGGGTGAGTACTCTTTCGACTCGTTGCTACAATCTAGTAGATAGATCTAGGCTTGTGTGTGTTCATGTGGTAGAAATTTTTGTTTTCCATGCTACGAACCCCTACAGTGGTATCAGAGCCGTGTCTATATGTAGATTTGTTGCACGAGTAGAACACAATGGTCATTGTGGGCGGTGATGCTTTTATTATCAATTGCTTCTTGTGTACTTTTCATCTTGCAGTATGGTGGGATGAAGCGTCCCGAGATAACCTTACATGACATCATTTATGAGACTTGCTCCATGCTCAACATGCACTTTGTATTGCATAAGTGGCTTTGCGGGTGTTTGTCTTTCCCATCATAGTAAAGATTCAATTTACAACGGGCACTTGATAGTTCAAGCATCAACGTTGTGGTTCTTGTTCGTAAGTTAGAACGGTACTTATTGAAAGCCCCAAACCACGTAAAATATGAAAAGAAAATTAGATGCGTCTAACTTTGTTTTGCATGGGTGTGTTGTGATGTGATATGGCCACGATTGTGATTATATAGTATGCAATGATCCTTATTGTAAGTCGGCAACTAACATGAGCCTTATGGTTGTCTTTTAATTTCGTTAAGATCTGCGTGTCTATTATTCAAAGTAGTTGTAATAGTTGATGCTGGTGGATGACAACCATGGAGCGGTGCCATTGACCTTGACGCCACGCCGGTGATGATGGAGATCATGTTTGTGCTTGAAGATGGAGATCCAAAGCACAATAATAAATGCCATATCATATCACATATTTTGAATTGCATGTGATGTTAATCCTTTTATGCATCTTGTATTGCTTAGATCGCGATGGTAGCATTATAAGATGATCCCTCTCACAAAATATCAAGTTATAAAGTGTTCATACTTAGTAGGCACCATTGCCAAGACTCGTTGTTTCGAAGAACCACGTGATGATCGGGCGTGTTAGATTCTACGAGTGTATACAACGGGAGCAAGCCAGTTTTTCTCATGCAGAAACTAAGGTCACATCTTGACGAGCCTAGCATGTACATACATGGTCTCGGAACACGGATCACTGAAAGGTAAAGCATGAGTCATATAGTAGATATGATGAACATGTTGATTCTTCGCCTTTGAAACTACATTATGTCTCGTGATGATCGGACATGATGTAGTGGATTTGGTTCGTGTGATGACTAAAAAAATATGAGGGATATTGTTTTGAGTGGGAGTTTACCTAGATTAATTTAACTATTAATTATAACTTAATTTGTTATAAACTTAGTCTAAACTATTGCAAATATGGTGTAGATCAATGGCGGCCCCTACCATCAATTTTAAAGCATTCCTAGAGAAAGAAAAGTTGAAAAACAATGGAAGCAACTTAGCGGTTTGGTTCCGCAATTTTAGGATTTTCCTCAATGTTGGTCAGTTGACCTATGTGCTGGATGTACCGCTGGGTGACCCACCTGCAGAATATGCTACCGATGAGGTGAAAAATGTTTACCGCACTCGGAAGATTAGTATTTCATAGTTCAATGTGCTATCTTGTATGGTTTGGAATTGAAGCTTCAAAATAGGTTTGAGAAATTTGACCCACATGATATTGTCTGTGAACTCAAAATGATATTTGAGTCTCACGCGGCAATTGAGAGTTATGAAGCTTCTTAAAAGTTCTTTAACTGCCGGATGGAAGAGGGCAGCTCTGTTAGTGAGAATGTGCTTAAGATGTCTGGGAACGCTAATAATATCCAGAGCTTGGGCATAATAATTCCTAATGCGTTAGGTATTCATCGTGTCCTTCAATCAATACCATCAAGTTACAAGAACTTTGTGATGAACGACAACATGTAGCGCATGGATAAGACGTTGCCAGAACTCTTCTCTCTGTTGAAGTCTGCGGAAGTGGAGATAAAGAAAGAGCACCAAGTGTTGATGGTCAATAAGACCACCAATTTCAAGAAGCAAGGCAAGTCTAAGAAAAAGGGAACCTTCAAGAAGGGCGATAAGAAAGCTACCGCGTCGGCGAAGAAGACCAAGGCTGGGCCTAAGCCTGATACTGAGTGCTTTTACTACAAGGGAGAAGGTCACTGGAAGCGGAATTGCCCCAAGTACTTGGCGGATCTGAAGAATAGCAACATCAAGAAGAAAGGTATATCTGATGTACATGTTATTGATGTGTATCTTACTAGTAGTTATAGTAGTGCCTGGGTATTTGATACTGGTTCGGTTGCTCATATTTGTAACTCAAAACTACTGCAGAATAGACGGAAACTAGCGAAGAACAAGGTGACGATGCACGTTGGAAATGGATCAAAAGTTGATGTGATCGCGGTCGACACGCTACCTCTTCATCTACCATCAGGATTAGTTTTATACTTAAATAATTGTTATTTGGTGCCTGCGTTGAGCATGAATATTATAACAAGATCATGTTTATTGTGAGACGGTAACTTGTTAAAGTCCGAGAATAATGGTTGTTCGATTTATATGAGTAATATGTTTTATGCACATGCACCTTTGATAGATCGTCTATTCTTGTTGAATCTCGATTGTAGTAATACACATGTTAATAATATTGAAGCTAAACGTTTGAAACTAAGCAATAACTAAACATATATGTGGCACTGTCGTATTGGTCATATTGGAGTGAAGCGTATGAAGAAACTCCATTCTGATGGGCTTGTTGAATCACTTGATTACAAATTATATGAAAGATGTGAAGCATGTCTGATGGGAAAAATGATTAAGACTCCATTTTCTGGTATGATGGAGCGAGCTACGGACTTATTGGAAATCATACATACCGATGTGTGTGGCCCTATGAGTGTAGCATCGCGCGGTGGTTATCATTATGTTCTTACTTTCACGGATAACTTGATTATATATGGGTATATCTATTTCATGAAACATAAGTCCGAAACTTTCGAGAAGTTTAAGGAATTTCAAAGTGAAGTAGAGAATCAACGTAACAAGAAGATTAAATTTCTACGATCTGATCATGGAGGTGGGATGACCCACAAGTATAGGGGGTGTATCGTAGTACTTCTGATAAATAGGTGTGTCGATCCCAACGAGGAGCAGAAGGTGTTGACTAGTGGTATGGAGCAGGAAATCTCTCTAACGCTGTGTTTGGATGTTAGAAAATAGGCATGGAATTGGAATTCTGGAATTGTTGGGCCTAATTCAACCGTTTGGAAGGGCCTTGGAATTTTACCGTGGAAACAAGCAACGATTCCGAGCCGCGACCCCGCAAGCGTCCGCCAGGCCTCGGCAGTTTCCGAGCTATCCCGCACGGAAAGTCTCGGAATCGAAGCGAGTGACCCCCCGCACCCCTTCGTTCCCCACTTCCGCTCTCCCTCACGACTCGCCGGAGCTCTTCAACTCGTAGGCCGGACACGGACCTGCTGCCCAGCGTCGCCATGGTGAGTCCCGCCTCTCCCCTTCCCCACCCTCTTCTCCCTCTTCCCGGCCACATCTCCCTCTTCCCGGCCTCCTCTGCCTCTTGGAATGGGTTGGGGAGCCCGCTCCCTAACCCTAGCGCACTGGCGGCTTCCCCATCGGTGGTGGCAGAGGTTGGTCGAATCCTTGCTGTTGCGGGCGGCGGTTGGCAAACTTCTGGCAGCTCCAACCATCTTTCCTCTTCTTCTTGTCCTCTTCAATTTGTTGCTGCAGCTATTCCAATCGGAAGCCCCAATCTAATACATAGTATTTTGATTTGTTGTTGCAGATTCGTACAAGAATTAGTTCAAGAAAATTATCTAAGTTCAAAAAGAATTATCTTTTGATTCCAATCTCAAAATATACAATATACTATTGTGCATACACTGTGTAGACAAGTTTATATTGTCAAATCTCAAAAAAATATTCAATTCCATGTTATGTACATCCAAACATAATTTGGAATTGGGTACTACCCTTTGATTCCAATGGAAAATTCCATGCACACCCAAACGCCGGAATTGAAAATAGATGTATTTCCTTTCCATCTTAGATTTGGAATCTCTGACCCAATTCAATTCCATTCTTATTTTCCAACATCCAAACACAGTGTAAATACTTTGCAACCGGATTTTTAGGGGTTTTCTGATAAAGCAAAGAAATAAAGTGCAAGTAATAAAGAAAGAAAACAATTGCAGCAAGTGGCCCAATCCTTTCTTAGCAAATGACAAGCCATTGGAAATACTAATGAGGACCAAACGTTCTCAAGGACACATGGGAATTCTGTCAAGTGCTTTCGCTTCATATAGCTGAGTGGTCTTCTTTGGTTTTGTAAGTGTTGTGTGGGTGAAACTGTGCTAATGTACTAGCCTTACTTGGACTAATACATACATGTGATTAAACCCCTTGCAAGCACCCGCAACTACAAGAAAGCAATTAAGGTATAAACCTAACCACAACCTTAAACTCTGAGATCCTACACTCCCTTGTGTAATGGTGTCCTAACGGGGGTTCAGGTTTCTGTCACTCCGGCAACCCCACAATTAGTAGCCATATACACGATGCATTCCCCTAGGCCCATAAAATGGTGAATTATCATGTAGTCGACGTTCACATGACACCACTAGAAGAATAGCACCACAACTTAAATACTAAGCCATTGAATAATATCTCAACACAAATCCACTACTAACAACATGACTTCTCCCATGTCCTCAAGAACTAAACGAACTACTCACGAGACATCATATGGATCAAGATCAGAGATGATATGGTGATGAATAACAATCTGAACATAAATAATAATCCAATGGTTCCACATGCAAGCATCAACTACAATAGTAATTAACACCAAGAAAGTTTCCCCTAAGAACTATGCAAGATTCAACACAATTGTTACATCGGGATGGAGTGGTGATGATGTTGTTGGTGGTGGAGATGATGGTGTGCATGATGATGATCCCGATGAAGTCTAGCTTGATGATGGTGTTGATGGCGACGATCTCCCCTCTCTAGGAAGGAATTTCCCCGGCAAAAATCTGTCTTCTAGAGAGCTCTTTCTCTCTCTGCGGAGGAATTAGGGTTTCGAGGAGAAGATATAGGCGAGAGGGCAGAGCCAGAGGTGGGCCAGGTGGGCTACACCCCCTATAGGCGTGGCCTAGGGGTGTCCCGTGCCTGGGGTTGTGGGCCCCATGTGACCCATCTGCGCCTCCCCTTCTGGCATTCTTCGTCTTTTGGGAAAATAGGATTTTCCGTAGTTTTTCAGGTATTTTCTGATCTTCGGAAATTGCATCAGAATCCTGACTCCGGTAGTTCATCCTCCAAGAATCATCCAACATGCAAACTCAGATGAAAATACATAATTAACACCTCTTAATATGAAATATATCAATGAATAGAGGAAAATTATGATATAGAATGGTGATGCAAATTGGACGTATCAACTCCCCCAAGCTTAGACCTTCTCTTGTCCCCAAGCGAAAACTGAGCTCAGTAAACATGCCCACAGGTTTATGTTGTGAAGTGTCGATAAAATAATACGGACAAGAAGCATCACACTTACCATTACACAACTCATAGAAGAAAGCAACTCACCATTATATAACTTAGCTTGCAACAAGTATAGGAGTCACAAAAGAGATGCATAAAGATGAATCATAATTGGAATTGGCAAACTTTGTTCTTGGTCAGAGAACAGCTGGCAAACAGTTTCACTAATAAAGCTTTTGTAGAAGTTTTAAAACAAGAGTACTCTTTGCTCAAACAAAAAAGGTTTTTCACAAAGATGGCTTTCAAATTAATACTCAATAGATAAGAGTCTTGTGCAAAACAAGGGAGATAAAGAACATGATTGAATAAATCATCATATGAATGCTTGAAACACAACAACTCAAATGCTTGCTGGAGATAGATAGGAAGTAGGTTTACTAACTCAACTTAGAAGTAGAAGAAAGACCCTTCATAGAGGGAAGCAGGGATTTCAAGTTCATAAAGAGCTTCCAAAAGATTATGGTACTTACTAGCTTTGATCTCTCATTACCCCTATCATAGGCATCTTGAGGTGATTAAGGTTAAAGTGAACAACGATGGAGTATATGCTTGACGAAATATAAGTTGGCAATCTCATGTCCCTTGAGTGCGAAGGCCGCTCCTCATACTACTCAACTTTAGTTACCGGTATGTTCTTGTCAAGTACATGTGTATCATAAAGAACCGCCAACGGGGTACCCCTTACACATGATATAGGAGCTATCCCATAATCAAAATGATAAGGCAAGAAGACAGTGAGCATATAAGCAATCCCTTATTTGCCATGGGAAAATGGCACTTTTTTATCTCTTTCCTATTTTCAATATGTCTCTTCTTTTTATATAAGAGGAAAGCTTCATAGATTGCTCACTATGGTGATGCTGCAAGTTTCCACCATGATTAGGCATGGCTTAGGCTAGCGGCCTAGGCGTTTCTCTAACTCACATACATAACTCCATGGAATTACAATCTCCCCTTTTATTTCACACCGTCCGCAAACAAAAGAACATGATATCAACTGGGTATGTATTTACAGGTGTTGAAAGCATTCCTCGTGACAACACGGTTCTGCTAATCCCAATGTATAGATGCAAGCATATACAACTTCGATGACACAATGGTTCAAGTTTATTAGGGGCAAGAAAATAAGGTGTACCATCAAGTTCGTGAGAGATTTACTAACTATTTTTCACATAAAATAATAATTTTTAATTTGAAAGATAGATGAAGCTTGAGAATTTTCTTGGAATAGCAATAATGCTAATAGGTAGATATGGTGGGCACAAATGGCACAGGTTTTGGTTCAAAGGGGTTGGATGCATGAGAAGTATGCCTTCTCAAAACAGGTTTTTGGCTAGCAAGGCTGGGTAGCAAGCAAAAGAGTTGAAAGAAACAAGCAAACATACAAGTGATAGAGCCAAACATGCAATCTTCCTTGAAGACACAAAAGATCTTAAATAAAGAATACTAAGCTTATGAGCCAATCAAGAAAGAAAATAAATGATACAAGATACCTGTAAGCTTTTTCTCTTTTCCTTTCAAACCTCAAAAAGTGTTGCTACTGACCAGAGCTCTGTTTGCCAAAACCAATTTAGATCTACTTGATGCTCCCAAAGTGATGCCAATACTAAACAATAAGATTAATCATATAATAGAGATTGCAAAGTAAAATAAGAAGTGCAAAAATTAAAAGATGAGACTTCTCATTAATATTCCATAAGGCACTCACACCAAAGGATACATAGATAACCAACTAAAGGAGAGATACTTCCACAATGCAAACCAACCTATAAGATAACTTCTCTACCAAAGATATGAATCTATTAAAAAGGGTAAAAATATAAAAGATAATGATGTGATACCGCGACACTCCCCCAATCTTGGAACAAGCCAAGGTGTAAGATCCCTCCATTATAAAGGTAAGGATCCCTGTGATTGCAATGCTAGTCCCTGGATCAATGCTATCATCCACAGTTTAAGATGAAGTACACAGAAACAAAGGTCATTATTACATATCATTCCAGAGACAAACATAGTCTTTTACAACTCCATGGCCATAGGCCTAATACAAGAGTTTAACCATAACAATATAAATAAGTCTTCATCTTCATGTGCCACAGGCAATCATGTTGAGTGTAGACTCATAACCCCTAATCATCATCAGAATAACCTACAACATCACAAGTTACAGCCATAGTTGGTCAATACATTGGAATAGTATTGGCAAGTGATACCTTAGTAGATTATTAGCATATAGATACTACATGAATTTGGCTAAGTGTAGATTAGGATTGCTTTGCTCAAAATAGGTTTTTCCTATTAGTTGAAATCACTAAGTTTTTCTTTGTCAAAACTTTTCCCAAGAAACCACCAATAGACATTGGGGTCCTTCACCCTTGTTCACCCACAAGTTTTTACTTAGAAGTTGGAGTGATGAGATTCTTGATAGCTTCCATGTCTTGATGCTCAAGTTGTCCATTGCCATGGACTTGGCTAAGTACTTAGATTTTTCCATCTGCAGAGGTTGTGCACTTTCCCCACCAGACTTGGTTTCCCAAGACAGGACCTTTCAGAAGCCTTCCCTTAGACCAAATGGACGCGTTCCAACCTATCATCCCACTACCACCAACTGTCCAAATGGCTAAGTTATTGCAACCTATGTGATCCACGCAGAGCCCATAATGCCATGTGGCTGCACTAGAAGCTTCTTAACATTTGGCATCTCAAATCCCTTTTTTCCTGGGTGGCTTTCCACAAGTGAGATACACAAGGTAAACCATAGAAATGAGCCTTGTGTAACCACTCAACACAAACCATTCTTTCCATTCCACCCAGGTGTTTCATTCACTTAGTTGTTTTATTAAGCAAAAACATAAGTCAATGACTTAGAAATATTTCACATAGCATGAATATAATCCACCCTTGGTTGCTACTATCTAGGCTAAGCATGGCAATGGTAGCATCTTAACTTAGAGAAAATTCTAACAATTCTACAACTACTAGGATTTCCCAAGCATAGCATATAGATACTTAGCAAAAATAATCATGTAAATCCTACACAAAATATTTCTAATGCATAGGTGAAAATATAGGGATAAAATCATGAAGCACCACTTTCCTTGGTAGTTTGGGGAGTAGCAACAATCTTCACAACACTTTGACCATAAACATTAATATTGGTGTTTAAAAAACATTTTGGCTAACACTAGAAATTATTCTTTGAATAAAATCATTTCTAGCAAAACAAAAGGGATTTAAATGGCCATTTTTACTAACTTGTTTTCAAATGACCTTGCCACTTTTATAAATGACAAATAGGTGTTTTAAAATGTTTATAGCCTATTAAAAACCACCTTTCCAAATAAAACAATCTTTTGCATGCTTGCATGCGTTGTTTTGTTTTCTTTATTTTATGTGGTGAATTGTTTTGTCACATCCCAAATTTTAGATTTGGTACTGCATAGCATTCATGTCATTGCATCATGATAATCATTGAAAAAATTCAGTTTGAATTTTTTTGGCAAAACAAATCACTTGCAATTGCATTTTGACACCTATACTTGAATGCTTGATCTTACCATGCTTCTGTTAAAAATAGTTTATTTGGGTTGCTTGGAAGGCATAGGTGCGTAGAGGGTTCCGCCACGAACCCGTAGCACTTTGAATCGCCCGAATCAGAGCTTCGTAGCAAAAGTTATGGCAATCTAAAAATTTGGCTTAACTTTAAACACTTCTGATAGAAATTCAGTTAAGAAAATTCGTGAGGGAAAAAAAAGAAAAGGAAAAATCAAAAAAAGGGGGAAAACAGCCAATGCCAGCTGGCCAAATGGCCTAGCCAGTATAGCCCAACATGACCAGCGCCCTAGCAGCAGAAACCATCGCACTCGCCAAGCTCACGACGAAGCGGGCCGGGATGTCGACCATCAGCATTGACGCGTGGGCCACCTGCGTCGACGCGTTTTCTCCAACTCGTATGTTGCGCCGATTCCTCTGGAATCGGGCCGTTTTCGAACCGATTTCTCCTGGATTTCTTGTCTATATCAATCTACTAGTTCTCCTCTTCGAAAGCCCCCAATTTTCGCCATCTCTCGCGCCGCCATCGACGAGGAATTCCTCGCCGGAATTTGCGACCGCCGCCGCCGCCTCCGAGCTCGAGCTTCGCGCCGCCGCGCCTCCCCTCGCCTCGCTTCTTTGGGTCACCGCCGCCTTGACCCGCCTCCCTCTCCAGCAGACCCGCTGAGCCGCCGCCACCGACACCGCCGCCACTCTAGCCGGCCGCTGCCGTTGCCCCCACACACCCCGACCGTCGCCGCCGCCTCGAGGGACTCCTCCACCTCGCCCGCGACGCCGTCCCAACTTCCACCGCCGCCGAGGACCGCCGCCGCCGCCCCGACCGTCGCTGCCGCCGCTGCCAACTGCTCCGGTGAGCTCCCCTTCGCGACCTTCCTCGGCCGTTCGATCGGCATCCAATGGTCCAGATGGACCGTTGAATAGTCAGCCAGGCGATGGTAGTCGGTATCGTAGGCATTAAAAGTCAAGTTTGACTGTTTAATTTAATTCAATTTAATTGGCAGATTTTAGATAGAACTTGTAAAATCCATAGAAAATAATCTACTAGGCCAAAAATTGCAAATAAAATATGTATGGAATAAGTGTATCACGTAGAATATTGCTATATAGTTGTTTTATGCCTCTGCAGCAAGGTTTTGTCTTGGTTAATTAAATGAGTTAATGCTCTTTTTAGAGTATTAAATTCATAGAAAAAGTTCTGTAACTCCAAAAATTGCAAATAAGATGTCCCTGGAATCAGTAGAACAAAAGGAATCTTACAGTGAATTAAAAGGGTAGACTTATAGTATTGGAATTTGTACAATCTATACAAAGACCTACTAGAGTATTTTAATTACTCAGGGGATTATATAAAACCTTTTTGAGTAATTCCAATTGGTACTGGTTCTATTTTAGGTTGCCTACACAGTGGATATTTTTCCAAGATTTTTCAAATAGTTTATTAGGAGTGGCTAATGAATTGGGTTCTAGTTTAATTGTTTGGGCATTTAAAATTTCATGCCTTGTTTTCTATGCACTTAAAATGTTTTTCATGCATACATACAGTAGGTTTACTAAATAAGAATATATGAAACTACTGTAGCAATGTTCAACTTGTCATGCATGCATCTTGCATTGTCATTGTTTGTTTATGATTGTGTATGGCTTATTTATGAGATTGCAATTGTATCGTGAAGATTGTGACGAGTGCAACGCTTGCTCGTGTGTGGATTGTTCGTTCGACCGCTACAGCCAAGGCAAGTAGATGCTACCTTGCTCATGATGTTGTCCTACTATTTTCAATGCATTGTCGTGTATTTTGTAGATGCATGTGTTGGATATTACTATCGCTATGCTATGTCCTATTATGTGGTAGGATTTTTCCTGTAGATGAACCACCGTTGGTAGATGTGCTTAGCCAAGCTATGATGAACGAGGGCTGGGTTACCTCACTGAAGTTGTTTCTAAATGTGTTGGTTTGTGAAAACTAAAAAGAACTTAATCAATGAATCTCCTGGGTGTGATGGGATTTATAAATTTTGGTGGTATAATTGCGGATAGGCACCCAGGTATCAATAGAAAATGATTGGCTTCTTTATTTCGTAGCTTATGTGTACAACCATGTGCCAATAATGGAATGGGCGGTTGGTTGGACTCAGTAGGTTGTGGTAAGTCGTACCCACGTATCCAGAGATGTAGAATTTTGGTAGGATGGATCGGTGCGTGTCGGGGTTTGGGGAGCTACTTCCCGAACGGTTCCTTCTTGGACTTCTCCCTATCATCACCCAATATGAGAGTGGTGGTACGAGCTGGGCTGGCCAAGTCACATGGGTAAAGTGTACTAACCCCTCCAGGGTGTATAAACTAATCGATTAGCCGTGTCCCCGGTTATGGACGTCTGAGTTGCTTGATATTGATTTCATGACATGTTTCTCGCTCATTCTAATTTCATAATGGCTTTAAGGTTGATGGGTTAAATTAATTGGGATATTTTCAAAGAAAATCAAAAACTGTTTATGAAAGTAGGACAAAGGTATTTGCAAATGCAAGCTAGCCACAGCTCCACTTGCCAAATATGCATGTAAATGTTAGCAATATTGTCTCCTTTACTAGCTCTACTTGCCATACATTCCATGTATTGACCCCTCGAGGCTGCTATGTTTCATGTTGCAGGATATTCTGATTCTGAGTAATCGATTTAGGCCACGGTACTCCACTCGGCATTTGTTCACTTGTGGGCAATTTGAAGAATGGAGGATTTACTATATTTATGTTTCTACTTGAATAAGTTGAGCTAGACTTGAGCTAAGCTTTTATTGTAATAATGATACTCTGGATCTTCGATATTTATGATGGACGGATATTTTGCTATGTTATTATCTTTATTCTATTGTGGGCCAATGAACCGATCCAGGGATTGGCATGTCACACAGAAGCTACGGTCTTTTCAGAACCGTAGTGTTACAAGATGGTATCAGAGCCCGTGTGTCGACTGTAGTATCGTGACCTAGGTTTGGATTAGGAAGCCATACAAATATTAAGACTTATATTAACTCTGTCTTTCATCTTATGCCTTTCACTCTCGTAAATCTTTACCATATGCTATTCTCACACTTTCCTCTTTTAATTGATAGATGGGAGAAGTCAGGACTAAGTATGCAACGATGGAGTCACCAAGGCCCTTTGCAAGATAGTTGGCACAGCTCTCGCAGTCATTGGGATTGCCACTTCCCATGTTCAAGGGAAGAAGGCTGTACACTTATGGATATGGCGAGGACGCCTAGGAGATCACCACTTTCATCTTCAGGGATGCCGCCCTGCCAAACCCTGTGCATATGGTCTACACCAAGACATACTACAACTGGGGACTTGGAATAAACTTGGCCCTGCATGAAGCCCTGTCACGCCAGTACCATCTTGTCCGACACCAGCTTCCAGAAGACTCACCCTACCGTGACTACGAAAGGCGTGATGAGAATGGGAACTTTGTGGTTACCCCAGGCGACAGGAACAACATGCCACCCTATCGGAGGCACATAGAGGATATGGAAAGGGAGAATGGAGCTATAGCTGAGAAAGTGATGATGGTAAAGGAGATAGCAGATTTCGCCAACAATGGTATGGTGGTCCAGGGACAGGAGATAGAGACCTTGCATGAAGCTGTGGATGTTCTGAATAATGCACTGATAGGCAGGGATGCAACCATAGCACAGCTTAATGGGACCGTGCAGGAAAACAATCTGGCCATACAACAGCTGCAAGGTACCGTCCAGGAAAGGAACCAGCCTATTAAAGATATGACAGCCCAGATTGCCGCTCTCCAAGCATAGCTGAATCCACCCTCTGATAATAACAATGGAGATGATGGCAACAATGATGATGATGATGACAGTGGGAACGATGATGATGATGAGGACGAGGATGATGATGATGGAGACGATGATGGTGGAGGAGATGAAGTTGTTGCAGCTGCAGCAGAGGAAGAAGAAGAGGAGGATCCAGAAGAGGTGGAATTTGAAGTTTCAAGTGATGACTCAGGAGAGGTGTATACTCCGCTGCCATGGTTGGTTCGTGGACAGAAGCGCCAACGCATGAGTGCGAGGACCTACTGCAACCTCTTCATGAAGTAGATATATGCCCACCAACTAGTCTTCGTTAGGTAAAATCGTTAGGTTAAGTCTCGATCAATGTAAAACTTAATTACTGTTAGTTTAAGAGTGTTTAGTTGCTCCTATGTGTACTCCGATGTCCCAGGATTATTTGTGCGAATTTTATAGAAGAGTTATGACAAGTTTTGGTTTATATCTGAGTTTTTCGATGCGGTTTTACTGACATTTATCTGCACGATTTTTAATATTTTATTGGTAATCGGGAAAAATCTGAAAAAATAGGTATCGTTAAACTCTCATCAGTATACACAAAAATCAGCAAAAATTCTGACGAGTTTTAAGTCGTAGAAAAATTCGTGAACTTGCTAGACATTACGGCGATTCCTTTTTAATGCTTTGTTGGCCTTTTGTGTTGATAACTGTTGCCAACTCTTCTAAAAACTATTTCAGTAGATATATACTGCTAGGATAACCCCTGGGACATTGCTGGATCGTTGTTTGCTGATGTGTTGCTGTAGAGGTCCCAACCTAATAAGGTAGAGTCCTCCTGTGTTTTACAATGCTAGTCCCTGGATCAATAGCTAGCATCCACAGTTAAGATGTAATATCAAGATACAAAGGTCATATTATAACTCTATAACCAGGAATAACATAATTCTTTTACATCATACATAGCTCATTTGGTTATTACAATACATTGCATCGAAATAATTATAGTCATGGGTCCTTCATCTTCAAAGTGCCACACGCAGATGTTGGTTGTAGACTTTGTAGTCCTAGTCAATCAAACAATCTTCATTTAAAAACAATCAACCTGCAACATTACAAGTTACAGCCACAAGGGTCAATACATTTTGAATTGTATTGGCAAGCTTCACTTCTATGTATAATAAGAGTGGATCCTATCATTATATGCATATTTGGCTAAGTAGAGTTCAAGGCTTAATTGTATAAAGCATTATTTTATCCTATGTTTTCAAAAAGGGTTTTAAGTCCTTTGTCAAATCTCTTGAGCCACTTGGTAGCTCCCAAGTGCAACAAGTTTTATCAAACCCATGAGTTCCTTGGTAACCCCAAGTACATCATACTCTTGAGCACCTTGGTAACCCCAAGTGCAACAAGCTTAACAAAATCTCTTTGAATTCCTTGGTACCCCCAAGTGCATCAAGTTTTTATATTAGAAGTTGGAATGTCGAGATCTCCCATAGTTCAAACTTTAGTTGCTCAGTATTGTCCATAACCGGGGACACGGCTAAGTACTTAGATTTATTTAGCTTCTGCAGAAGGAGTACACTTTACCCACATGACACAATCCCATCTTGTTGCCACCAGTGGCCTACTGGATTAGTGCTCACCAAGTTGGAGTACCGGCAGAATGAGAATGTGACGAAGTCTTTCCAAAAGGTCCTCCCATACATCATTCCTAGCTTGTCTTCAGCCCCCATGAAGCATTCCAGATCCCCATGTCCGGTAACTAAAGACAATGTATGGGTCTTCCTATTGTAGTTGACTAAGCCAGAGCCATAATAGCATGTGGTTGCACACGAAAGCCACAATTGGAGAAACATGTTCAATCTCTAAGTTTCCTAGGTGGTTTTCATTTGGATCACAACCCAAGGTGATTGCCATGGACATGGTTCCTTTTGTTGCCTCTTCTCCAAAACTTAAAGTGTCCACCACCTAGGTGGTTCATTGAGTCCTTGTTTTATTATGTAAACATAAGTCCTTTTCTCAACCTTTGTAATATCTCAACATGTATCTCTTTTCAAAATAAAGCATGGCTAAGCATGTACAACTACAATATTCTCACTAAGGAGGGTATAGGGAATCCTATTAGGATTTAGCATAACATAAGTATAAAATGTCTTTTTCATGCATGTTTTCATAATCCACTAAGTATAATGAAAATAGTAGGACTTTAGATGATAGTGTCACTTGCCTTTTTGGTAGGGAATGAGGGTTCACTCCTTGATCTTGCTAGTTTCACACTTTGCTAATTTCACTACAAGTCAATCAAGCAAACACCAAATCAACTAACATTCCAAACCACCATTACTCAAACAAAATCACACACACAAGACAAGAAGGAAACTAAGTCATGCATAAGTATGCAAAGGATGGTTCTATTGCAAGGATGGTCTCCACTAGGTTTTCAAACTTTGTAAGGTCCAAATTGGTCATTTACCTAAAATGGCAAAGTCATTAGTTAGAGGGTTTTGTCCAAAAAAATATTTTAAAATTCCATTCAATATTTTATATGGTGGAAAAATGGTTTTATCAAATCAAAATCTTTAAGTTTCTCACCAAAATTTTCTAATTCTCAAGTCTTGGTGTTTTGGTTCAGTATCTTTGAAGAAATATTTTCCCAAGGTTTTTATTCCAAAAACCTTTTTCATAATAAAATCCTTATCTTTATTTAGCTAGAAATAGTCTAATTCAATTAATCCATTCTAAATTTTTCTAATTTCATTTTCAAAACCATGGGTTGGTTCTTAGGGTCAGTAAGGTCACTACAAACCATTTTGCAAAAGATTTAATCTCAAAATCAATTTTAAATAATTTTCCTACTCTAAACAAGTACACAAATGTTTCTGCAAATTCAAACAAGTTAACAGATACTATTTTCTAAACTAAGACCACAGTTAGCTAGGGCTTGTTCTCCTGAATCCGTTGATATAAAATTTGAAATTTTTGGACGTGTAGATCTCAAGTTATAAGGGTTTGAAGTTTGCAAATAAATCAGATTCAAATCTGTTTTTAAACAACCCAGGGGACACGCGTCATGTTTTAATAGGCTGATACCGGTTCGGGCGAATTGATCTCTCTAGATCGTTGGATCTAAGTGGGATCGCACGGTACTGGTTGCTCGATACCCCTTCGCCCACTTTCTTTCCTATACGTTAGATCTAAATCTAACGGTCACTAACATGCTTGCCAAATTCGGGCGCTGGCAGCGGCAGCTGGCTGCCGGCTCTTGCTATCGGTTCTAGGAAGCAAAGAGGTGAGAACGCCACCGTGATCGCGAGGACGAGGTGATGCTTGGGCGTCGGTTGGTCTCGGGCGTGGTCTGCAGTAATTCCTCGCCGGAGTGGAGGTCGGCGTCGGGTGGCTCTGTCCGGTCGAGGGCGGCAGTAGATCATCCGAAAAAACAACGATGCGGTTAGTTGCGAGATAGATGTGGCGAGTGTGGAGTGTGAACGAGGAGGCGGGTGGTCGATGCATACCGAAGTGCTCGTCGAGTTAAGCAGACGGTGGTGACGGTAGGAGTCGCCGCAGATCGCCTAAGGCAAAACAGAGCACATTCAGGATGCGCAAGAGCAAGGCGTCTTGTGTGCGTGAACGAGAGGGTCAGGCGGTCGGTTCACTGAAAGTCGTCGTCGGAGTGGAAACGGACGGCTACCGCCTGAGCTTGTCCAAGCCGATGATTCGGCGCCATGTCGAGCGGAAGGCACAGGAGGATTGTGCGTGGAGTGGGAGGATGTCGGCATGCTCGGAGGTTCGGGTGATGTGGTTTGGCGAATCGACATCGGCCCTCATCGGAGCAGAGGTGCTCGGGAAGAAATTGAGGCGGGCGGCGAGCGAGGTGTCGAAGGAAATATAGAGGAAGTCTGGCGTTTCCATCTGCGTGATCAAGGCTGGTAACGCAGCCAGCGTTAAATTAATTGGAGCAATCAACGGCGAACGGGAGAAGAACTGTCATGCGGGATGGGTGAAGGAGACGATGAATGTGATAGCGGCCTACCAACATGGAAAAGAAATGAGGGGGAGGTCCACCAGTCAGTCTCTGTGCGGGTCAGGTAGTTGGTTCGAATCGTTTTCTGTGGGAAGGAGAGAACTGGGTTAGGTGGGCTGCTGTTGGGCTTGGCGAGTTGGGTCAGGTCCGACTACATTTTTTTCTTCCTGTAATCTTTTCCTTTTTCTGAATCTAATTTCTGTTTCAAATTTTCAACCAAATAAATATCAACCAAATTAATTCAAACACCACTCTTCACAATTTGAACTTGGTTCTGTTTATCAGCATAAATCAAGGTCCAAAATAAAATAATATTTTTAAATACTTTTATGTTCCTTTTATTAATTAAAAATGGACCATGGTTTATTAATAAAATAGGGTTTGGTTTATTTAATAAAATTTTCATTAGAACTCCAAATATTTTCAAAACCAAAACAGTAGGTTTTATTTGTGAATATCAAATAATTGGGAAAACTTATTATTTTTTTAAATACTTTAATAAGTTTTGATGTTTCAATGTAAATTGATAAAACCTTTTATTTAAATAAGGTTGGATACTAAATTCTTATTAGTTTATTTAAACAAATCTTTGCTAATTTTATTTAAATAAAATGTTTTAATTTCCAAAGTATGGCCAAGGTTTTAATTTGGCTTTATGAAATATTCTTTATTTATAAACTCATCTTTTCTTTTGATTACCAATCTTTTAATAAATGATTCCAAAATAGTAATTTCAAAAACATTTTTAATTATCATTAATTAAATGTTTAACTCATTAAATTCCTTTGGGATTTATTTAATTCAAATGGGTTTGAGGTTCTATTTAAACTCAAAAAGTTTCTTCTGGCTCTGAAAATCAACAAGGTTTTATTTTATTCTTTTATTTTCACATTACAAGATTTGGAAAATCTTGGGATGTGACAGTTGCTTGCTTGAGATTGTCTGTGATTGCTTTGTTGTTGTTTGATCATAATGCATGGGTAGAATCCTGTTTTCGTAATTGATTCTTTCTAAGCTTACCTGTGCTGAACCGCAGATGCCTCCCCACTGTCAACCTACTGACTTGGAGCAGCTCATGGAGGCTCAGGCACAGCTGACCCAAGTGATGACCCAGTTCATGGAAGCTTAGAACAACAACAACAACAACAACAACAACAACAACAACAACAACAACAACAACAACAACAATGGGAACAACCAGCCTCAGGAAGATGCACTTACAAGGTTCCTAAGGCTAAGGCCAGCGAAGTTCTCTACTGCAACGGAGCCGATGGTTGCTCTCGACTGGTTGCGTTCAGTGAATAAGGATCTGGTAACTGTTGGGTTCACGGATGCTGAGAAGGTGAGGTTTGCCGCTCACCTACTGGAGGGACCAGCCGCTTCGTGGTGGGACACTTATTAGATCACCACCCTCTGGACACTATGACTTGGGCAATGTTTGAGCAGGGTTTCAGGACCAACCACGTTTTTTCAGGAGTTTTGAGCCTGAATAGGAAGGAATTTCGCAACTTGCGCCAAACCAACCGCACCGTGGCTGAATATATTGAGGAGTTCAACAACCTGTCTCGTATGCACCTGAGGATGTTGACACTAATGCCAAAAGGAGAGAGAGGTTCCTGGATGGCCTCAGTGATGAGCTTTTAGTGCAGCTGCTGGTGGTTTATTGTCCCACTTTCCAGGAGCTTATGGACAAGGCCAGAATCTTGGAGGGGAAGCACAAACAGGTGGAAAACCGCAAGAGAAAGAGCAACAATCACCACTCTAGTTATCACCACAAGTCTCGCACGTCTTATGATGGATACTCCAAGCATGGGGAAAGTGACCATGGGCACCATGAAAGCCATGACCGCCACAACCATGGAGGCGATGGACATCACCATGATAGCCACAAGGGAAACCGCCACAGCCACAAGGGAGGACACACTCACCATTCTGGAGGACATAGTGGAAATGACCGCAACCGTGACTGTAACTTTATGAAGAAGGACCTGAGTGAGGTGACATGCTTCAAGTGTGGCCAGAAGGGACATTATGCAGATAACTGTCTAGAGAAGAAGGGACTGAAGCCAAGCAACAACCACAAGGCCACAGTGAACCACATGAATGTGGAGGAGATCCCAGATGAGCCTGAGCTTGTGGTTGGTAAGTTTCCAATCAACACTCACCCTGCACTTATACTTTTCGATACTGGTGCATCACATTCATTTATATCGAGGGCATTTGTGGATAAGGATAAGTTACCTACGGAGTCTCTAAAAGGGTCTATTAGAGTGATCTCACCTGGAGGGGATATGATAGCTAGCGCGGGATGCCGCGACTTAACTGTGAGGATTGGAGCACACAATTTCATTGCACATCTAGTAGTATTGGAGTCACAAGGTTTAGATGTGATTTTGGGCATGGATTGGATGTCTATGCATGGGGGACACATAGATTGTGCACAGCGAGCGGTTTCACTCGAAACCCCGGATGGTAAGAGGATTAGGTTCACGTCGGCTGTGCGACCGGGGATGTGTAAGCTGAATTCTCTTAAGGGGGTTAGCATGGATACTGTGCCTATGATTAAGGAATACCCCGATGTGTTTCCGGAGGAGCTTCCAGGGATGCCACCTGACAGGGATGTGGAGTTTCTCATCGATCTGATGCCAGGAACAAGACCTATAGCGAAGAGACCATATAAGATGGATGTGGATGAGCTGAAGGAATTAAAGAAACAGCTAAAGGAGCAGTTGGACAAGGGATTTATTTAGCCTAGTTCGTCGTCATGGGGTGCACCTGTTCTATTTGTGGAGAAGAAGGACAGCAGCAAGAGGTTAGTGGTGGACTATCGCTCGCTGAATGAAGTGACCATCAAGAACAAATACCCCCTGCCCAACATAAATGATTTGTTTGATCAACTGGAAGGAGCAAAGGTGTTTAGCAAAATTGATCTGCGATCGGGGTATTTCCAATTGAAGATCCGGGAGGAGGACATACCAAAGACTGCTTTCACTACTAGGTATGGTTTATATGAGTATACGGTTATGTCTTTTGGACTAACGCATGCTCCGGCATATTTCATGACCATGATGAACAAGGTATTCATGGAGTACTTGGACAAGTTCGTGGTTGTGTTCATCGATGACATACTGATATATTCCAAGGAGGATGCTGAACATTAGAAACATCTGCGACTAATTATGGAGAAGCTGAGGGAACACAAGTTGTATGCCAAATTCAGCAAGTGTGAATTCTGGTTTAACACTGTTGGGTTTCTTGGACACGTGGTGTCAGGAGAAGGAGTCGCTGTTGATCCAAGCAAAGTGACTACAGTAACTGAGTGGGAAGCACCCAAGAATGTGGGTGATATTCGGAGTTTTTGGGACTTGCTGGATATTACAGGAGGTTCATTTAAAATTTCTCCAAGATTGCAAAGAATATGACGGAACATCTGAAGAAGGAGAGGAAGTTTGAGTGGACATATGCGTGTGAAGCCATCTTTCAGGAACTGAAGCGTCAACTAGTGACCGCACCTGTTCTGTGCTTACCTGACCTACAGAAGGATTTCCAAGTGTACTGTGATGCCTCTCGACAGGGACTTGGAAGTGTGCCGATGAAAGATGGGAGAGTGGTGTCATATGCCTCGCGACAACTTAAACACCATGAGAGGAATTATCTCACACATGACTTGGAATTAGCATCGGTTGTGCATGCGCTCAAAGTATGGAGGCACTACCTAATGGGAAAACACTGCGATGTGTACACCGACCACAAGAGCCTGAAGTACATATTTACACAGAAGGAACTGAACATGAGGCAAAGGATATGGTTGGAGCTTATCAAGGATTATGATATGAACCTGCAATACCACCCAGGAAAAGCCAATGTAGTAGCGGATGCTCTAAGCCGGAAGGTCTATGCCAATGGATTGACTGTTGGGGAATTGTCCGAGGATTTGTGTAAGCAATTCAAGGACCTTAGACTGGAGGTAGTGTCAGAAGGATATTTGGCAGCAATGGAGGTCCAACCAACGCTACATGACATTATCAGGAAGGCTCAGGTAGGAGACAAGGAGATAGAGGAGATAAAGGAAAAGATGAAGGAGAATCGAGAAAAAGAAATCCGCGAGGATGAGCAATGAACCTTGTGGTATGGAGATCGTTTGTGTGTGCCCAGCGACCCGAAGTTAAGGAAGCTGATTCTGCAGGAAGCTCATGACTCGCCATACTCCATACATCCGGGCAATACAAAGATGTATATGGATCTGAAGGACAGATTTTGGTGGAACAACATGAAGGGAGACATCACCAAGCATATTGCCCTATGTGATGTATGTAGCCGAGTGAAGGCGGAACACCAGAAGCTGCCAGGATCACTACAGCCATTGCCGTGCAGTTGGAAGTGGGATAGAGTGGGAATGGATTTTATCACAGGATTACCCAGGACCAGGTCGGGATACGACTCTATTTGGGTAGTGGTCGACCATTTGACCAAGGTAGCCCACTTTATACCGGTGAAGACAACCTACACGAGTGCAAGGTTGGCCAAGATTTATATGGACAGAATTGTGTGCCTACATAGAGTTCCCAAGAGCATTGTATCAGATAGAGGCACCCAATTTACATCACACTTTTGGCGCCAGCTGCACGAGTCATTGGGAACTAGGTTGGAGTTTAGCACAACGTTCCACCCTCAGAACGATGGACAGACCGAGAGGGTAAATCAGATTTTGGAGGATATGTTGAGAGCTTGCGCTTGGGCTCATGGTTCTAGTTGGGATGAGAATTTGCCGTATGCTGAGTTTTCGTACAACAACAGCTACCAAACCAGCATCAAGACATCGCCGTTCGATGTGCTATATGGGAAAAGATGCCGGACACCATTGCTATGGGATGGAGTAGGAGAACGTCAGTTATTTGGACCTGATCTGATCAAGGATGCCGAGGAGAAGGTCGCTTTGATTAGGGACAGACTGAAGGTAGCATAGTCGAGGCAGAAGAGCTACGCTGACGCCAAGCGCAAGGAAGTGGTGTATGAGATAGGTGATAGAGCATACCTCAGAGTATCGCCACTGCATGGAATTAATATATTTGGAATCAAGGGTAAGCTGGCACCTCGGTTTATAGGACCATATCGGGTCTTAGCACGTAAAGGAGAGGTTGCTTATCAGTTGGAGTTGCCAGAGGCTCTGTCCGCCATCCACAATGTGTTCCACGTGTCCCAACTAAAGAAGTGTCATCCGGAGATGGTGGATACACCATTGAGAGACACGGTGCCACTAGAGGAAGTTCAGCTTGAGAATGACTTAACCTATGAGGAGAAGCCGGTCAAGATACTGGAGACAGCAGAGAGGATTACCCGTACCAAGACGATCAGGTTTTTCAAGGTGCAATGGAGCCACCACACCGAAGAGGAAGCCACTTGGGAGCGTGAGGATGACATCCGAGAGGACCACCCACACCTATTTGCTAGCCACGCCGAATCTCGGGGACGAGATTCATCTTAAGGGATTAGTCTTGTCACATCACAAATTTTAGATTTCGTACTGCATAGCATTCATGTCATTGCATCATGATCATCATTACAAAAATTCAGTTTGAAAAAGTTTTGGCAAAATAAATCACTTGCAATTGCATTTTGACACCTACACTTGAATGCTTGATCTTACCATGCTTCTGTTAAAAACAGTTTATTTTGGTTGCTTGGAAGGCATAGGTGCGTAGAGGGTTCCGCCACGAACCCGTAGCACTTTGAATCGCCCGAATCGGAGCTTTGTAGCAAAAGTTATGGCAATCTGAAAATTTGGCTTAACTTTAGACAGTTCTGATAGAAATTCAGTTAAGAAAATTCGTCAGAAATAAAAAGAAAAGGAAAAATCAAAAAAAGGGGGAAAACAGCCGTAGCTAGCCTGCCAGCCAGCCATGACAGCCAAGCGCCAGCCAGCGTGGCGGATAGAAACCGTCTCCCGCTGCCAAGCCGGCCGCCGACGAAGGGCTCGTCACCATCAAGCGTCCGACACGTGGGCCCTGCGTGACGTCAGACGCTTTTCTCCAATCAGTATGCTGCACCGATTCCTCTGGAATCGGGCCGTTTTCGAACCGATTTATCCTGGATTTCTTGTCTATATCAATCTACTAGTTCTCCTCTTCGAAAGCCCCTAATTTTCGCCATCTCTCGCGCCGCCATCGACGAGGAATTCCTCGCCGGAATTTGCGACCACCGCCGCCGCCTCCGAGCTCAGTAAGCTCGCGCCGCCTCCGCGCACGTCTCCCCCCTCGCCTCACTCGCCTGCTGGGGTCACCGCCGCCGCCTGCTGACCCGCCTCCCTCTCCTCCCTCTCGCAGGACGACGCCCCGCGAGCCACCGCCACTCCAGCCGGCCACCGTCGTCGCCCCCGCACACCACGACTGTCGCCGCCACCTCGAGGGACTCCTCCACCTCGCCCCCGATGCCGTCCCACCTTCCGCCGCCGCCGAGGACCACCACCATCTCCGCCGCCGCTGCCAACTGCTCCGGTGAGCTCCCCTTCGCGACCTTCCTCGGCCGTTCGATCGGCATCCAATGGTCCAGATGGACCGTTGAATAGTCAGCCCAGGGCGCTGACTGGTCAGCGCCACGTAGGCATAGTCAAACGGTCAAGTTTGACTGTTTAATTTTAATTCGATTTAATTGACAGATTTTAGATAGAACTTGTAAAATCCATAGAAAATAATCTACTGGGCCAAGAATTGCAAATAAAATATGTATGGAATCAGTATCTCACGTAGAATATTTCGTACAGTTGTTTTATGCCTTTGCAGCAAGGTTTTGTCTTGGTTAATTAAATGAGTTAATGCTCTTTTTAGAGTATTAAATTCATAAAAAAAGTTCTGTAACTCCAAAAATTGCAAATAAGATGTCCTTGGAATCAGTAGAAAAAAAGGAATCTTACAGCGAATTAAAAGGGTAGACTTATAGAATTGGAATTTGCAGAATCTATACAAAGACCTACTGGAGTATTTTAATTACTCAGGGGATTATATAAAACCTTTTTGAGTAATTCCAATTGGTACTGGTTCTATTTTAGGTTGCCTACACAGTGGATACTTTTCCAAGATTTTTCAAATAGTTTATTAGGAGTGGCTAATGAATTGGGTTCTAGTTTAATTGTTTGGGCATTTAAAATTTCATGCCTTGTTTTCTATGCACTTAAAATGTTTTTCATGCATACATATAGTAGGTTTACTAAATAAGAATATATGAAACTACTGAAGCAATGTTCAACTTGTCATGCATGCATCTTGCATTGTCATTGTTTGTTTATGATTATGTATGGCTTATTTATGAGATTGCAATTGTATCGTGTAGATTGTGACGAGTGCAACGCTTGCTCGTGTGTGGATTGTTCGTTCGACCACTACAGCCAAGGCAAGTAGATGCTACCTTGCTCATGATGTTGTCCTACTATTTTCAATGCATTGTCGTGTATTTTGTAGATGCATGTGTAGGATATTACTATCGCTATGCTATGTCCTATTATGTGGTAGGATTTTCCCTGTAGATGAACCACCGTTGGTAGATGTGCTTAGCCAAGCTATGATGAACGAGGGCTGGGTTACCTCACTGAAGTTGTTTCTAAATGTGTTGGTTTGTGAAAACTAAAAAGAACTTAATCAATGAATCTCCTGGGTGTGATGGGATTGATAAATTTTGGTGGTATAATTGCGGATAGGCACCCAGGTATCAATAGAAAATGATTGTCTTCTTTATTTCGTAGCTTACGTGTACAACCATGTGCCAATAATGGAATGGGAGGTTGGTTGGAATCAGTAGGTTGTGGTAACTCGTACCCACGTATCCAGAGATGTAGAATTTTGGTAGGATGGACCGGTGCGTGTCGGGGTTTGGGGAGCTACTTCCCGAACGGTTCCTTCTTGGACTTCTCCCTATCATCACCCAATATGAGAGTGGTGGTACGAGCTGGGCTGGCCAAGTCACATGGGTAAAGTGTACTAACCCCTGCAGGGTGTATAAACTAATCATTAGTCGTGTCCCCGGTTATGGACGTCTGAGTTGCTTGATATTGATTTCATGACATGTTTATCGTTCATTCTAATTTCATAATGGCTTTAAGGTTGATGGGTTAAATTAATTGGGATCTTTTCAAAGAAAATCAAAAACTGTTTATGAAAGTAGGACAAAGGTATTTGCAAATGCAAGCTAGACACAGCTCCACTTGCCAAATATGCATGTAGATGTTAGCAATATTGTCTCCTTTACTAGCTCTACTTGCCATACATTCCATATATTGACCCTTCGGGGCTGCTACGTTTCATGTTGCAGGATATTCCAATTCTAAGTAATCGATTTAGGCCACGGTACTCCAATCGGCACTTGTTCACTTGTGGGCAATTTGAAGAATGGAGGATTTACTATATTTATGTCGCTACTTGAATGAGTTGAGCTAGCCTTGAGCTAAGCTTTTATTGTAATAATGATACTCTGGATCTTTGATATTTATGATGCACGAATATTTTGCTATGTTATTCATCTTTATTCTATTGTGGGCCAATGAACCGATCCAGGGATTGGCATATCACATAGAAGCTATGATCTTTTCAGAACCGTAGTGTTACATGTTTGAATGCTAGATTGAATTTGTGCCTTGATTGAATTATAGTGAAATTTGAAGAGTGTGACTATTGCAAGATCAAGGAGTGAATCTATATTCTCTACTAAAAAGGCAAGTGGTGCTTCATACATTTTGTCCTATTATTTTTCACTATGCATTAATGATATTTATAAGTAGGACTTGCATGAAATTTTCTATGTGTTAACTATGCCATGGGAAATCCTAGTAGAAGATGCCTTGGTAGAATTTACCCTAAGTTAAGATCCCTACTACTATCAAGCTTAGCCTAGCTAGTAGAAAACAAGGGTGGATTATATTCATGCTATGAAATATTTCTAAGTCAATGACTTGTATTTTGTTTAATAAAACAACTATGTGAATGAATCACCTGGGTGGAATGGTGTGAATGGATTATGTTGAGTGGTTACACGGGGCCCCATATTTATGTCCTACCCTAGTGTATATCACTTGTGGAAAGCCACCCAGGAACAAAGAGATTTAAGATGTCAAATGTTGAGAAGCTTCAAGTGCAGCCACATGGCAATATGGGCTCTGCCTGGATCATATAGGTTGCAATAACTTAGCCAAATGGACAGTTGGTGGTAGGGGTGATAGGTTTGGAGCGAGTCCATTTTGGTCTAAGGGAAGGCTTCTAAAAGATCTTGTCTCGATGCATGTCGAGTCTTGTGGGGAAAGTGCACAACCTCTCGAGAGAGTAAAATCTAAGTACTTAGCCATGTCCCCGGCAATGGTCAATTTGAGCATCAAGACATGGAAGCTATCAAGGATCTCCTCATCCCAATTTCTAAGTTAAAATCTTGTTGTTGAACAAGGGTAAAGGTTAACCAATATTAATTGGTTGTTCCTTGGGTGATTTTTGACAAACAAAAACTGAGTGTTTTCAACTTATAAGGAAAACCTTATTTTGAGCAAAGCAAGCCTAAGCTCCACTTAGCCAAATGCATATAGATGATAGACTCCACTATACTACCATAGTATCACTTTCCAATACAATTCAATTGTATTGACCCTTGTGGCTGTAACTTATTATGTTGCAGGTTTGTTTGATGTTAGTGAAGTGTGATGAATAGGATTACAAGTCTACAACCAACATGATTGCCTGTGGCACTTTGAAGATGAAGGACTCCATGCTATATAGTTATTTCTGCTGCATTGTAATGAGATAGCCAAATGAGCTATGTAAGATGTAATGAATTTTTTAATCCTGGTTATAAAGTTGTATTATGACCTTTGTTTCTTGATATTACATCTTAAACTGTGGATGATAGCTATTGATCCAGGGACTAGCATTGTAAACACAGGGATCTCTACCTTATCAGGTTGGGACCTCTACAACATAGCACAAAAGCTACACTCTATTACATGAACATTTCGTTTCCCATGAAGAAGTTTGATACATGGAAGTCAATGAGCAAAAGTCTGATGAAGGTTTCTAGTGAAATATGCCACTTGATGAGTAATCATGATTACTACATAGTCTCGTCCATTTTACTATCACACTAGCTAGATGAACTAAGAGAGAAGGCGATGTATCAGAAAGATACCAAGTAGTCCCCAAGTTGTAAACGATTCATACACCATCTGGTCAGAATGTGTCGCCTTGCTCACCCGCTGTTGTGTGTGTCCCCTGCTCAGTCGATTCTGCCGCAATACCCACCTCGTACTCGCAACATTAGCAAGCAACCCATCCGCTCGACCGAAATCTAGCACTGCCACTAGTTCGGATGCCTCCGAGGACATGGAGAGAGATGGGGTACATAGGAGAGAGATCAACCTTTCTAACCCTTTCCGCTGCCCATGATGCGCCACATTCGTCGCCCTTGATCTGGCGATGTCACTGCCACCAGCGGTGAGAACTAGACACAAGGGGATAAGGTTTAATACGGAGTATTTTTAGGGGAGGTGAGCGAGCAAAATTCTTAGGAGGTGAGCCAGCCAAAAGTGGTTGGCCTTATCCAGCACTTTTGGTGGGATGACCTCAACCACCGTTTCAGGGTTATATTCCTAGAATCTGGTTATCCTCATCCCCTATCATCCTCCAAACCAAACACAGGTCAACCACTAAAAAGGTGGATATCCCTTGCCATCCACTGGATATCCACTAAACCAAACATCTCCTAAGAGCCCTAACTTGTTGTCATATTTCATACCTATTATTTTGTGCAACTTATTCTACAAAATTACTTTGAAGGTAATTGCAAATATCTTGAAGTTGATATTACCTTACATTATCTTGGAGGACCAGTCAATCTTTGTTTCAGGGAGATTAATTATTGATAACATAATCTCTACATATGTGTGTGTATAGTTTATGAAAAGAAATAGGTCAAAGAATAACCGTTTTTGTGCTCTAAAGCTAGATATGATTAAAGCCTATGATCGAGTCGAGTAGGACTATCTAGAGGCCATAATGAAGAGACATGGGTTTTCCCAGGAGTGGATTGGGTTTGTTAGGGAATGGTCTTATCGATCTCATTTGCTTTTTAATGGTCAAAAGTTGGAGGGTTGCAAACCCTCGAGAGGAATAAGGCAAGGTGATCCTATTTCACCTACCTCTTCTTGTTAGAAGCACAAGGCATTTCATGTATCATAAAAGTCAATGATCAGTCATCACACCTCGGAGGCATCAAGAGAGGGAACGAAACATTTGTCTAACCTTCTTGGTGTTTATTGTGAGTGTTGGAGATATGCCCAAGAGGCAATAATAAAGTGGTTATTACCAGATCTTCATGCTTATAATAAATGTTTACATACCATGCTATAATTGTATTAATCGGAAACATTAATACTTGTGTGATTTGTAAACATAAAAGAGTCCCTAGTAAAGCCTCTTGTTAAACTAGCTTGTTGGTTAATATATGATCATGGTTTCCTGATCATGAACATAGAGATGTTATTAACAACGGGGTCATATCATTAGGAGAATGATGTGATGGACATACTCCTATAGTTAAGCGTATCATAAAGATCAAGTCATTTAATATAGATCATTTGCTATAAGCTTTCTGATACATAGTAACCTAATTCCTTCGACCATGAGATCATGCTAATCACCATCACCGGGAGGATGCTTTGATGACATCAAACACCACACCGTAACTGGGTGGCTATTTAGGTGGCATTGAGTGTTCGGAAAGTATGTGTTGAGGCACATGGATCAAGAGTGGGATTTGTCCATCCATATGACGGATAGATATACTCTGGGCCCTCTCGGTGGAATGTCATCCAATTGGCTTGCAAGCATGTGACTGGCTCACAAGGGATCACATATCACGGGAACGAGAAAAGAGTACTTATCAGTAACGAGGTTGAACTAGGTATGCAGAGATACCGACGATCAAAACCTCGGATAAGTAAACTATCATGAGACAAAGGGAAATTGGTATCGTATGTAAGTGGTTCATTCGATTGCAAAGTAATCGTAGAAATATGTGGGAGCCATATGAATTTACAGATTCCTCTATTGGTTATTGATCGGAGAAGTGTCTCGATCATGTCTGCATAATTCACGAACCGTAGGGAGACACACTTAAGGATTCAATGTTGTTGAGTAGTTATGGAATAATGATTAAGAGACCGAATGTTGTTCGGAGTCTCGGATGGGATCGGGATATCACGAGGAGATCCGGAATGGTCCGGAGAATAAGATTCATATAAGGAAAGTCCTGTTTCGGAGTTCGAAAATGATTTCGGTGTTTTCACCAGGAATGTCCTAAAAGGGTCTGGAAGGTCCGGCACTCCGGAGGGGAACGGTACATGGATTTGTCATGACAATGCGGAATGGTTGCATCATGTACTAGGTCACTTGGCTGGGCAATATGAATAGAGAAATCAAATCCAAGTTTGAAAGTCAAACGTGAATTTGAAAAGTCAAAACCGAAGTTTGCTTGGTGGAGGGAGAGTAGGAAACCTACCTAGGGTAGGAGTACAACTCCCTCCACCCGCCGGCCATGACGAGGAGTTGGAGGAGGACTCCCTCCTCCCAAACCACCTCCCTCCCACCTATATAAGGAGGGGTAGGGAGCCCCCTACCTCTCACACCTAAACCCTAGCCCCAAGCGCCACCACCTCCAAGTGCTGCCGCCTAGGGCCTCCTCCAACTCGCCGAGTTAGGGTTTACCCAAACCCTAGCCACCGGCCACACCACCCCTTGGTGCTTCTAATCCACAGATCCCCAAGTCCCTCTCTTACTCCACCATACTCGCTCCGGCTTAAGGCGAAGCCCTGCAAGATCTCCCCTCTACTTCCGACACCACACCGTCGTGCTGCCGGAATCACGAGGAGAGTGCTACAACCTTCGCTGCCTGCTAGAACAAGAGAGAGGAAGGTCTTCATCGAGTACCGAACGTGTGACCGACTGCGGAAGCGCTGCCGGAACGCAGCGCCAGAAGGATCGTCTATGCGATCTTGAGATCGGCAAGTGTACGACTACATCACCCACGAGAATCTGCTCTCGTTAACCGCTTTGGATCTTCGAGGGTTAGTACTCTATTGACTCGTTGCTACAATCTAGTAGATAGATCTTGGCTTGTGTGTGTTCATGCGATAGAATTTTTTTGTTTTTCCATGCTACGAACCCCTACAGTGGTATCAGAGACTTGCTCCACGCTTGACATGCAACTTGTATTGCATAAGTGGCTTTGCGGGTGCATGTTTCTCCCAACATAGTTAAGATTCAATTTACAACGGGTAATTGACAATACTAGTATCAACGTTGTGGTTCTTGTTCGTAAGTTAGATCGACACTTATTGAAAGCCCCAAACCACGTAAAACATGCAAAGAAAATTAGAGGCGTCTAACTTTGTTTTGCAGGGGTGTGCTGTGATGTGATATGGCCATGATTGTGATCATATTTGATGTATGCAATGTTCCTTATTGTAAGTTGGCAACCGGCAGGAGCCATATAGTTTTCTTTAAATTCCATTAAGACCTGCATGTCTATTCAAAGTAGTTGTAATAGTTGAAGCTGGTGGACGACAACCATGAAACGGCGCCATTGACCTTGATGTCATACCGGTGATGATGGAGATCATGTTCATGCTTGAAGATGGAGATCGGAAGCACAAGAAGAAAGGCCATATCATATCACATACTCCCTCCGGTCCATATTACTTGACACTAAAATGGATGTATCTAGACATGTTTTAGTGCTAGATATATCCATTTTAGTGACAAGTAATATGGATCGGAGGGAGTATTATGAATTGCATGTGATGTTACTCCTTTATGCATCTTGTATTGCTTAGTTTGCGACGGTAGCATTATAAGATGATCCCTCAAGCACACAAATTTCAAGTTTTAAAGTGTTTATCCTTGGTAAGCACTGTTGCTAAAGCTCGTTGTTTCGAAGCACCACGTGATGATCGGGTGTGTTAGATTCTGCGAGTGTATACAACGTGAGCAACCTAGATTTTCTCATGCGGATGCTAAGGTTTGATCTTGACGAGCCTAGCATGTACAGACATGGTCTCGAAACATGGATCACCGAAAGGTAAAAGCATGAGTCATATAGATGATATGATGAACATGATGATTGTTCGCCTTTGAAACTATATCATGTCACGTGATGATCGGACTTGGTGTAGTGAATTTGGTTCATGTGATCACTAAAATAATGTGAGGGATATTGTTTTGAGTGGGAGCTCAATGGCAATATGATTAAAAGTTGAACACTATTTATCATAAATTAAATCAAAGTGAATTCGCATAGTTGTTGTAGTCATTGGCATCCGTTTACCACCTTGCGCTTAGTTATAATTGAGATGATAGAACTATAGTATTCTGGTTAGTTACTTTACAAACTGGTATCGTATTGTTTTGAAGTGTTAATCTAAAGTTTAAAAGTCCCATTGCAAACTTTTAGTAAGTTTTGATTACTCCGTGAAGTTTAATAGTTGGTATTAAATCAAGAGTAACAATTCCAGTGTTGGTATATAAGTATCATGTTTGTCTCCATGATTCTTGATATTCAAAAGATAGTTTCAATATCAAGGTAATCTAGGAGTTGAAAGAGTTGTTTCAGAAACCATCATGTATGGAAGATATTGCGATATCTGAAATGATGTTTTGGTTACAACATGATAGAGTATAATATGGAAAAGTTTGTGTTCTCATATTTGATGAGAATTTACAAAAGGTTGGAGACACTAGTTGTCCTAATCCTCCAAAAGGTTTTGGAGAGGAAATTATACTCGTGATTCACCGTTATAAGCTAAAAGTAGCTTGATCATGGATAATTCCATGATAAGGGTGAATATTTGATATAGGTAAAATGTTTACTACACCAAGAGATTACTAAAGAAAGGAATTTGAAAGAACACCAAACATTTGATGATGGTGATCTACTTCAAAGTGCAAGTCCAAAGACATTGGTATTTAACTATACATGCTTTGCATTATGTGTCATGTATATGGATCCACTATTGATGTTGATAGATTCTTTCAAACATAAAAAGTGTAGGGTTCGCAACATAGAAAACAAAAAATTTCCTACGATGGGAACAACTATGTACCAAGATCTATCTACTAGATACAAACAACGGGCGGATGTATATCCGTAGAGAACATACCCTTGAAGACCGACAAAGCTTAACGAGTCCAAACTCGTGGTTGATGTAGATGATCTCTTGCCGATCTCAAGATCGAGAGGAAGTCCTAGCGCCGCAAAACAGCAGCGCATCCGTGCTCGCACACACGTTCGAGGAACCGAGCAACCTTCGCCTCCTCGCTCCAGCGATGCAGCGGAAGCACAACTCTTTCTTGCCGAATAGCCACCGGGAACATGTATCTCGCTAGTCCGAGACCATGGGGGATAAATTCTAGAGGGGAAGAGAGATCCTTCACGAGGAGGTGTGAGTGAGAAGTGAGAGGAGGGGCTCCTTATATAGGGGAGGGGGCAGCCCAAGGGGGCATGGCCGCCGGCCATGTAGGGTGCCCCCACCTCTCCCTCATTCATGTGGGTGGACACTCCACTCACAAAATGGCCCTTCAATTTTCTCCACTCAAAAACCCACTCAAATTCCCATTAAATTTCCACCAAATTTAATGCAGACTATCATTAAATAAAACTCTTTTATTTTATTCAGAATTTTGTCAATTACTTTAATGACAAACATTCACAAATAACCCCTTGCTAGAATTCTATTTCACATGCATAACCATTTTATGGAATTTCACCCGAAAACCTGTTTCGATATCTAGTGAAATAAATTCCTACGCTTGTTCATTCTTTCGGCATGAAAATTTTGCTCCAATTGGATGTCGGTGTATCTTAAGTGTGTCACCCTACGGTTCGTGAATAATGCGGACATGATCGAGACCCCTCTCGGATCAATAATCATAAGCGGGATCTGGAGACCCATACTGACTCCCACACATTCAACGATGACTTTCTTGTGATCGTCGGAACCTTTTATGCTAGTATCTTAATCCCTTTGTTTCATGATATATTACATGTCCGTGATTCGATCATCGGTATCTCCATACCTAGTTTGATCTCGTTACTGAAATGCACTCTTTTCTTGTTCCCGTGATATAACATTCTAGTGATCAAATCACTTGCTTGCAAGCTAACTAATGTGATATCACCGAGAGGGCCCAGTGTATATCTATCCGTCATCGGGATGAACAAATTACACTCTCGATCCATGGGCCTCAACATAACACTTTAGTAGTTCTGAACCCATCTTTATAATCACCCTGTTATGGTGTGATGTTTGATGTTATCAAGAAACTCTTCCGGTGTTAGTGATTGAAATGATCTCATGGTCTAAGGATTAGGATCACTTCGTAAGTTGTTATAGCAATATAAACTCAATGACTTTGATCGTAATGCTATACTTCGGATGATTGTTCATAACATTATTACACTAATGTTATGACCTTGTTATTAAAAACATCCAATGTCCATGATCAGGAAACCTTTGATCATCTTGTTAATCAACGAGCTAGTTTATAAGAGAGGCATAACTAGGAACTTCCTTTTTGTTTATTAAACACACATGTATTAACGTTTCCGTATTAATACAATTATAGGATGTAAAATAAACATTTATCATAAACAAGGAATACAATAATAACCACTTTATTATTGCCTCTCGGGCATATTCCCTTTAGTCTCCCACTTGCACTAGAGACAATAATCTAGTTTGAAAACTTTGCGTATTGAACACCTATGGCTTTCTGGTGTTCCATATACGCAATTGCAAGTGGTTAACATAATCTACGGATATGACGCTTCAGGTCCGTGTGTATTTGCATGTCATTGCGTCTTCACGCATCACTCATTCTCTAATGAGATGGCATTGTATAAATTTGGTCTTTCGGTGAGACCTTTAGTTCCTTGGGGTTAGGTCATGTCGATACTATTGTCATACAATATATCTTTAGTGTTAGCCCGTTGCGAACCACACCTTAGTTTGATAACAAACTTCTTGACACAAATTCCCTCCTTTGCTGCTACTATAGCAGTCATATACTTAGCCTTTTTGTTGTAGTATTCGTCACAATGTCTTAAATTTGGAACTCTTCCAAATCCATCATGGAAACTTTCTTTCCATTTCATTGTGCCACTCATAGTTTAAATTGAGATAAACTTAATTTGTATCTTGTGACAAAATTAGTATCAATGTAACGCTTTACAATGAACTATTTGTAATTATTTGTCACCTCTACACAAATATATTCTTAGTTCTTCCAGAAGATCATAAGAATATCCTCACTATCGTCCAATGATAATTTTATGATTCATTCTGGTATATGCTCATAACACTTAGAGCATAGGACGTATATGTATGTGTACATATCATGGTATGATTGATCAAAACATCCTTGTGATTTCACTCATCAAGTGTCAAAGCATTTGAATCTTGTTTCACTTATCAAGTGTCAATACACTTGAATCTTGAGTCAATTCTATTCCATGCGACAAGAACCGTTTCTTGTCATTTCTATATTGAACTCCTTCAATATCTCATATATGTACGTTTGGCACAACCATATTAGCGTTACAGTCTATCCACTATAGACATTCATGCTAAATATTCGGGTTTTGCCTAAGTCTTTCAACGAAATGAAATTCTTAACCTTTGTCAATAAAATATACATCATTTCTAATCAACAAGATGTCCTCCACATAATGTATTAGAAATATGTCTCAGCGCTCCCACTTAATTTCTTACAAATGCAAGCATCTTCATCGTCTCCTGATGAAAACTCCTTTTCATCATAGTGAAGATTCCAACTCCGCGATGCTTACTTTAACCGTTGAAGTTTGCATGACCCTTTTAGCATCCTTTGAATTAACAAAACCGTTTGGATCGTGTCATGTACACGTCCTAGGTAACCATTCTATTAAAAGAACTTTGTTTTGTTTATTCATCTACCATATAACAAATTATATGTAGTGGTTGCTACTTTAATCCGTCCAGACTAAATATCGCTATGAAAGATCAAATATTGTCATAGTCAACTACTTGAACATTGTCGTAAAATACTTTACGACATGTCGACTATTTCATAGATGTGAAACATCCATGTATGTTTCTTTATAGATCCAAATACGACCGATAGGTTTTTACACCTTTCCGGAGGGTCTTCCAAGTTCAAAACTTGATTTCTCATGTATGGAACTATCACGGATTTTATGGCTTCAAGCCATTTGATGGAGTCAGGGCCCATCATCGCTTCTTTGTATGTAGTCGGTTCATCATTGTCAAAAAATAATTATTTACTCTCAAATCTAAGTATTTGATTGTTTATCCGATCGACTTGGTTCAATAAGAACTTCGATCCCCGTGACCACAACCTTTGAGGCACATAAGCTATGAGCATTATGGCAGCCTCCGGAACGATTTCCGGCGCTGCGCAACTGTCACATCCCAAGATTTTCCAAATCTTGTAATGTGAAAAATAAATGAATAAAATAAAAATTTGTTGATTTTCAGGGTGAGAAGAAACTTTTGATTCCAATTGGAAACTTTCAAAACCTATTTGGATCAAATAAAATCCTAAAGGGATTTAAAAAGATAAAATAAACAATAAAGTTAAAAATATTTGGAATTACAATTTTTGGATCTTTTAATAAAAGATTTAGTTTTCAAATGAAAAGGTAGAAATATAAATAAAGATTATTTTATAGAGCCAAATTAAACCTTGGCCAATCTTTTGAAGTAAAATATTTTGTTTTGATTAAAGGAGTAAAGGGTTATTTAAATAAAATAATAAGGATTTATTAATATCCAATTTTATTAAAATAAAGGGTTTTACCATTTTAATTAAACATCAAAACTTGTTAAATTATTTTAAACAAGTTTCCAAGTATTTATACTTTCAAATAAACCTACTGATTTGGTTTTGTTAATATTTAGATTTCAAATGGAGATTTTAATAAATCAAAAACCTATTTGAATTATTAGCTAAGGACTATTTTATTTAATTATTAAATAGACCCTAAAAGGAATAAAAATATTATTTTGTTTTGGACTTTGATTTGTATTGTAAAGCAGAACTAAACACAATACAAAGTTTGGTGGAAGTTTGATTTAAGTGTTTGAATTGTTTGTTTGAATTTCAAAACAGAAAATCAAATTAGAAAAAGAAAAAGCAATCAGAAAGAAAAAAAATATAGAAACGAACGTAGCCCAACTGTCCAGCCTAACAAGGCCCAACCAGCCCACTCCCTATATCCCCGCAGAAAACGATTCGCACCTACTAACTGACCCACAGAGACGCTGACCGGTGGACCCAACTCCCCTCTCCTCTCTCACGCTACCAAGCGGACCCCACTAGCCACCTCAGCATCGTCTTCCCCCTGATCACGTCGCCCTGCCATTGCAGCCAGTAACGCCGGCGATCAATTCGCATTAACAGCGGCCATTACTCCACCCCGCGACCACGCTGTTTTAAACGCCCTCGCCTCCTCTCTGATTCCCCTCAGACCCCGCTTCCCCGGAGCCACCAGGCTACGACATTTCCGCCTCACTTTGCCACTGCTCCGACGACGTCTCCGACCAATTCTGGCGTCGTCCAAGCACACGAGCTCGCTCCCCACCTCCTGGCGTATCTCCCCGTGCCACTCATTCACTCTCGGGCACTCCGCAACGTCGGCTGCGTCATCACTGAGCGCCGCCGCGTCTGCTTCTTTTTCTGGCGACCTCCCCTGGTAAGCTCAGACCGCCCCGAATCCATTCATTGATGCTCACATGTTTCCTGGTAACGTGCACGTCTAACGCACCCCTTATTTTGATCTGGCACGCCTTGTAGCCCCGCCTCCGTCGACGACCGTACGAACCCGAGGCGCAGCTCCACTCCGGCGAGCGATTACTCCCGCTCCAGCGCGCCCCTCGCCAGACCAGCACCACCTCGAGTTTCACCTCGACCTAGCGAGCACGGTGAGCACCCCCGTTTCCTTCTTTGCTTCCTGTATCGCCGGCTCCGCCGTAGACAGAGCGTGCGCCGCCAGCTCGTGGTCAAACGCACCCAGCCCGTCAGATCCAAATCATGTGGCTACGATTAGATTAGATCGAAGTGGTAAGTTTGATTCAGAGCCGTAGGATTTCATTTATATCTAACGCACCGCATCAGTCGATCCACCTGAAGCGGTACCGACGAATAGGAAAGCGCCACGTGGCCAGCCTTTGATTTAAAACAGAATTTGAAATCAGATTTTTATGCAAATTTGTAAACCTCATAACTTTTGATCCACACATCCAAAATTTGCAAATTTTATATCAATGGAATCAGAAAAGCAAGCCCTAGCCAACCATGCCATTTGTTTAGTAAAAAGTTCCTGTTAAATTGTTTTTTTGCATAAACTTGTGTATGCTTGTTTAGGATATAAAAATTATTCCAAAATGAATTTGAGGATAAAATCTTTGGCAAATGGTTTGTTTTTAACCTACTGACCCTAGGAAACAAATTGTGGTTTCAAAAATGTATTTGGTGAAGAAAAATAATGATTCTTTGATTTAAAACCAATTCTAGTCAAATAAAAATATGGTTTATTTATTAAAAATGAATTTGAAGGAAAACCTTTGGGAAATGTTTTGTTTCAAACTCTCTGACCCCAAACACCAAGTTTTATGATTTAAAAATGTATTTGGTGAACCCTATAGAACTACTACTTTACTAAAGACATTTTCAAACCACATAAAATAATGACTTGGTTTAGAAAATGGTTTATAAAGTGAAATCTTTTGCAAATGACTTTTACACTTTATAAAATGACCATTACGTGTATCCAAATGTATATGACCCATTAGAAACCACTTTTACAAATAAAACAACCCTTTTGCATGCTTGCATGTATTGTTTTGTTTATTATTTTATGTGATGAAATGCTTGATTGGTAGATTGAAATATTGTTTGCTTGATTGAATTGTAGTGACTTGAAGTGTGTGAACATTGCAAAGATCAAGGAGTGAACTTATATCCTCTACCAAAAAGGCAAGTGATGCTTCGTACTTTTGTCCCATTATTTTCACTATGCATTAGTGATTTTTCTAAGTAAAACTTGCATGGAATTTTTGCTAAGTATAAACCATGCTATGGTAAAACCTAATAGATGAAACCTTAGTAGAATTTCCTAAGTTAAGATTCCTACTACTATCATGCTTAGCTTAGCTAATAGAAAACAAGGGTGGAATATATACATTCATACTATGGAAAAATTTCTAAGTCCGAGGACTTGTGTTTTTGTTTAATAAAACAACTAAGATAATGAATCACCTGGGTGGAAAGGGACTTGCTTGGTGGTTTTTGGTTGAGTGGTTACACAAGGACCATGGCTATGGTTTACCTTGTGCATCACACCTGTGGATTGCCACCCAGGAACAAAGAGATTTGATATGTCAAATGTTGAGAAGCTTCAAGTGCAACCACTTGGCATTATGGGCTCTTCCTGGATCATATAAGTTGCTAGAACTTAGCCAATTGGACAGTTGGTGGTAGTGGGAATGATAGGTTGGAACGCGTCCATTTGGTCTAAGGAAAGGCTTCTGAAGATCTTGTCTTGGTGAAACCAAGTCTTGTGGGGAAAGTGCACCACCTCTGCAGAGTGTAAAAATCTAAGTACTTAGCCATGTCCCTGGTAAAGGACAATTTGAGCATCAAGACATGGAAGCTATCAAGAATCTCCTCATCCCAATTTCTAAGTAAAAACTTTTGGGTGAAAAAGGGAGAAGGACCTCAATGTCTATTGGTGGTTCCTTGGGAAAAGTTTTGACAAAGAAAAACTTAGTGATTTCAACTAATAGGAAAAACCTATTTTGAGCAAAGCAAGCCAAGCTACACTTAGCCAAATTTGCATATAGTATCTAGTTCACTTAAAATATACTAAGGTATCACTTGCCAATACAATTCAAATGTATTGACCCTTGTGGCTGTAACTTGTTATGTTGCAGGTTGATTGATATTAGTGAAGTTTAAATGATTAGGATTACAAGTCTACAACCAACATGTCTGCCTGTGGCACTTTGAAGATGAAGGACCCCATGCTTATAGATATTCTGCTGCAATGTAATTTAATAGCCAAATGAGCTATGTAAGATGTAATAAAATTATGTTATTCTTGGTTATAACATTGTATTATGACCTTTGTTTCTTGATATTACATCTTAACTGTGGATGCTAGCTATTGATCCAGGGACTAGCATTGTAAACACAGGGATCTCTACCTTATTAAAGGTTGGGAACCTTACAGCAACTCAGCACATTTAGCTAAGGTTCGTTAACCTTATCAAATTTCTATTGTCCTCCCACTTAAATTTTACGAAAAATTCCTTCTTCAAGAAACTTCACGTTTCAAGCGACAAACCCTTTTGTCCTTGGTGTTATGAAGGAATAACCAATTGTTATTCGAAATAACCTACAAAGACATGATCATCCGACTTCGGTTGTAAACATCTTACTTATGTTTAGCATACCAAAATTTAATAAATGACAACTTGGCTTTTACCCCAAACCATAACTTCCATGGTGTCATTTCAACGGATCAAGATGGAGCTCTTTTCAGTGTAAAAGCGGAAGTCTCTAAAGCTTTAATCTTTGTATAACATAATGGCGGTTTTATAAATAACACCTTTGATCCAACCATGTCAAACAAGGTTTCATTACAAATCTCAAACACTCCATACTCCTATGGTGTTTTGGGAGATGTAAATCTAGGTGTTTTGCTAAACTTGCAACTCAAATAAATCCCTTTATGATAAAATCATAATTTATTTATTTTTCTTGTTACACTTGTAACTCAAATATCCCTTACGATAAAATCATAAACCATTTATTTTCTTGTCACAATGATTTTCACTTCATCTTGAAATTCTTTGAAAATTTTCAAATATTTCACACTTCTTCCTCATTAAGTGAATATTCACTCAAATTTTCGGAGAAAGTATATAAAGTTGAAATTCATCGCTTACGACTACGTATAATGGACTACATACATCGATATGTATAAATTCCAATATTTTTAGTCGATCGTTCTTCTTTGTCCTTTGAACGAAGTTTTAATTATCCCGAGGAAAGTCTCACAAGCGTCACTTGATCAAATCAAAGACTCCAAAAATCCATGAAAATGGAGTTTCTTCATGTTTTATTTCCAATATAATTTAAACAGCGATGTCACTTCATAAGTGATCTTTCAATCATTTGTCTTACGACATTTTAGCATTAGGTTTTATGGATGTGATTTCTTGTCACATCCCAAGATTTTCCAAATCTTGTAATGTGAAAATAAATGAATAAAATAAAATTTTGTTTGATTTTCAGGACCAGAAGAAACTTTTGAATCCAATTGGGAATCTTCAAACTTATTTTGAACAAATAAATCCTAAAGGGATTAAAAAGATAAACATTTAATAAAGGGAAATAAAAACATTTTGGAAATACTATTTTGAAACTTTTAAATGAAAGGATTTGATTTCAAATGAAATAGAAGTTTTATAAATAAAGATTATTTTATAAAGCCAATTAAAACCTTGGCCAAGCTTTTGAATTAAAACATTTTATTTTAAATAAAATAGCAAAGGTTTATTTAAAAATAATAAAGGATTGCTTAAATAAAATAATAAGGAATTAATATCCAAACTCTATTTACATAAAAGGTTTTACCAATTTAATTGAAACATCAAAACTTATTAAATTATTTAAAATAAGTTTTCCAAATATTTGTTATTCACAAATAAAAACCTACTAAAGTGTTTTGGCTTTATTTTAGATTTCAAAATAAATATCTCAATAGAACAAATCCTATTTGATTTAATAATGAAAGTCTATTATATTTAATTAATAATGGACTCTAAAGTAAAAGGTTATTTTGTTTTAAACAAATTTCCAAGTATTCTATATTTCCCAAATAAAACCTACTGATTTGGTTTTGAAAATATTTAGGTTTCAAATAAAGATTTTATTAATAAAATCAAACTCTATTTGATTTAATAACTAAGGCCTATTTTTAATGGACCCTATATAACAAAATGTTTTTTTTTATTTTAAAACAAGCTTTCCAAATATTCCTTAATTTCAAATACAACCTACTGAATGGTTTAAAATTTATTTAGTTCTCAAGTGGAGCTTTGAATTAAATCAAAACTATGGATTTAATAATTGGAACATCCATTTAATTAAATAGTAATAGCCCCTATTATTAAAATTATTATTTTGAATTTGGATTTTGGTTCATGTTACTGAACAGAACTAATTTCAACATTACAAAGTTTGGGTGTTGTTTGAATTGATTTGAACCATGTTTGTTTGATAGAAATTTCAAAACAGAAATTGAAAATAGAAAAGGAAAAAGAATTCAGACAGGAAAAAAAATAGAACAGCCCACCATCTGGCCCAGCTCTAGCCCAACAGTCACCTAGCCCACCTGCCCCTCTTCCCCGAAGCGTTTCTTCCCACTCAGAACCGCACCCACACAGAGGTTGATCGGTGGACCCAACTCCCTTTCCTTTCTTTCACTGCCAAGCGGACCCCACCCTCTCCTGTTCATCGTCCTCCCCGCAGCGACCCGTTCCTCCTCGTTCTGCCGTTGATTCTCCGGCTTAATTCGACTTAACGCCGCGTTTATTCCTCGCGGTGATCAATCACCTTTAAACGCCAGCACGTCCTCTCTCGTTTCCCTCTGACCCCTCCCTCAAGCACGCCCCCAGGCCGAGGAATTTTGCCCTGCACTCCCTCTACTCCGACGAGCCTTCTTCCCAAAATCCGGCCAGCACACACCACCCCGAGCCTCCCTGAGCACGCTGACAACTTCCCCACAACCAGACGCATCTTCCAAAGACCTCCTCTCAACCGGATAACGCCGCGTCGGCTACATCAAGCTTTGACGCGCCGCATCTGCCATCTCTCCGACGACGCCTACAGGTTGTACTAGACCTCCCCTCTCCCCCTCATTCACACACGCGTCATCCCCTCGACCATACGCATCTAACCGTGCCCTTTGTTTGCCTCCGCATGATCTGCAATGTCGCCTTCGACCACAGACAGAGCCGTCCGGCGAGCAATCGCAGCTGCCCCCTGCCGCCCCTCGACGGACAAGTACCACGTTGAGCATCAGCGAGCGTCAGCGATTCCGGTGAGCATCTCCCCACCCTCCTTTGCTTCTTGTACCGGCGCCCGTCATCGATCGCCGCCGCCACCGCTAATCGTCGCCGCCAGCTTTTGGCAAGACACTAAGAGCCATCCGATCTTGATCCGATGGATAGGATAGAAAGTAGAACGAAGGGGTAAGAGAGAACTGAGCCGTGCGATATCAGTTAGATCTAACGGCCTGCAACGCGTGATCCGTGCGAACCGTTTTCGTCAAATCAGAATGAGACACGTGGCCAGTGTTTGAGTTAAAACAGATTTTTGAATCAGATTTATTTGCAAACTTCAAACCTTTGTAACTTTCAAACCACACGTCCAAAAATTATAAATTTTATATCAATGGATTCAGGAGAACAAGCCCTAGCCAACCATACCCTTGGTTTAGCCAATAGTATCTGTTAGTTTGCTTGATTTTGCAGATTCTTTTGTGATCTTGTTTAGAGTATAAAAATTGTTTAAAATTTAATTTAGGGGTAAAACTTTTGCAAAATGGTTTGGTGTGACCTTGCTGACCCTAGGAACCAACCCTTGGTGTTAAAAATGATTTTGTAAAATTTAGGTTGAATTATTTGACTTAGCCAATTTCTAGCCAAATAAAATTACTGATTTTATTATGAAAATGTTTATGGAAAGGAAACTTTGAGAAAATAGTTTGGACCAAACCTACTGACCCAAAAACACCAAGCTTTGCAATAGCAACTCATTTGGTGAACAACTTAAGAGTTTTGCCTTAATAAAAACATTTTTCACCACATGAAATGATGAATGGATTTAAAAATAGTTTTTGGACAAAACCCTCTTGCTAATGACTTTGCCACTTTGGTAAATGACCAATTTGGATCTTACAAAGTTTAGAAACCCCATGGAGACCCCTTTGCAAAATAAAACTATCTTGTGCATGCTCCCATGCATGAATTGGTTTCCATTGTCTTGTGTGTGTGAATTTGTTTGAGTGATTATTGGTTTGGAATGTAAATTGAATTGGTGTTTGCTTGATTGACTTGTAGTGAAGTGTGAGACTAGCAAGATCAAGGAGTGAACCACCATTTCCTACCAAAAAGGCAAGTGATGCTTCAGACTTTTGTCCCATTACTTTCTCTATGCATTAGTGATTTTGCTAAGTAAAACTTGCATGGAAATTTTGCTAAGTATAGACCTTGCTATAGTAAAACCTAGTAGATGAATCCTTAGTAGGATTTTCCTAAGTTAAGATTCCTACTACTACCAAGCTTAGCCTAGCTAATAGAAAACATGGGTGGAATATATATTCACACTATGGAAAAATATTCTAAGTCTGAGGACTTGTGATTTTGTCTAATAAAACAACTAAGTTAATGAATCACCTGGGTGGAATGGGATAGCTTGGTGGTGATTGGTTGAGTGGTTCACAAGGCCATGGACTTGGATTGTGTATCTCACTTGTGGTATGCCACCCAGGAAACAAAGAGATTTGAGATGTCAAATGTTGAGAAGCTTCAAGTGCAACCACTTGGCAATATGGGCTCTGCCATGATCATATAGGTTGCAAGAACTTAGCCATATGGACAGTGGGTGGTAGTGTTTGATAGGTTGGAACGCGTCCATTTTGGTCTAAGGGAAGGCTTCTGAAAGATCTTGTCTTGGGAAACCAAGTCTTGTGGGGAAAGTGCACCACCTCTGCAGAGTGTAAAACCTAAGTACTTAGCCATGTCCCTGGTAAAGGACAATTTGAGCATCAAGACATGGAAGCAATCAAGAATCTCATCATTCTAATTTCTAAGTTAAAATCTTGTGGTTTGAACAAGGGTTGTCTGAAATCTTCAATCTTTGATTGGGAGATGCCTTGTAAAGGATCTTCAATCTTTGATTGAGAAAAATGATTTTGTCAAAACAAAAACTTAGTATTTTCAAATGTTAAGGAAAAATCTATTTTGAGCAATGCAAGCCTCAACTCCACTTAGCCAAATGCATATAGTTGATAGACTCCACAATACTACCATAGTATCACTTGCCAATACAATTCAAATGTATTGACCCTTTGTGGCTGTAACTTGTATGTTGCAGGATTGATTGTTTTTAGTGAAGATTGATTGATTAGGATTACAAAGTCTACAACCAACATCTGTCTGTGGCTCTTTGAAGATGAAGGACCCCATGCTTATAGTTATTCCGCTGCAATGTAATGTAATAGCCAAATGAGCTATGTATTGATGTAATAAAATTATGTTATTCCTGGTTATAAAGTTATATTATGACCTTTGTTTCTTGATATTACATCTAAACTGTGGATGCTAGCTATTGATCCAGGGACTAGCATTGTAAAACACAGGAGGAATCTACCTTATTAGGTTGAGAACCCTACAGATGGTATCAGAGCATTGTGTTGCCTGTAGGATTTGTAAACCTAGGATTGGACAAAAACCCTTAGAAAAATAGGAGTTGTTTTGTTCCAAAAACTTATTTACAAAAACTTGTAAGCTCTTTCCTCAACCATTTTGGTTTCAACTCTACTTCTCTTCTACTTCAACTTGATGGAAAACCTACCCATGACCAAGGACTACACTATGTGCAAAAGACTTCTTCAACATCTTCAGCTCTAATGACTTCAACATCTTCAGCATATTCACCAAGGACTTCCAACTTGGATACCACTAAGGAGTACAAGTAAGACAAGGAAATCTTGCTCAAAGATTTAGAGACTGAGGGAATGCAAAAAGTTAGAAGGAGCCTACATCATTTGAAGTATTGTGACCAAAAGTTTTTCCAAGGAAACCATGATCTCATGCAAGAAGGATCAACCAAGAAGGATGGAAGGATCACAAGTGAACCATATAGATGGACCACCATATTTTAGTTAAGTCAAATACACCAACTTATGTGGTGTAACAAAAATATTTTGTTGCCTAAAAGTGTGCTTGAAACTTGTTGTTTGAGTGGAGTGTTTGCTTGTGATTGCATGCACATTGTTTGTGAGAATTGTGATGTGTGTGATTAGAAATAATTCCTTAGAAATATTTTGCCTATTCTAATCCCAATCCAACCCAAATAGATGACCACTCCAAGAGACACCAACACCAACCAAGAAGACAACATGAGAGAACTTATAGCAACCCAAAACCAGTTGAGCCAAGAGACAACTCAGCTTATAGCCAACAACAATGGACTAGACCTAGCCATACAAAGGATTTTGAAACTTCAATCCCAAATGTTGCAAGGATTGGTTACTCAAATGATCAACATGGGAGAAAACTTTTCCCAAAGAGCTAATGAAAACAAGGATGACAAAGATGTTATTCTAGAAGGAACCCAATCTAGCAATGTTTTTAGATACAAGGATCATGCACCCAAGGAACATGAAGATCAATGCCCCAAGAAGAGAGAAAGATCTCCCACTCATGAAGAACATGGACTAGAAGAACTCCTAGCCTTGGAGAGACCCAAGAAGAAGAAGAAATTCCCCAACACTAGCAAGAAGGATATTACACAAGTGCAATGTTTCAAATGCAAAGAGATGGGACACTATGCCAATGAATGCCCAGAAAAGGAGAAGAGCCAAGAATACAAACAAAGGCTAGTGAAACCCAAGATGAGGAAGGATATTAGCCAAGTGATGTGCAAACACTACAAGGAGTTAGGACATTATGCAAACAACTGTCCAGAAAAGATGAAGCATAAGATAAACCAGCCTATGAGGGATATCAGCCTTGTCACATGTTTCAAATGCAGGGAACTAGGCCACTATGCAAACAATTGTCCAGAAAGGATGGAGAACAAGTTGAACAAGCCTATGGAGAAACTCAACCTTGGCCCATGAGTCAAGAATGGAAACCAAGGACACAATGCAATGTTTGCTTAGAGAAGTTACCAGGATCCCAAGAAGGACAATATGTAATTTTTGTTTGAAAAATTTTAAGGGAGGTAGTACCCTAGTTGTTTTGAACCTGCCTGTAACCCTATCCTCCCCAAATCTCGGGACGAGATTTATTTTAAGGGTGGTAGCCTGTCACATCCCAAGATTTTCCAAATCTTGTAATGTGAAAATAAATGAATAAAATAAAATTTTGTTTGATTTTCAGGACCAGAAGAAACTTTTGAATCCAATTGGGAATCTTCAAACTTATTTTGAACAAATAAATCCTAAAGGGATTAAAAAGATAAACATTTAATAAAGGGAAATAAAAACATTTTGGAAATACTATTTTGAAACTTTTAAATGAAAGGATTTGATTTCAAATGAAATAGAAGTTTTATAAATAAAGATTATTTTATAAAGCCAATTAAAACCTTGGCCAAGCTTTTGAATTAAAACATTTTATTTTAAATAAAATAGCAAAGGTTTATTTAAAAATAATAAAGGATTGCTTAAATAAAATAATAAGGAATTAATATCCAAACTCTATTTAAATAAAAGGTTTTACCAATTTAATTGAAACATCAAAACTTATTAAATTATTTAAAATAAGTTTTCCAAATATTTGTTATTCACAAATAAAAACCTACTAAAGTGTTTTGGCTTTATTTTAGATTTCAAAATAAATATCTCAATAGAACAAATCCTATTTGATTTAATAATGAAAGTCTATTATATTTAATTAATAATGGACTCTAAAGTAAAAGGTTATTTTGTTTTAAACAAATTTCCAAGTATTCTATATTTCCCAAATAAAACCTACTGATTTGGTTTTGAAAATATTTAGGTTTCAAATAAAGATTTTATTAATAAAATCAAACTCTATTTGATTTAATAACTAAGGCCTATTTTTAATGGACCCTATATAACAAAATGTTTTTTTTATTTTAAAACAAGCTTTCCAAATATTCCTTAATTTAAAATACAACCTACTGAATGGTTTAAAATTTATTTAGTTCTCAAGTGGAGCTTTGAATTAAATCAAAACTATGGATTTAATAATTGGAACATCCATTTAATTAAATAGTAATAGCCCCTATTATTAAAATTATTATTTTGAATTTGGATTTTGGTTCATGTTACTGAACAGAACTAATTTCAATATTACAAAGTTTGGGTGTTGTTTGAATTGATTTGAACCATGTTTGCTTGATAGAAATTTCAAAACAGAAATTGAAAATAGAAAAGGAAAAAGAATTCAGAAGGAAAAAAAATAGAACAGCCCACCATCTGGCCCAGCTCCAGCCCAACAGCCACCTAGCCCACCTGCCCCTCTTCCCCGAAGCGTTTCTTCCCACTCAGAACCGCACCCACACAGAGGCTGATCGGTGGACCCAACTCCCTTTCCTTTCTTTCACTGCCAAGCGGACCCCACCCTCTCCTGTTCATCGTCCTCCCCGCAGCGACCCGTTCCTCCTCGTTCTGCCGTTGATTCTCCGGCTTAATTCGACTTAACGCCGCGTTTATTCCTCGCGGTGATCAATCACCTTTAAATGCCAGAACTTCCTCTCTCGTTTCCCTCTGACCCCTCCCTCAAGCATGCCCCCAGGCCGAGGAATTTTGCCCTGCACTCCCTCTACTCCGACGAGCCTTCTTCCCAAAATCCGGCCAGCACACACCACCCCGAGCCTCCCTGAGCACGCTGACAACTTCCCCACAACCAGACGCATCTCCCAGCACCCTCCTCTCAACCGTGGGCGCCCCATAACGTCGGCTACATCAAGCTTTCGAACGCCGCCGCGTCTGCCATCTCTCCGACGACGCCTACAGGTTGTACTAGACCGCCCCTCTCCCCCTCATTCACACACGCGTCATCCCCTCGACCATACGCATCTAACCGTGCCCTTTGTTTGCCTCCGCATGATCTGCAATGTCGCCTTTGACCACAGACAGAGCCGTCCGGCGAGCAATCGCGGTACCCTGCCCTCGGCGGACAAGTACCACGTTGAGCATCAGCGGCGTCGGCGATTCGGTGAGCATCTCCCCACCCTCCTTTGCTTCCTATACCGGTGCCGTCATCGCCGTCAGCGCTAGCCACCGTCGTCGCGCCGCCAGCTTTTGGCAAGACACTAAGAGCCATCCAATCTTGATCCGATGGATAGGATAGAAAGTAGAACGAAGGGGTAAGAGAGAACTGAGCCGTGCGATATCAGTTAGATCTAACGGCCTGCAACGTGATCCGTCTGAACCGTTTTCGTCAAATCAGAATGAGACACGTGGCTAGTGTTTGAGTTAAAACAGATTTTTGAATCAGATTTATTTGCAAACTTCAAACCTTTGTAACTTTCAAACCACACGTCCAAAAATTATAAATTTTATATCAATGGATTCAGGAGAACAAGCCCTAGCCAACCATACCCTTGGTTTAGCCAATAGTATCTGTTAGTTTGCTTGATTTTGCAGATTCTTTTGTGATCTTGTTTAGAGTATAAAAATTGTTTAAAATTTAATTTAGGGGTAAAACTTTTGCAAAATGGTTTGGTGTGACCTTGCTGACCCTAGGAACCAACCCTTGGTGTTAAAAATGATTTTGTAAAATTTAGGTTGAATTATTTGACTTAACCAATTTCTAGCCAAATAAAATTACTGATTTTATTACGAAAATGTTTATGGAAAGGAAACTTTGAGAAAATAGTTTGGACCAAACCTACTGACCCAAAAACACCAAGCTTTGCAATAGAAACTCATTTGGTGAACAACTTAAGAGTTTTGCCTTAATAAAAACATTTTTCACCACATGAAATGATGAATGGATTTAAAAATAGTTTTTGGACAAAACCCTCTTGCTAATGACTTTGCCACTTTGGTAAATGACCAATTTGGATCTTACAAAGTTTAGAAACCCCATGGAGACCCCTTTGCAAAATAAAACTATCTTGTGCATGCTCCCATGCATGAATTGGTTTCCATTGTCTTGTGTGTGTGAATTTGTTTGAGTGATTATTGGTTTGGAATGTAAATTGAATTGGTGTTTGCTTGATTGACTTGTAGTGAAGTGTGAGACTAGCAAGATCAAGGAGTGAACCACCATTCCCTACCAAAAAGGCAAGTGATGCTTCATACTTTTGTCCCATTACTTTCTCTATGCATTAGTGATTTTGCTAAGTAAAACTTGCATGGAAATTTTGCTAAGTATAGACCTTGCTATAGTAAAACCTAGTAGATGAATCCTTAGTAGGATTTTCCTAAGTTAAGATTCCTACTACTACCAAGCTTAGCCTAGCTAATATAAAACATGGGTGGAATATATATTCACACTATGGAAAAATATTCTAAGTCTGAGGACTTGTGATTTTGTCTAATAAAACAACTAAGTTAATGAATCACCTGGGTGGAATGGGATAGCTTGGTGGTGATTGGTTGAGTGGTTCACAAGGACATGGACTTGGATTGTGTATCTCACTTGTGGTATGCCACCCAGGAACAAAGAGATTTGAGATGTCAAATGTTGAGAAGCTTCAAGTGCAACCACTTGGCAATATGGGCTCTGCCATGATCATATAGGTTGCAAGAACTTAGCCATATGGACAGTGGGTGGTAGTGTTTGATAGGTTGGAACGCGTCCATTTTGGTCTAAGGGAAGGCTTCTGAAAGATCTTGTCTTGGGAAACCAAGTCTTGTGGGGAAAGTGCACCACCTCTGCAGAGTGTAAAACCTAAGTACTTAGCCATGTCCCTGGTAAAGGACAATTTGAGCATCAAGACATGGAAGCAATCAAGAATCTCATCATTCTAATTTCTAAGTTAAAATCTTGTGGTTTGAACAAGGGTTGTCTGAAATCTTCAATCTTTGATTGGGAGATGCCTTGTAAAGGATCTTCAATCTTTGATTGAGAAAAATGATTTTGTCAAAACAAAAACTTAGTATTTTCAAATGTTAAGGAAAAATCTATTTTGAGCAATGCAAGCCTCAACTCCACTCAGCCAAATGCATATAGTTGATAGACTCCACAATACTACCATAGTATCACTTGCCAATACAATTCAAATGTATTGACCCTTTGTGGCTGTAACTTGTATGTTGCAGGATTGATTGTTTTTAGTGAAGATTGATTGATTAGGATTACAAAGTCTACAACCAACATCTGCCTGTGGCACTTTGAAGATGAAGGACCCCATGCTTATAGTTATTCCGCTGCAATGTAATGTAATAGCCAAATGAGCTATGTATTGATGTAATAAAATTATGTTATTCCTGGTTATAAAGTTATATTATGACCTTTGTTTCTTGATATTACATCTAAACTGTGGATGCTAGCTATTGATCCAGGGACTAGCATTGTAAAACACAGGAGGAATCTACCTTATTAGGTTGAGAACCCTACATTTCTCCAACTAGATTTGTAAATCATCCATCTTATATGGAATACGGTAATTATTTGAACAACCTTTGTTCTCATAATACCTGATTTAAATAACAATTATTAAAACAAATCTTGAAGTCAAGCTTTGATGTCAACGAGAAATACAAACAACGGTTTGGTTGTTTTCGATGAACATCATCACATATTCTCTTGCTAGTTACTTAGGCCATTGTGGTTCATGAATTGCGTTGTTCCGTATGAAATTTCATACCGACCAATTCGGTATCCAATACCCAAGAATCACATTATTTAACAAGCAAAGAATACAACCATAACATGTATATCATCTATATACCTAAACTGGATATTTCCAGTCTTTTCTTTTCTGCCAAATATATTTTATAGATTCTCTTTCAGCATTTCCTTTTCCTTTTTAAAAGAATCTATCAACATCAACAGTGGCGCCATATACATGACACATAGTCCAAAGCATGTATATTCAAATAATAATACCTTTAGACTTGCACTTTGAAGTAGATCACCATCATCAAAATGATCGGTATTCTTTCAAAATCCATTCTTTAGTAATCTTTTAGTGTAGTAAACATTTTACATATATATTCTATTCACCCTTATCATGATGAATTTCATGATCAAGCTACTTTAGCTTATAAAGGCGAATCGTGAGTATAACATTACTTTCCAAAACCCCTTTGGATGATTAGGATGTCTAGCATCTCCAACCTTCATAAATTCTCATCCAATATGAGAACATATATTATACTCTATCATATTGCAACCAAAACATTGTTTCAGATATCGTTATATCTGCCACACATGATGGTTTCTGAAACAATTCTTTCAGCTCCTAGATAAACTTGATATTAAAACAATCAAGAATCATGGAGGCAAACATGATACTTAAGATACTAACACTGGAATTGTTACTCTCGATTTAATACCAACTATTAAATTTCACAGAGTAAATAGAGTTTGCTGAAAGTTTGCAATAGGACTTTAAACTTTGATTGACACTCAACACAATACGATACCAGTTCGTAAAGTAAATATCCAGAATTTTATAGTTCTATTATCTCAATTACAACTATGCATAAGGTAGTGAACGAATGCCAATGACTACAACAAATTATGCAAATTCACTTTGATTTAATTTATGATAAATTGAGTTCTACTAATCCAAATTAGAAATAAACTCCCACTCAAAAATGACATCCCTCGTGTATTTTTGGTGATTACATGAACCAAATCCACTACACCAAGTCCGATCATCACGTGAGTCGGTATAGCTTCAAAGGCGAGCATCCATATGGTCAGCATATCAAAACATATGACTCATGCTTAACCTTTCGGTCCGTGTTCCGAGGCCATGTCTGTACATGCTAGGCTCGCCAAGTAAGAACCTTAGTATTCGCGTGTGTAACTGTCTTACACCCGAGATATGCCCATGGATTCAAGTACACCCGATCATCACGTGATGTCTTGAAGCGACGAAACATTGTCGGTTCATACTTAAGGAAGAACACATTCTTATCTTGATATCTAAATGAGGGATCATCTTATTATGCTAATAAAACACCAAACAAGCAATATAAGATGCAATAAACATCACATGTTAATAAGTGAAATGATATGGTTCCTGCACTTGATCTCCATCATGTGCATCGTGGTATGATCTCTATCATACCTCTATGTGTAAGGACAAGGTCTATGGAACCTACACATTATGTGTGTTGTAAGAGTATCATCTTATACTTCTACTTACAACATCACCATATCATAACACTAGCCCAGCAACAATCTAAACTAGACGCCTCTAATTTATCCATTGCAAGTTTTACGTGGCTTAGGGCTTTCGAAGATAGAACCGTTCTTACCTACGAACATGAACCACAACGAGGATAACCAAATTGTTGACAACTCGTTGCAAATTAGATATTGACTATAGTAGGAGAGACAGAAACCCACTAGCCACTTATGCAAAACTAGTTGCATGTCAAGCGTGGAACAGGTCTCATGTGCGAGGACATGTAAAGTTTGTCCGGGCCGCTTCATCCCATTATGCCACCAATATCCAAAGTACAACTAAGAAGCAATAAAATGATCATCATCGCTCACATACTCATATGTGTACTACCCGTGCAAAGCATCTACGCATAGATCTGGCTCTGATACCACTTTGGGTTCGCAGCATAGAAAACAAAAAATTTCCTATGATGGGAACAACTATGTACCAAGATCTATCTACTAGATACAAACAACGGGCGGATGTATATCCGTAGAGAACATACCCTTGAAGACCGACAAAGCTTAACGAGTCCAAACTCGTGGTTGATGTAGATTGATCTCTTGCCGATCTCAAGATCGAGAGGAAGTCCTAGCGCCGCAAAACAGCAGCGCATCCGTGCTCGCACACACGTTCGAGGCACCGAGCAACCTCCGCCTCCTCGCTCCAGCGATGCAGCGTAAGCACAACTCTTTCTTGCCGAATAGCCACCGGGAACATGTATCTCGCTAGTCCGAGACCATGGAGGATAAATTCTAGAGGGGAAGAGAGATCCTTCACGAGGAGGTGTGAGTGAGAAGTGAGAGGAGGGGCTCCTTATATAGGGGAGGGGGGCAGCCCAAGGGGGCATGGCCGCCGGCCATGGAGGGTGCCCCCACCTCTCCCTCATTCATGTGGGTGGACACTCCACTCACAAAATGGCCCTTCAATTTTCTCCACTAAAAAACCACTCAAATTCCCATTAAATTTCCACCAAATTTAATGCAAACTCTCATTAAATAAAACTCTTTTATTTTATTCAGAATTTTGTCAATTACTTTAATGACAAACATTCACAAATAACCCCTTGCTAGAATTCTATTTCACATGCATAACCACTTTATGCAATTTCACCCGAAAACCTGTTTCGGTATCTACTGAAATAAATTCCTGCGCTTGTTCATTCTTTCGGCATGAAACTTTTGCTCCTATTGGATGTCGGTGTCTCTTAAGTGTGTCACCATACGGTTCGTGAATAATGCAGACATGATCGAGACTGTAATACCCCAATTTTGATGATAACAATCTATGCCTTCATCATAAAGAAAATAAGTAAAAATAGGAAGATAGAGAAAATAAAAAGAAAACTAAAGGAAAATAAAAAAAACTGTTTGTATATTAGTGTTTGAACATGACGTGCCGTCTCAAAGATGGCAGCAACGAGCTGCTCTCTGTAGTGCTCGTAAGTACAAACTTTACTAGGATTTTTTTATGTATATAGTCTGAAGAAATCGTATAGGCCGGACTGGGTTGGGCTGGCCTTATTGTACTTGAGCCGGACTCATCCCTGTATAGAGTCAGTTGACTGTCTTCGCTTCATCTTTGTCCTAAATAATACCTAGCGGTAGTGTCCCACGCCGCCGCCGTTGTCGAGTCGCTGCTGCCACCGAAGCACAAGTCACCGCTCTTGAGTTGCTGCTTCTGCGAGAGTAGGTTGTCGCCATCCTTGGTTCCCCGCCGCTGCTGGAGTGCAGGTTACAGGCTTCCGCCAGTCAATCGATAGAACGGTGCGTCATCTTAGCATTGCCTTGCTATTTTAGTTCCTCTCAGTAGAACCGACACATCTGACCTTGTAGATAGATTTTATTAGATAGGATCGTCAGGGATTAATTAGCTGGGTTGCTAGCTACGCTTTGCTTTCTTCCTGTCTCTGTACGACAACGAAGAGCAAAATCAGATTTGTGGTCCCCAAAAATATAAAGGTGTAGGCGTTTTATATCTTTTTGTACAGATACAAGTAGACTGTAGAATTTCTTTAGATGTTGTTTTATTATGCTTCATATAAATGGAAAAAATATCCTTTTGATTAGAGTTTTGCCATCACATATGTGTGTGAGATTCAGGTCAAAAGTTTTTCTTCCCGGAAATTATTGGGCCAGTTGTACCTTACTTTGTATCCGGTAGCGTAAGTTAGTTACTTTTCTATTCTTGGACCTGCTTGTAACCATCGATTGCTTCTATGCATCTATTTTCTTTGGCTAGACCTATAGCCTTTGAGGTATACTTGAAAGAGATGGAAGCTACGGGAAGTTATAAAATAAATAGCTTAGTGCTTTCTAGCTTTTTACCTGGGAATTTTCGTGGGTCATAAGTATGTTTGGACCATTTAGTTTCTGCTATTGCGGAGCTCTAGATCTAATGCTAATCGGTTCGTGTAAGATCTTGCATTGAGAAGTTTCTACCATTAGTTTATATCCTTGGAATTTTAGACGTCAGTGTACTGCTAGATTATTTATTTATATTACTGGCTAAGAAAACATTCTTCGATTAGATAACATAAAAATAAAATAAAAGAAGAAGTCAGTGCCATATAGCCAATAATAGTTATCTTTCTTTTCCAACTGTCATTTTTAGCCCTCAGTGATCGTTTCTTGGAATTGACTACACATAGGAGCGATGCTATTTTCTCGGTATGCTCTGGCTGCGATGGTGTTATTAAGTGTCACAAATGTTTCAATAACAGGTGTTGGTATTTCTGGTTCGGAACCCTAAAACATCTCGCGGTTTGTGCCCTGTGGTTGAGGCAAGTTCATGACGGATAGTGAATTTTGCATATATCTTTTCACTTGCTTTTATTTAAAGAAATTTTATGTCTATGATAAATCCATGATGAAAATGGTAATGATGTTGATGGTTACATGTGCATATTATGCGCCTTTTGCATACCATGATGATAATGATGATAGTGTGACCTACTTCGGTGGGCACAATGCGACCTTAATTGCTGGGTTGTGACCCACTTTGGAGGCACCCTCCACGAGTTGGAGCGAGTGGATGCCGACGGGTGTCCACTCGAGCGATACCGGTATTCGCGATGAGATGAGATGAGCATATAGATATGTAGGACACCTTATTATGTTCTAATGGATGAATGATGTTTATTGATGTCTCGGTGTTTTGATTTATGTAAAGTTACTATTTGTTCATGAACTTGTTGAGTTTTTGTACTCACCCTTGTTGCTTTCATATTTTTAGGTAACTCTTGAGGATGTCATGCATGGGGAGTTCTGGGAGTAGCACCTTCACAATTATCACCTCACGATTTACACCAACTTCACCAATCTTTTCAAACCTTGTTTTTGTTCGATAGGAGTCATTCCTGTCATAAATGATTATCGGTGTCGTGTTCGGATGGTAGTTTTTCATAGTTATGGTATCAAAGTTGATATGGCTGAACATGCATCTACTTCTTACTGAGTTTTAACCTTATGCTCATGTTTATATAGTATAGCATGTTAAGGATGTCTCTAAAACAAAGGAGACTCTGCTGAATTTTTCTAAAAATTCTTAGTTACTTTTCTGTGTGTAATGTATGTGGTAACATCTCAAGTGCTTGGTTGGCTTGGGGTGTTACAGTTGGTATCAGAGCCTAGGCTTTAGATCTTTGGAGTAGGTTAATAGTAAATAGGATAACTTGTGAGAATCTGTAACAAGTAAAACTTGTGTTTACATAGCCTAAATAACTAAAAAAATTGATTTACAATTTTAACAACTGAAAATTTGACACACTGGTGCACAATAGGATGGGTTTGGGTCATGTATTGCATTTACACTTCAGCTATATATTTCCGTTGTTTTTATCAATATATGTTATTTTGTGTGTGTGGGAAAGCCGTTGTCTTAGAGGCTTCCCAACCTTGCTTCGCGTACCTTGTCACTTTGTTGTTGGTAGTTGACTATAGGGGAGAGGGACTCTTCATGATTGACGAATTCAAATTTTGAGTGGAAATAGTTGATCATTTATGCCAGTTCAATAAAATTTAAATAATGCGATGAAGATATTGGATTGACAGTTTTAGATAGTTGTGTTGCTTTTTGGACTCATGTGGGTATAGTTGAAGAGTTCTTTTTTTGCGCCAAAGTTTGAATTGAATATAATGTTAGTGTGGGGGATTAAATTTTGGTTTCCCGAGAATTTCTTGAAGTTTTATATAGGTGTGAGGTTATCCTAGAGGATTTTGAGAGAACCGTTTATTAATCTTGAGATGAAGTGGATTAGGTGATTGATTTTCAAAAGATACTAAATTGGATAATCTGGTTGGTGGAGTAGTTGAGTACAAAATGAGGTTATTTAGACTCATGTGGATCCAAATCAATATGAGAAGCTCCTTCCTCTATCCATGTCCCCTATACAATAATTTCCCTCTTGGCTTCCTTATTCCCATACATCTATTAGTTCTTATTGCACCACCTGCACTTGCATTGGATTGATGATCACCATCCAGTACTAAAATTTACGATGTTTGTTCATCCTTATATATTGGTGAGGTATTTTAAATCATGTAATTCAATGTCCTTGCTAACTATTAGTGTTCTGGAGTTAACACATGTTTGTTCCATTCTTTGTCTACTATATCCTTCACTGACATTCGTTAGTGCCCTTCTCCCATTGTTGAGTACAAAGAATGAGGAACATGTTATTATCCTTGGAGGCAACCTACTTTTTCTTTTTTGGAAAATTGTTTTGTTTCTATAGGTCTTTTACTTAGTATCTATTCAAGGTGATAAGTTGGTGTTTACTTTATCCTCCGAGAGTGTTAGTTTCCTAGATCAAGTTGGTAGCCATCCATGAAGTGAACCTTTGTAATTTTAAATGTGTCCTTTACACACAATCCTGAGTTTTCTTGGAAGATCCAGACGTTAGGTTTTTCTATTAGCTTTGCAAGAATGATTGATGGGAGTCGACCTCGAACCTTGGTTCGTTCCCACAAAATCTTATTGCAATGTGAGTGAGGATCCCCGAGTGTTAGCGCTTGCAGGATTCACATTTCAGTTACAAAGTTAATAGTTTGAGTGTGGGATGGATTGGCCCCCATACCAATTACTCTTACTATTCACTCTTGTACAATGGAGTGGTGAATCATTGTGTGCTGATTCCTATGTTATGTTGAGAGACGTTGGTATGTAGCTTGAACCATAGAATGGTATGACGTTCCACTTGTAGTAGAGGCGACAACTACCAAGCGTAGGAGATGCGGTGAGGCTAACCTTCATTATATTTTGGGTGCCATATTAGTAATATGGCTTGCTTGTCCACCATGAGAAATTCCGATAGGTCATGTGTTGTTTGTTAGGTGTGTTCCAAATGTGAATTATTTCGGGTACCAAGTGGTCTTGTGACGTCCATATACTTCCATAAGCATTTCATCTTTTACCAAGGACAAGGACAATTGCTTAGGACCAAAATATTATGCTTGTTTCGAGTTCTCTGAGAGCGGGATATGGAGTATCACATTCATCCAATTCTGGGCACTCTGACCTATCTCTAGTTTCCTTATCAATTATGGCGACCATTTCAAGAAGAGTTGAATAAGAAATTGGACAATGTTATCCAAATGTTTGGTTTGACTTAGTGTCTCAACTTGTAGAGCGCCATTGATGTTTATAGCTGAGTGGAATGGTAATTGGAGAAAAGTGTGAGGATTATTGTGCTATTAGCACGATAGCCATGAAGAGAAATGTCCAAAACCTTGCATCGAGTTGTTTGATTAGCTGATTGGAGTTAAGGTGTTCTAGAATTTTGATCTCTAGCCTGGCTATAATTGAATGTGTTTGCCTGAACATGATATTCGAGAGTTCGCCTTCTACACTAGGCATGTGCACTAGGAATATAGAGTTGTTTTCTAGTCAAACTAATGACCTTTTGTCTTTAGGACGACAATGAAAATATGTTATATATGTTTCTTGATTTTTTTGGTAGTGATCATTAATCATATCCTCATATATTACAAGATAGAAGAAGATCATGACGTGACATTTAGGGCTTAATGCCTCAAGAAGGGATAATTTACAACCTGAACAAATATGAGTTTTGGCTTACAACGTGCCTTTTGTAGGTCATGTGCGCGACTTTGTGCTCATGCAATATTTAAAGGTTCTTGCTTAGTATTCTAGGCAATTGAAAAACAAATCATGAGTAGAAGAATTCTAGGACTTTCACGTGCGGTCTTTGCACTCAATATTTGGAGGCACTATCTCTATTCAGTATCTTGTGATATTTTCCGTCATCATAAGATTCTCTACTACGTGAAGATGAACTTGAGGCAAAGAATGTGGCTACAATTCACAAGGGTCTATGACCTATCTATCAAGAACAAACTATGCAAGGTGAATTCGATATCATATGCTCTTAGTTGCTAGTCTATCCATCCCACTTTAGATTGCCCCTTTCCTGATTTTGAATCAATAAGCATACCTATTGTTTTGTGGCTGCAACATATGAGGAGACACAATTCATTCTTCAGTTAGCTGGTCTAGACAGGATGAGAGGCACGGCAAGATGGTTGACTGTTATAGGAAGTGTGTGTGCACGTTCTCGAAGGTAGAATGGGGAAGTTCACTAAAGATGGGTTGTTTGGTTTCATTTAATGTCTGCCAAAAAAACAATTCTTTGAGAGAGTGAGGACATTCTAAGGAATGCACCGTTTACCCCTTACAATTTTCAACCTGGAGAGACAAATACCAAAGAAAAAAACTTATTGGTAGAAAAATAATGGAAAATGATACGGCCATGTATGTGTCCTATTTTAGAGTTTCTTAGCGATTAAAGGCTAGGCCGAGCATAAGAGGCCAGCTGGACTTTTGAATTTTTTTGGTGGTTCCAAAATGGCCATGGTATTACACTACCACATATTTTTGTTGGCCTGCCTCTTATGCCAAGAGGGATAAATGTGATTTGGATTGCCGTGGATCGACTTAATTAGCAAAGGCACCCATTTTATTTTTGTTTGTACCATGGACTAAGCAAGTGACCTACCACTATTACATGTGTGTGAGATAGCAAGATTGCATGGAATACCAAAAGCATTTACCTCCGACGGGGAAGTTTATATCAAAGTTTGGGAGCGCCTATAGAGTGCCCTATGTAGGAAGTTAAGCCTATTGATGGTCAATCAGATTATGCAATCCATACTCGGGAAAATATGTTGAGTCGTGGTGTCCCGTCTTGGCAATGGAGCAGGGAGGTTCACATGCCACTCCCGGAGATTGCTTAAAATAAGAGCTATTGGGGTAACATACGAACGACACCTTACGAGGCTTTGTAGGAAGCAAGTGTAGATCTCCAATTTATGAGATTGTCGTGGGGGAAAGGTAGTGATAGTACCAACGTGGGCTCATCAAACCATAGAGACGATAGCCTTGTTTAGAGAACAGATGTTAGCAGTGCATCACCTAATCCATCATATTTGGAGTTTCTAGTAGATCAACATGTATCCTTAAAAGTTTCACTCACTAAATTTCTAGTACATTTGAACTTCCATGCTAGTGGGACAACTAGCTCATGTGCTTGAGTTTCCCAAGTGTGGATGAAAGTTGTGCATAATATGTTCAGTATCTCAATGTGTCGGAACCATTTTCGTGATCCTTAATGATAGATGAACATGTAAGTAAGTACGAGTGAGTAAAATTTAACCTCTCTAATGTTCGTCCTATGATGGTAGTGATTGAGCCCAAGAAAGTGATAATGCATATGATGCTAAAAATATGTGTCGGAACAAATGGAGCATAAGGTATCTTGGGAGGTTGTCTTGAATGTATGAGAAGCATACAAAATGGTTTTCTTCTCATATGCAAGGCATAATTTTGTTTTAATTTTTTGTTTCGGTGAGCACTAATGCAGTAAGGAAGAATTCGGGGTCGAATTCTGTTTAAGGGGGTAAGAATGTAATACCCCAATTTTGATGATAACAATCTATGCCTTCATCTTAAAGAAAATAAGTAAAAATAGGAAGATAGAGAACATAAAAAGAAAACTAAAGGAAAAGAAAAAAAACTGTTTGTATATTAGTGTTTGAACATGACGTGCCGTCTCAAAGATGGCAGCAACGAGCTGCTCTCTGTAGTGCTCGTAAGTACAAACTTTACTAGGCTTTTTTTATGTATATAGTCTGAAGAAATCGTATAGGCCGGACTGGGTTGGGCTGGCCTTATTGTAATTGAGCCAGACTCATCCCTGTATAGAGTCAGTTGACTGTCTTCGCTTCATCTCTGCCCTAAATAATACCTAGCGGTAGTGTCCCACGCCGCCGTTGTCAGTCGCTGCCACCAAGCACAAGTCACCGCTCTTGAGTTGCTGCTTGCGAGAGTAGGTTGTCGCCATCCTTGGTTCCCCGCCACGCTGGAGTGCAGTTCTGAAGCTGCCAAATCAATCGATAGAACGGTGCGTCATCTTAGCATTGCCTTGCTATTTTAGTTCCTCTCAGTAGAACCGACACATCTGACCTTGTAGATAGATTTTATTAGATAGGATCGTCAGGGATTAATTAGCTGGGTTGCTAGCTACGCTTTGCTTTCTTCCTGTCTCTGTACGACAACGAAGAGCAAAATCAGATTTGTGGTCCCCAAAAATATAAAGGTGTAGGTGTTTTATATCTTTTTGTATAGATACAAATAGACCGTAGAATTTCTTTAGATGTTGTTTTATTATGCTTCATATAAATGGAAAAAAATATCCTTTTGATTAGAGTTTTGCCATCACATATGTGTGTGAGATTCAGGTCAGAAGTTTTTCTTCCCGGAAATTGTTGGGCTAGTTGTACCTTACTTTGTATCCGGTAGCGTAAGTTAGTTACTTTTCTATTCTTGGACCTGCTTGTAACCATCGATTGCTTCTATGCATCTATTTTCTTTGGCTAGACCTATAGCCTTTGAGGTATACTTGAAAGAGATGAAAGCTACGGGAAGTTATAAAACAAATAGCTTAGTGCTTTCTAGCTTTTTACCTGAAATTTTCGTGGGTCATAAGTATGTTTGGACCATTTAGTTTCTGCTATTGTGGATCTCTAGATCTAATGCTAATCGGTTCGTGTAAGATTTTGCATTGAGAAGTTTCTACCATTAGTTTATATCCTTGGAATTTTAGACGTCAGTGTACTGCTAGATTATTTATTTATATTACTGGCTCAGAAAACATTCTTCGATTAGATAACATAAAAATAAAATAAAAGAAGAAGTCAGTGCCATATAGCCAATAATAGTTATCTTTCTTTTCCAACTGTCATTTTTAGCCCTCAGTGGTCGTTTCTTGGAATTGACTACACATAGGAGCGATGCTATTTTCTCGGTATGCTCTGGATGCGATGGTGTTATTAAGTGTCACAAATGTTTCAATAACAGGTGTTGGTATTTCTGGTTCGGAACCCTACAACAGCTCGCGATTTGTGCCCTGTGGTTGAGGCAAGTTCATGATGGATAGTGAATTTTGCATATATCTTTTCACTTGCTTTTATTTAAAGAAATTTTATGTCTAAGATAAATCCATGATGAAAATGGTAATGATGTTGATGGTTACATGTGCATATTATGCGCCTTTTGCATACCATGATGATAATGATGATAGTGTGACCTACTTCGGTGGGCACAATGCGACCTTCATTGCTGGGTTGCGACCCACTTTGGAGGCACCCTCCACGAGTTGGAGCGAGTGGATGCCGACAGGTGTCCACTCGAGCGATACCGGTATTCGCGATGAGATGAGATGAGCATATAGATATGTAGGACACCTTATTATGTTCTAATGGATGAATGATGTTTATTGATGTCTCGGTGTTTTGATTTATGTAAAGTTACTATTTGTTCATGAACTTGTTGAGTCTTTGTACTCACCCTTGTTGCTTTCATGTTTTTAGGTAACTCTTGAGGATGTCATGCATGGGGAGTTCTGGGAGTATCACCTTCACAATTATCACCTCACGATTTACACCAACTTCACCAATCTTTTCAAACCTTGTTTTTGTTCGATAGGAGTCATTCCTGTCATAAATGATTATCGGTGCCGTGTTCGGATGGTAGTTTTCCATAGTTATGGTATCAAAGTTGATATGGCTAAACATGCATCTACTTCTTACTGAGTTTTAACCTTATGATCATGTTTATATAGTATAGCATGTTAAGGATGTCTCGAAAACAAAGGAGACTCTGCTGAATTTTTCTAAAAATTCTTAGTTACTTTTCTGTGTGTAATGTATGTGGTAACATCTCAAGTGCTTGGTTGGCTTGGGGTGTTACAGAGACCCCTCTCGGATCAATAATCAGAAGCGGGATCTGGAGACCCATACTGAATCCCACACATTCAAAGATGACTTTCTTGTGATCGTCGGAACATTTTATGCTAGTATCTTAATCCCTTTGTTTCGCGATATATTACATGTCCGAGATTCGATCATCGGTATCTCCATACCTAGTTTGATCTCGTTACTGACATGCACTCTTTTCTCGTTCCCGTGATATAACATTCTAGTGATCAAATCACTTGCTTGCAAGCTAACTAATGTGATATCACCGAGAGGGACCAGAGTATATCTATCCGTGATCGGGATGAACAAATTCCACTCTCGATCCATGGGCCTCAACATAACACTTTAGTAGTTCTGAACCCATCTTTATAATCACCCTATTACGGTGTGACGTTTGATGTTATCAAGAAACTCTTCCGGTGTTAGTGATTGACATGATCTCATGGTCTAAGGATTAGGATCACTTCTTAAGTTGTTATAGCAATATAAACTCAATGACTTTGATCGTAATGCTATACTTCAGATGATTGTTCATCACATTATTACATTAATGTTGTGACCTCGTTATTAACAACATCCAATGTCCATGATCAGGAAACATTTGATCATCTTGTTAATTAACGAGCTAGTTTATAAGAGAATCATAACTAGGAACTTCCTTTTTGTTTATTAAACACACATGTATTAATGTTTCCGTATTAATACAATTATAGCATGTAAAATAAACATTTATCATAAACAAGGAATACGATAATAACCACTTTATTATTGCCTCTCGGGCATATTCCCTTCAAAAAGAAATACTGAAAGAGAATCTCATAAATATATGGCAGAAAAGAAAAGACTAGAATTGTTTAGCTTAGGTATATAGAGGATATACGTGTTATGGCTGTATTCTTTGCTTGTTAAATAATGTGGTTCTTAAGTATTGGATACTGAATTTGTTGGTATGAATCATCATACGAAACAACAGAATTCATGAACTACAATGGCCTAAGTAACTAGAAAAAGAATATGTGATGATGTTCATCGAGAACAAATAAAGGGTTATTGTGCTGCTCGTTAAACATCAAAGCTTGCCTTCAAGATTTGTTTTATCAGGTATTATGAGAACAAAAGGGTTGTTCAAATAATTGCCGTAATCCATAAAAGATGGATGATTTACAAATCTCGTTGGAGAAATCACATCCATAAAACTAGAGCTAAAATGTCAAAAGACAAATTGATTGAAAGATCACTTAGGAAGTGACATCGCCGTTTAAATTATATTGGAAAGAAAACATGAAGGAACTCCATGTGGATGGAATTTTGGAATCTTTTGATTTTTGATCAAATGACGCTTGTGAAACTTTCCTAGAGATAATTAAAACTTCGTTCAAAGGCCAAAAGGGAACGAATGACTAGCTTATTGGAACTTGTACATATTGTTGTATGAAGTCCATTATGTCTAGTCAAGAGCGATGGATTTCAACTTCATATGCTTTCTCCGAAAATTTGAGTGAATATTTACTTAATAAGGATGAAGTATGAAACATTTGAAAAGTTCAAAGACTTTCAAGATGAAGTGCAAAATCATTGTAACAAGAATATAAATAGTTTATGATAAGATCATGAAGGAAGATATTTGAGTTACAAGTTTAGCATAATACCTAAGATTTAAGGAATTGTTCCGTGGATTTGCATTTCCCGAAACACCATAAGAGTATTGAGCGTTCGAGATATGTAATTAAACCTTGTTTGACATGGTAAGATCAAAGGTGTAATTCATAAAACTGCCATCATATTTTAAAGATTAAGCTTTAGAGACTACCATTTTTCCACTGAAAAGAGCTCCATCATAATCCGTTGAAATGACACCATATAAAGTTATAGTTTGGGATAAAACCCAAGTTGTCCTTTCTTAAACATTGGTATGCTATGCATAAGAAAGATGTTTAGTCGGATGGACCTGTCTTTGTATGTTATTTCGAATAACTGTTAAGTATTCCTCCATAACACCGGAGACAAAAGTGTTTGTCGCTTAGAACGTCAAGTTTCTTTGAGAAGGAATTTTCCGTGAAAAGATAAGTGGGAGGACAATAGAACTTTGATAAGGTTAAAAGAACCTTAGCTGTATGTGCAAAAAGCGCAGCTTGAAAAGTGTTAGGAGGCAACAATGCTCATGGGTCATGTGCCTCAAAGGTTGTGGTTACGGAGGTCAAAGTTTCTATTGAACCAAGTAGGTCGGGTAAACAATCAAATACCAAGATTTGAGGGTTGAATCATTATTTGAGAATAATGAACGAACTACATGCAAATAAGCGATGATGGGCCATGACTCCAAAAAATGGCTTGAAGCCATAAAATCCGTGATAGTTCCATACACGAGAAATCAAGCTTTGAACTTGAAGGACCCTCGATAAAGGTGTAAGACCTTACAGTCGTGTTTGGATCTATAAAGAAATAGACATGGATGTTTCACTTCTATGAAATAGTCGACATGTTGGGAAAGATTTCACAAGAATGTTCAAAGGTTGATTATGACAAGATTTGATCTTTCATAGCGATAATTAGATGGATTAATGTAGCAACCACTACATATAATTTTGTTATGTGGTATTTGAATAAACAAAACAAGTTCTTCTAATAGAACTGTTACCTAGGACGTGTGCATAACACGGTACAAAGGGTTTTGTTAATTCAAAGGATTCTAAAAGCATATGCAAACTTCAATGGTTGAAGTAAGCATCGCGGAGTTGGAATCTTCACTATGATAAAACTGTTAAAAGAGTTTAATTTCATTAGAGACAATGAAGATGCTTGCATTTGCAAGAAATTAAGTGGGAGCGCTAAGACATATTTCTAATACATTATGTGGAAGACATATTGTTGATTGGAAATGATGTATCTTTTATTAACACATATTAAGAATTTCATCCCGATGAAATACTTAGGCAAAAACCAAATATTTGGCATCAATAAACGATAATATGGTTGTGCCAAAAGTACATAGATGATGTATTGAATGAGTTAAATATAGAAACTACAAGAAAGGTTCTTGTCGCACATAAAGGATTGAATGAGTTCAATAATGATGATATTTTCAAGTGCATTGACACTTGGTAAGTGAAACAAAGATTCAAGTATAGATTGATACTTGATGTATGAAATCACAAAGAGTATTTATACCAATCATACTGTGATATGTACAAATCCAGATATGTCCTATGCTCTAAATGTTATGAGCATATACTGAAGGGTTCGCAGCATAGAAAACAAAAATTTTCCTACGATGTGAACTATATACCAAGATCTATTTATACTAGATACAAACAACGGGCGGATGTATATCCGTAGAGAACATACCCTTGAAGACCGACAAAGCTTAACGAGTCCAAACTCGTGGTTGATGTAGACGATCTCTTGCCGATCTCAAGATCGAGAGGAAGTCCTAGCAACCTCCGCCTCCTCGCCCAGCGATGAAGCACAACTCTTTCTTGCCGAGCCCACGGGAACATGTATCTCGCTAGTCCGAGACCATGGGGATAAATTCTAGAGGGGAGAGATCCTTCACGAGGAGGTGTGTGTGAGAAGTGAGAGGAGGGGCCTTTATAGGAGGAGGGGGAACCCCAAGGGGTGGCATGGGGCTGCCCCTTGCTCCCCTCATCATGTGGGTGGACACTCCACTCACAAAATGACCCTTCAAAAGTCCACTCAAAATCCCACTCAAAATCCCATTAAATTTCCACCAAATTTAATGCAAACTCTCATTAAATAAAACTCTTTTATTTTATTCAGAATTTTGTCAATTACTTTAATGACAAACATTCACAATAACCCTTGCTAGAATTCTATTTCACATGCATAACCACTTTATGCAATTTCACATCTAGTGAAATAAATTGTTTATTCTTCGGCATGAAACTTTTGCTCCAATTGGATGTGGTGTCTCTTAAGTGTGTCACCCTACGGTTCGTGAATAATGCGGACATGATCGAGACCCTCTCGATCAATAATCGCGGATCCGGACCCCCACTTCGCTCCCACACATTCAACGATGACTTTCTTGTGATCAACCTTTACGCTAGTATCTTAATCCTTTGTCTCACGATATATTACATGTCCGAGATTCGATCATCGGTATCTCCATACCTAGTTTGATCACATGCACTTTTTCTCGTTCGTGATATAACATTCTAGTGATCAAATCACTTGCTTGCAAGCTAATCAATGTGATATCACCGAGAGAGGCAGAGTATATCTATCCGTCATCGGGATGAACAAATTCCCTCTTGATCCATGAGCCTCAACATAACACTTTATTAGTTCGAACCCATCTTTATAATCACCTGTGACGTTTGATGTTATCAAGAAACTCTTCCTGTTAGTGATTGACATGATCTCATGGTCTAAGGATTAGGATCACTTCGTAAGTTGTTATAGCAATATAAACTCAATGACTTTGATCGTAATGCTATACTGATGAATGTTCATCACATCATTACACTAATGTTGTGATCCCGTTATTAACAACATCCAATGTCCATGATCGAAACCTTGATCATCTTGTTAATCAACGAGCTAGTTTATGAGAGAGGCTTAACTAGGAACTTTCTGCTTGTTTATTAAACACACATGTATTAACGTTTCCGTATTAATACAATTATAGCATGCAAAATAAACATCTATCATATACTTGGAATACACATAATAAACAATTTATTATTGCCTCTCGGCATATTCCCTGATCCCACTTGCACTAGAGACAATAATCTAGTTACATAGTGATATATCTAACACCCATTGAGTTCGGTGTTGATCATGTTTTGCTCTAGGGAGAGTTTTAGTCACTACATTGAGATCCGTATGTACTTTACAATCTTTATATCTCCATCCTTGACATGCTCATGGATGGAGTAATATGCTTGGAATGCTTGTGAGACCTTGGCTCTTTGGCATTGGCAATGGCACCATTGTTGTCACAATAGATCACCATTGGGTCCAACGCTTGCCACAACTCCTAGTTCGGATATGAACTCCTTCATCAACATATTCGCCTCCGTTGTTGATCCCGCTACTACAGGTTGTTTGGAGCTCCTCCAACTAGCGCTCCGCCATTCATGAGAAATACGATCCGGATTGAGACTTAGAGTCATCCGGATCGACATAACACTTAGCGACGAGCTCTTCTTCACCTCCGTATACAAGAAACATATCCTTAGTTCTTCTCAAGTACTTAAGGATATTCTTGACCGCTATCGATCCGATTGGTACCTACTAGTCAAACTAATAGCGTGCCACATCCGGTCTTGTACATAGCATGGCGACATTATAGAGCCTATGTGAAGCATAGGGACTTTGTCCATTATCTCTCTTTCTGGACTTTGAGTCTTACTCAATGTCTTGCCTTGCAACATAGGTAAGAACCCTTCTTACTTCCATTTTAAACTTCTTTAAAATCTTATCAAGGTATGTACTGCGATAGCCTATTAGGCGCCTAGATCTATCTCTATAGATCTTTATGCCTAATATGTAAGATGCTTCACCTAGGTCCTTCATTGAAAATTTTAGATAACTTTTAACTTTAAAGTTCTATATCATTCCGATCAATAATATGTCATCCACATATAGTATCGAAATGCCACATTGCTCCCACTCACTTTCTTGTAAATACAAGCTTCTCCATAAGTTTGGACAAATCCAAACTCTTTGATCACCTCATCAAAGCGAGATTCCAACTGTGATGCTTGCTTCAATCCATAGATGGATCGAAGCTTGCACACCTTGTTAGCATCCTTAGGATCGACAAAACCCTTTGGTTGTATCATATACAACTCTTCTTCAATATTACCATTGAGAAACGCGGTTTTGACATCCATCCGCCATATTTCATAATCGAAATATGCAACATAATCCTAATCGACTTTAGCATCGCTACGGAGAGAAAGTCTCATCGTAGTCAACTCCTTGAATTTGTCGAAACCCCTTTGCGACAAGTCGAGCTTTATAGATGGTCACATTACCATAACATCGTTTTCCTTTTGAAAATCCATTTGTTCTCCACCCACCAAGTTCCAAACTTGATTTTCATACATGGATTCCATCTCGATTTCATGGCTTCTAACCATTTGTTGAATCGGGCTCATCATCGCTTCTTCATGGTCATTATTTTCATCAACCATGAAATTTATGGCGAGAGTTTCATGATCATTATCATTAGTTCCTTCTTCAGCCATACTTTGAAGAGAAGGTTCCATAACCTCTTGAGTTCTACTTTCCGACTACTCACACCTTCGCGAGAAACTCTTTCTCTAGAAAGGATCCATTCTGGCAACAAAACCTTGCCCTCGGATCTGATAGAAGGAATACCCAATAGTTTCTTTAGGGTATCCTATGAAGACGATTTTCCGCTTTGGGTTCGAGTTTATCCGTTGAAGTTTCTTCACATAAACATCGCAACCCCAAACTTTAAGAAATGACAGCTTAGGTTTGTTTCAAACCACAATTCATGGTGTCGTTTCAACGGATTTAGATGGTGCCCGATTTAAAGTGAATGCGGTTTCTAGTGCATAACCCCAAAATGACAAGACATCATAGATCGAACCATATCTAATAAAGTACGATCACACCATTTCGCTGTGGTGTTTGTGAGTTGTGAAACAATTCCACACTCTTTCATGTGAGTGCTAAACTCGTAACTTAGATACTCACCTAGAAATTTGATCTTTCTATTACGATGATTTTCCACTTCATGAAATTCCTTGAACTTTTCAAAGGTTTCACTTGTGTTTCATCAAGTAGATATAACCGTATCTACTCAAATCATCCGTGAAAGTAACAAAATAACGATATCCACCTGGGCCGACACACTCATTGGACCACATACATCCGAATGTATGATTTCAATAAATCATCGCCGTGCTCCATTGAACTAAAACGGCGTTCTAGTCATCTTGCCCATAAGGCATGGCTCACATGTATCAAATGATTCATAATCAAGTGATTCTAAAAGTCCATCCGAATGGAGCTTCTTCATGCTTAATGCCAATATGACCTAGGCCACATATATGCGGATATATCATCACTAAGTTTAACTTTTAGCATCAATATTATGAATATGTGTAACATTATCATCGAGATCCAACGAAATAAACCATTCAACATTGGTGCATGACCATAAAAGATTTCATTCATATAAATGGAACAACCATTGTTCTGATTTGAATGAAAAACCACTTTGCATCAAACATGATCCAGATACAATGTTCATGCCACCAAATATTATTTAAGTTTATAACTAATCAAGTGGAGAGCGTAGTTCGACGGCGATCACATCAACGTTTGATCCATTCGCATCTTGACCTCACCAGTTACAAATATTATCAAATACCACTAGTCAAGTACACATCAATAACATGTATATCATATACCTTTGTTTGCCTTGCCTTCTTTTACAATAGTAGCACTGGTATCGGACTTAGGTCCAACTGTTTTCCCTTCTTGTCTTTCTTGAAACCGTGTTCCTATTGATCATCAACACTTGATGTTCCTTTTGATCTCCGCTCGGGAGACTTCTTCATGCCTTGCATATTATAGTTCATCAAAGCTCTTATAGCTAGGTGGCGAGAACACGATGGATGCCTAAGTCAATGGGAATCGTTATTCCCAAGGACACAAGCTATCTTGAGTACATGCTCACTGTTCTCTTCCATCATCTAAAGAACTTTAAGCATTGTCTCTCAGAAAGATGTGTGTCGAAAATCATTTTCAACTCACCCATTGTATCAAAAGCATTGCCGCTCTAGCCCATACAATATGCCGCAATGAACTAAGTTGTGGTCCTCTGACGAGTCGATAGACATTCTTCTCCTCGGGGGCATCGTCAAAGGGTGGGGGCCTAATGGCGCTTCTAGCACATATTGCTTTGAGAGGAGAATCCTCAAATTCATGGCCCATTCAAGAAAGTTGCTACCGTTCGTTGCTAGTTTCTCTTTCTCCATGAGCATTGAAATTAAAAGCGGTGGTGCCATCAATTTGTAAAGTTTAGACTAAGTGTATGATAGATTGAGTTCAACTAATCTATATTACGAATGAACTCCCACAAAAGCGACATCCCTCGTGTCCTTTTGGTGATTACATGAACCAAATCCACTACACCAAGTCCGATCATCACGTGAGTGGTATAGCTTCAAAGGCGAGCATCAAATGGGCATCATATCAACTATATGACTCATGCTTAACCTTACATGCTAGGCTGCCAAGTTAGAACCTTAGTATTTTCTTACACAAGTATGGTCGAGGATCCAAGTACACCCGATCATCACGTGATGTCTTGGAGCGAAAACATAATCGGTGCATACTAAAGGGAGAACACATTCTTATCTTGATATTTAAAATGAGGATCATCTTAATATGCTTAACAAAGCGCTAAACAAGCAATATAAGATGCAATCAAACATCATATGTTTAATAGTGAAATTATATGGTTCCGAGATGATCTCTATCATGTGCATCGTGGTATGATCACTATCATACCTATATGTAAATCCACAATCTATGGGTTTTACGCTATGTGTGTTGTAAGAGTATCATCTCATACTTCTACTTACAACACTACCATATCATAACACTAAACAATCTAAACTAGACGCTTCTAATTTATCCATTGCAAGTTTGAGGGCTTTCGAGATAGAACCGTTCTTACCTACGAACATGAACCGAGGATAATCAAATTGTTGACAACTCGCTTGCAAAATAGATATTGACTATAGTAGGAGCAGACACCCGCTAGCCACTTATGCAAACTAGTTGCATGTCATGCGAGCAGGACATGTAAAGTTTGTCGGGCCGCTTCATCCCACTATGCCACCAATATCCAAAATCACAAGAAAGGAGCAACAACATGATCATCACATACTCATATGTGTACTAGTAAAGTATCTACGCATAGAAGGGTTCGCAACATAAAACAAAAATTTTCCTACGATGTGAACTATATACCAAGATCTATTTATACTAGATACAAACGGATGTATATCCGTAGAGAACATACCCTTGAAGACCGACAAACGAGTCCAAACTCGTGGTTGATGTAGACGATCTCTTGCCGATCTCAAGATCGAGAGGAAGTACCGAGCAACCTCCGCCTCTCGCCTCCAGCGATGAAGCACAACTCTTTCGGAACATGTATCTCGCTAGTCCGAGACCATGGGGATAAATTCTAGAGGAGAGAGATCCTTCACGAGGAGGTGTGTGTGAGAGGAGGGCTCCTTTTATAGGAGGAGGGAACCCCAAGGGGTGTTGCCCTCCCCTCATCATGTGGGTGGACACTCCACTCACAAAATGACCCTTCAAAAGTCCACTCAAAATCCCACTCAAAAATCCCATTAAATTTCCACCAAATTTAATGCAAACTCTCATTAAATAAAACTCTTTTATTTTATTCAGAATTTTGTCAATTACTTTAATGACAAACATTCACAAATAACCTTGCTAGAATTCTATTTCACATGCATAACCACTTTATGCAATTTCACCGAAAACTTATCTAGTGAAATAAATTTTTATTCTTCATGAAACTTTTGCTCCAATTGGATGTCGGTGTCTCTTAAGTGTGTCACCCTACGGTTCGTGAATAATGCGGACATGATCGAGACCCTCTCGGATCAATAATCGGAGACCCACTCCCACACATTCAACGATGACTTTCTTGTGATCGTCGGAACCTTTTACGCTAGTATCTTAATCCCTTTGTCTCACGATATATTACATGTCCGAGATTCGATCATCGGTATCTCCCTAGTTTGATCGACATGCACTCTTTTCTCGTTCCGTGATATAACATTCTAGTGATCAAATCACTTGCTTGCAAGCTAATCAATGTGATATCATAGAGGGCCCAGAGTATATCTATCCGTCATCGGGATGAACAAATTCCACTTGATCCATGAGCCTCAACATAACACTTTATTAGTTACGAACCCATCTTTATAATCATGTGACGTTTGATGTTATCAAGAAACTCTTAGGTGTTAGTGATTGACATGATCTCATGGTCTAAGGATTAGGATCACGTTGTTATAGCAATATAAACTCAATGACTTTGATCGTAATGCTATACTTCGGATGAATGTTCATCACATCATTACACTAATGTTGTGATCCCGTTATTAACAACATCCAATGTCCATGATCAGGAAACCTTGATCATCTTGTTAATCAACGAGCTAGTTTATGAGAGAGGCTTAACTAGGAACTTTCTGTTTGTTTATTAAACACACATGTATTAACGTTTCCGTATTAATACAATTATAGCATGCAAAATAAACATCTATCATATACTTGGAATACACGTAATAAACAATTTATTATTGCCTCTCAGGGCATATTCCCTTCATATACCAGAATGATTCATAAGATGATCATTGGACAATAGTAAGGATATTCTTATGAATCTTTTGGAAGAACTAAGAATATATTGTTTTGTAGAAGTGACAAATAGATGGTTAGTTCATTGTAAAAGTACTACATTGATACTAGTTTTGTCACAAAGTACAAATTAAGTTTATCTCAATCTAAACTAAGGGTGGCACGATATAATGGTAAGTAAGTTCCATAATGGATTTGGATGAGTTCCAAAGTTAAGACATTGTGACAGATACTACAACAAAAGGCTAATTATATGACTGCTATAATAGCAGCAAAAGAGGTCATTTGTGTCAAGTAGTTTGTTATCAAACTAGGTGTGGTTCACAGCGGGATAGTACTATGAAGATATATTGTACGACAATATTATCAACATGTTTTAATCCCAAGGAACTAAAGGTCTCACAAATGTACCAAATTTATACAAAGCCATCTCATTAGAGAATGAATGATGCGTAGAGACGCAAAGACATGCAATTACACATGGACCTGAAAGTGTCAGATCCAGAGATCAGTTGACCACTAGCATTCGTGTAAATACAACACCGGAAAGCCATAGGTGTTGAATGCACAAAGGTTTTAAACTAGATTATTAACTCTAGTGCAAGTGGGAGACTATTGGAGATATGCCCAAGAGGCAATAATAAAGTGGTTATTATCATATCTTCATGCTTATGATAAATGTTTACATACCATGCTATAATTGTATTAATCGGAAACATTAATACTTGTGTGATTTGTAAACATAAAAGAGTCCCTAGTAAAGCCTCTTGTTAAACTAGCTTGTTAGTTAATATATGATCATGGTTTCCTGATCATGAACATAGAGATGTTATTAACAACAGGGTCATATTATTAGGAGAATGATGTGATGGACATACTCCTATAGTTAAGCGTAGCATAAAGATCAAGTCATTTAATATAGTTCATTTGCTATAAGCTTTCTGATACATAGTAACCTAATTCCTTCGACCATGAGATCATGCTAATCACCATCACCGAAAGGATGCTTTGATGACATCAAACACCACACCCTAACTGGGTGGCTATAAAGGTGGCATTGAGTGTTCGGAAAGTATGTGTTGAGGCACATGGATCAAGAGTGGGATTTGTCCATCCATATGACGGATAGATATACTCTGGGCCCTCTCGGTGGAATGTCATCCAATTGTCTTGCAAGCATGTGACTGGATCATAAGGGATCACATATCACGGGAACGAGAAAAGAGTACTTCTCAGTAACGAGGTTGAACTAGGTATGCAGAGATACCGACGATCAAAACCTCGGATAAGTAAACTATTGTGAGACAAAGGGAAATTGGTATCATATGTAAGTGGTTCATTCGATCACAAAGTAATCATAGAAATATGTGGGAGCCATATGAATTTCCAGATTCCTCTATTGGTTATTGATAGGAGAAGTGTCTCGATCATGTCTGCATAATTCACGAACCGTAGGGAGACACACTTAAGGATTCGATGTTGTTGAGTAGTTATGGAATAATGAGTAAGAGACCGAATGTTGTTCGGAGTCTCGGATGGGATCCGGGATATCACGAGGAGATCCGGAATGGTCCGGAGAATAAGATTCATATAAGGAAAGTCATGTTTCGGAGTTCGGAAATGATTCCGGTGTTTTCACCAGGAATGTTCTAGAAGGGTCTAGAAGGTTCGGCACTCCGGAGGGGAAGGGTACATGGATGTTTCATGACAATGTGGAATGGTTGCATCATGTACTAGGTCACTTATCTAGGAAATATGAAGAGATAAATCAAATCCAAGTTTGAAAGTCAAACGCCAATTTGAAAAGTCAAATTCGAAGTTTGCTTGGTGGAGGGAGAGTAGGAAACCTACCTAGGGTAGGAGTCCAACTCCCTCCACCCGTTGGCCATGAGGAGGAGTTGTAGGAGGACTCCCTCCTCCCAAACCTCCTCCCTCCCACCTATATAAGGAGGGGTAGGGCACCCCCTACCTCTCACACCTAAACCCTAGCCCCAGGCGCCACCACCTCCAAGTGTTGCCGCCGCCTAGGGCCTCCTCCAACTCGTTGAGTTAGGGTTTCCCCAAACCCTAGCCGCCGGCCACACCACCCCTTGGTGCTTCTAATCCGTAGATCCCCAAGGCCCTCTCTTACTCCACCATACTCGCTCTGGCTTAAGGCGAAGCCCTGCGAGATCTCCCCTCTACTTCCGACACCACGTCGTCGTGCTTCCGGAATCACGAGGAGAGTGCTACAACCTCCACTGCCTGCTGGAACAAGGGAGAGGAAGGTCTTCATCGAGTAACAAACGTGTGACCGACTACGGAAGCGCTGCCGGAACGCAGCGCCGGAAGGATCGTCTACGCGATCTTGAGATCGGCAAGTGTACGATTACATCACCCACGAGAATCTGCTCTCGTTAACCGCTTTGGATCTTCGAGGGTTAGTACTCTATTGACTCGTTGCTACAATCTAGTAGATAGATCTTGGCTTGTGTGTGTTCATGCGATAGATTTTTTTTGTTTTTCCATGCTACGAACCCCTAAAGTGAGGCCTCTGGGAAAAGGATAAACATGGATAGATGAGGTTAAGGGTACCTTTCAAAACACATAGGCTCTAAATGACTATTACTAGGCACGACAAGGATGTTCGGAACTTGATATATGATACTTTTAAATTCCCGAAGGACCGTGCATGGAGCAAAGTCAAGGGATAGTTGGAGAAGATTGTATCTGCGGGGGTTAAGGAAGTGTTAATCAAATTGATTGCACACGATATCCCCATAGATTCAATGGCTTGTTTTAGACTACCTTGAGGTCTCTGTGAACACATAAATTCTATGATCAGGCACTTTTTGCTGGGGTTGCAAGCATGGAAGAGGATCCACTATTGGGTGTCATGGGACGTTATCACGCTCCCTAAGAATTTGGGCAGGCTAGGGATTAGGGACCTGGAGTTGTTCAATCCGTGTCTTCTTGCTCGTCAGTCCTAGAGGTTATTGTACGACATTAACTCGTTGAGCATGAAGATCCTAAAGGCGGTCAACTTCCCAAACACATCCATCTTAGAGGCGAAGGTTGGACCCCACTCCTCTCAGGTTTGGCTATCAATTATTGATGACAGGGAGGTTCTGAAGAAAGGTTTGATTCGCCGAATCGGTGAAGGTGGATTGGCGAACATGTGGATTGATAAATGTTTGTCGTGTGATTGTATGTTGAGGCTGATAGTTGACCTCAAGGATAACCTTCCCTAGATGGTTAGGAGGAAATACCTAGGGAACATTTTCTCCCTATGGATGCATCCATGATCCTGAGCATACCATTATGCATGAGGAAGCAGTCAGATTTTTGGGCTTGGAGTCAGGATAATAAGGGCATGTTTAGTGTTAGATCATCTTACCAGATGATGTAGAGAAAATACTTTGAAGGTAACACAAGTTCATCTAATGACAATGGTGATGAGAAAGGATGGTCTTTATTATGGTAAAAAGCAGCGACCTCTAAAGTCAGGGTCCTTTTATGGAGACTATCCCAACATTCTGAGCCTACATATGATGTCTTGCAACATAGAAACATGTCGAACACAAGCATATGTTCTCTTTGTGGCATAACTGATTCATGGAGACACTCCCTCTTGGAATGTAATATGGCAATGAGCGTTTGGGATTTGGCAGATGAATCACTTGTGGAACACATAATATGTAATGGGGAGCCTAGAGCTAGGGAGTGTCTGTTTGAGATGATTGAATCAATATCACGTGTTGAATTCACATGCCTTTCTATCATCTTGTGGGCAATCTAGATAGAATGCAAAAAAACTATCCATGAGGAGATTTTTTAGAGTCCGATATCGACACACGACTTCATCAACTCATACATTCAGAAGCTCAGAGACATTGCCAATCCAACATCTAGTTTATAAGAGCACCAATCAATAGAGGCCCAAGCTCCTGGAATGCTCCACCACCTGGTTTGGGAAAGACTAACATTAATGCAGGAATCTCGATATTAGGTAACAAAGGATTTTTGGCGACGGTTTTTCATGATTGCCATGACACTACCTAGGGGCATATGCCCTTGTCTTCGAGGGTGTAGATCCCATTACCCTAAAAGCACTTTCTTTTAGGGAGGAGTTGGCTTTGGAAGTTGAATTGAATGCGGATATGATACATGTGTCGTCGGATTGCAAGCAAGTGATATCGGATATCTATGAAGGGACATTGGGCAGGAATGGAGCGATTGGAACCTAAACACTTGCAGTTTTTTGTTTGAGGGAAGGGCTTCCAATTTTTTAAAGCGCACAACTTACTTAAGCGTGTTATCACTAGTGGAGCAGGGCATTACCTTTGGCCTACTACTCCCTATGATTTAATAGTTCCTATAGACATTATTACGAAATAATAAAGCTTAGCAGATTGTTTTAAAAGAATAACTCATGAAATCCTAGAGACACACTTGTCCTATTCTAGTAAATTAGTTTTGTTTTGTTGGTCGTCTAGACGACCCTCATTAAGAAGCTGGAGGCGATTGAGAAAAAGGACCAGAGTGAAGGCATGCAAAGTGACACTAAAAATACAAACACTTTATGCCTAGTTGTGCCATAAATCAAAGCGTCCACAAGGGACACAGATTTTCTCCAGCGGTCTGGGCGCCTAGCTTCAATCCTATCCATCTAATGCTTTGAGATTAGTGAGATATTTTTTGCATGAAAGACCCTTAACTTTTGTTAATTCATCTAAAGAAGTCTTGCCAGTGTGGAGCAATGGAACCAACCTGTAGCAAGTTTATAAAGTTCTTCATAACTTTTCAAAATGATCTGGCCAAATGTTTGTTAAGTACTATGAATTCTTACAAAGATTTCTGCCACGAATTAGACCACATTGAAAAGTCCTTTGTAATTCTTCATATGAAACTGGCCATGTGTTTATGAGGTACTGTGGACTTGTAATAATCAAATCCACACCGAATTTCATCACAAAAATCTGAAATTAGATCCATATGAGGAAACTCATAAGAACTTTAGATCTTCCATACAAAGATCCCACATATCGTGAACAAAAAAGCAAAAAGGCCCAGATCACGAGCTCCGGTCTAAGGTTGCTCGCTCACCGCCGGCCGCCACTGACCGCCGCCGTAGGAGAGAAAGGGGAGGGGGTTCGACGACCTCTACCTCTCCACAAGCTCGATTTGTGTGGGAGGCATCGGGGGAGGGCCGACCCGTTCGGACCCATCTTGTTGCACCAGTGAAAGAGCATTTTCCTATCCCTATGATTTTGATGTTTGATAACAACACACTTATCGGTTTAATCGTGTGCTAAGTGTATCACAGGGTTGATAAGGGTGTGACACAAATATTGGCATAACGGTTCCCTTTGCGAAAAACCAATGTGTCAAACGGTAGTACCGGAAATACGACCAGTACTACCGCTTGACACCGGTACTACCGGTTCAAGTACCGGTTGGGCGTGCAAAAGCGATAAGGGTGGGTCTTAGTCGGTACCATCCGGTACCACGCAGGCTACCGGTCCAACCGGTAGTACCGCTTGAGACAAGTGGTACTCGCTTGGACACGGTCGTCGCTCGGCGATCTGGGACCGCTCAAGAAAAGCCACCCTCTGTTTACTCGGTACCAAGCGGTGCTTGGGACCGGTACTACCGCCTGGACCGGTAGTATCTTGCGTCATCGACCGGTACTACCGCTTGGGGGTAATCGCAAAGGCGATACCGCCAAACCGAAGAAGGCTCGACCAACTGAAGCATCTTGATCGGGTCCAGATCTTGGACCGGTAGTACCGCTTTGTGGTACAACATTGAGAATCTGCACTACCGGTGTATTAATGGCTCCAACGGACATATTTCGTGGAGGGGTATAAATACCCCTCCACCTACCTTGGGACAAATTGCTCAGCCACATTAAAGTCAAGACCACCATTGGAGCCACCCAATCTTCAAGATCTCCTCATTCCACCACCCAAAGTCCTTGATCTTTGGGGAATCGAAGGAGGAGGCCCCGATCTACTACTTCACCAAAAGAGATCTTCATTTCCCCCTCATTTCATTGAGGGCCCCTTTGTTCTAGTGTTTTCTTGGAAACCCTAGTTCTTGTTTTGGTTCTTACAAGCTTGTCTTTGATTGCTTTGACAACTTGCTTGTATTTGGGAGCCTCCGATTAAGTTGTGGATGTGTGCCCCAAACTTGTAACGGTGTCGGCTTCCACCTTGAAGGTTGCCGATATAATGGAAGGTGAATCGATCCCGTTGGGGTGAGATTCATCAGAGAACAAGGGAGGCCTTTCGTGGCGTTGGTGGTTTGAAACCACCCCCTCTCCAAACGTAGACGTACTTCCCCTCAAAAGGAAGGAACTGCGGGAAACAAATCCTTGTGTCTCCGCGTCTACCACCTTGGTTACTTCTATCCTTTACCGCACTTTACTTACTTGTTCCTACTTTGTGTTGTGGTAGTTCTTGCATATTTGTCATATAGGAAAATTCACCTTAGTTGCATTATCTAGAGAATTTACCTTATTGTCAAACCTTAATTTGAAAAAGAAGAAAATTTGAAGTAGCACCTATTCACCCCCCCCTCTAGGTGCCCATACGATACTTTCAATTGGTAACAGAGCCTCGGCTCTTTATTCGGGCTTTACCGCCTAAGAGAATATGGGTAGCAATGATGGGGATGGTGGTAGTGAGCCGACCCCGGTGACCATGGAAGATCTCAAATACTTGGAAACAAGATTGAGCTCTTCCTTGGTCAACGAAGTCAAGAAGATGCTTGAGCAACTTCTTAAAGACAAAGAAGGCTCATCACCCCCATCTGCTCAAGAGGATCAACCATCCATTTTACCTAAGGGGAATACGTCAGTATCCCCCGAGGGTATGGTGGTGGGGGGTAAACTAGACAACGTTAATTCCTCCACAGACAATGATGGTGGGAAGGGTGAGCATTGTGATTCATGGTACTCTCCCGACCCTCCAATCCATCACCCTCATGTATACAATAGAGGTGACCCACCTAAGCTTGTAGAATCTGCTACTTTTGCTCAATGGAACTCACTAATGAGGACTCATATGCACAGCTCTTGCATTGAACTATGGAACATCATCGAGCATGGACTCTTTATTGGGTATCCAAACAACTTGACAAGAAGAGAGATTGTTAATAGTCAACTCAATGCCACTGCTTTGCATATGATTCAACAAGGTTTGGGGACAAAGGACTATCCACACATTGAGCACTTTAGCATTGCCAAGGAAGCTTGGGATGCTCTCACTGTGTTTTTGTTGGAAATGAGAGTATGAGGAGGAACCGATATGATGCTTTAAGCAATGAAGCCGAAGGCTTCTACCTGAAAGAAGGTGAAGATCACGAAGACATGTACCGAAGGCTCAAGACCACCGCCACCACTTTTAAGAATGTGGGCGCCTCACATGTGGATGATGCATGGATAAAAAGGAAATATGTGAGTGCACTCATGCCTTTTGAGCCCACCGACTTGAAGAGCCTACAAGGAAGACACAACTACCATCTCATGACCTCAAATGAAGTTATGCAAGAGATGGCCGCTTTCAAGGTTGCCGCCAAGAATGCCAAAGATGCCTGTGCTCGTGCCCTTGGTATGAGCAATGTTGTCAATGTTGCTTTGAAGGCCAAAGTTGTGGAACATGGGGATGAAGACGATAGTGATGAAGGGATTTCCATGGACCATCCCGATGAAGTCAAGATTGCTCATGCTCAATATATGGATTTCTATGCAAAGAACTTTTGGAAGAACCCCGCCAAGGCCAAGATGGAAATGCAACGGAGAAGCAATCCAAATGGGAAAAGAGAGAATACCACTAGGTTGAGAACTTGCTTCAATTGTGGTGACCGCTATCACTTTGTGGTAAGTTGCCCCTATGAGAAGAGAGAAGATCATGGTGGTAAGCTTGTGTTGAAGAAGAATCTCAAGGCACCTTACAAGAAACCCTTCATCAAAAAGAATCCCATCAACAAGAAGTCGGGAGAAATTGTCTTGATCACTCATGAAGAATACTCCTCCGACAATGAAGATGATGAAGATGAGGAAGAGGAAACTTCTCATGGTGTGGCTGCTCTAGCCACCACTTCTACTCCGACATTCTCACTCTTCGATTCTCCAAATGAGAACTCTTCCACTAAGAACGTCACTTGCCTTATTGTCACATCCCAAAAAATTCCAAATTTTGAAATGTGAAAAATAAATAAACAAAATAAAGTTTTGTTGATTTTTAGGGTGAGAAGAAACTTTTTTATTCCAATTGGAAACATCAAAACCTATTTTGATCAAATAAAATCCTAAAGGGATTTAAAAGGATAAACAATTAATAAATAAAATTATGATAGTTGGAATTACTATTTTTGGATCTTTTAATAAAAAGATTTGGTTTTCAAAAGAAAAGGTAGAATTATAAATAAGGATTATTTTATAGAGCCAAATTAAATCTTGGCCCAACTTTTGAAATAAAATATTTCTATTTGATAAAAAGAGTAAGGTTTATTTAAATAAAATAATGAGGATTTATTAATATCCAATTTTATTTAAGTAAAGGCTTTTCCATTTTAAATAAACACTAAAACTTGTTAAAATATTTTAAATAAGATTTCCAAGTGTTTTATATTTTCAAATAAAACCTACTGAAATAATTTTGGTATTATTTTAGATTTCAAATAGAGTTTTAAAATAAATCAAATCCAATTTGAATTAATGACTAAGGTCTATTTATTTAATTATTAATGGATCCTAAAAAGAATAAAAATTATTTTATTTTGGACTTTGGATTATGATGTTAAACAGAATTAGAATCAATACAAAGTTTGGTTGTGGTTTGATTTGATTTGTTGTTTGAATTATTGGTTTGAAAATCAAAATAGAAATTCAAATAGAAAAATAAAAAGCTTCAGTATAAAAAAAGAAACAAACAGCAGCCTAGCTAACAGGCCCAGCAAACCCAACTCGCAGCCCACCTACACCCCTCTGCCGAAACGTTTTCTTTCACTCAACCTCGCACCCACCCAGACACTGAGCAGTGGACCCCGTGCCCCCTCTTTTTCTCTCACTGTCAGCACGGCCCCACGCCAGCACGTCGTCGTTCTCACCCGCGACCACGCCCCGACCGTTTCCGGCGAGTTATTCTCGGTGTCAATACGCGTTGATGGAGCAGTAATTCCCTCTCGCGACCACACGCTCTTAAGCACCTCTCCATCCTCGCCATTTCCCCTCAGACCCCACTGCCAGAGAGCCACCGGGCTGCCCCAATTTTATTTTGCACCGCCGCGGACTCCGACGAGCTTCGCGAGCGATTCCGGCCACACCTCGCCGCGCCTCGCCTCCCACTGCACACAGACTTGGTCCCCACCTCCTGGCGCATCTTCCAGTGCAGCTAGTTAGGCCGCGTGCGTTCCCTAGCATCGACAGCCACGACACAGAGCGTCGTCGCCGTCTGTCTCGTATCCGTCGAGCTCCTCCGGTAAACTCCGACCGCCCCAAGCTTTCCTATTGATGCTACTAAGATCCCCAGTACAGTACGCGTCTGACCATGTCTTTGTTTTGCCTCGGCACGAACTGCAGCCTCACCTCCGACGTCGAACAGAGCCGCCTGACGCCGCTGCAAGCTCCGGCGAGCAATCGTCGCCTCTCCGGTGCGCCCCCTGACGAGTTGACCATACCACGAGCACCACCATGACGTTGCGAATCCGGTGAGCCTCTCCTCCCTCTCCCTCGCTTCCTGCATCATCGGCTAGCTCACCTCCAGGGCGTGCTCCGCTGCTCGCCGCCGCGCGGCGCCGCCAGACTTTGACCAAGCAGCTTCGTCTGTTGGATGAAGATCCAGTGGTTAGGATAGGTCGTTTAGAGAACCGTTATCGTTTGATCAGAGCCATGCGTTTTAAATTAGATCCAACGATTCACAGAGGCTTATCCGCACGAAGCGGTACCATCCAGTTAGACTGCGCCACGTGGACAAGGTTTTGTTTAAAACAGAAATTAGAATCTATTTGATATGCAAACTTGTAAAATTCATAACTTTAATTCTACACGTACAAATTTTGCAAATTTTATATCAATGGATTCAGTAGAACAAGTAATTTGCAACCATGTATTTTGTTTAATGATTTGCTTCTGGAAAATTGGTTGAATTTGCAGAAACATGTGTAGGCCTATTTTGAATATAAAAATTATTCTAGATATAATTTTAATGTGAAATCTTTTCAAAATGGTTTGTTGTGAACCTACTGACCATAGGAACCAACTTATAGATTTAAAAATATATTTTGTGAAGTTAAGGAATAAATATTGGAGTTAGAGCATTTCTAGTCAAATAAAAATATTGTTTTTGTTTTAGAAATGATTTTTGAGTAAAACCTTTGGAAATGATTTGATTCAAACCTTCTGACCCTAAACACCAAGTTTTGAGAATTAAAATATATTTGGTGAACCCTTTAAAGAATATTTCTTTGCTAAAAGCATTTCCACCACATAAAATATTGATTTGATTTAAAAATGGTTTATAGATGAAACCTTTTGCAAATGGTTTTACCACTTTAGTAAATGACCACTTTTGAACTTTATAATGTTTAGAGCCTAGTAGAAACCACTTTTGCAAGTAAAACTATCTTTTGCATGCTTGCATGCATGACCTTGTTTCTATTATTTTATGTGTGATAAATTGGTTGGAATGCTAGTTGAATCTATGTTTGCTTGATTGAATTGTAGTGGAATTAGAAGAGTGTGATATTTGCAAGATCAAGAAGTGAACCATCATTCTCTACTAAAAAAAGGCAAGTGACACTATCATCCTAGTCCTACTATTTTCATTACACTTAGTGGATTTTTGTAACATGCATGATAAGGACTACTATATTTTATGCTATGCTAAATCCTAATAGGATACCCTTATATATTCCTTAGTGGAAACATTGTAGTTGTAGTATGCTTAGCCCTGCTATATATTTGGGATGGGATACATGATATGACTATATGAAGTATTTACAAAAGATATATGTTTTATATAATAAAACAAGTATTCAATGAACCACCTGGGTGGACAAGGATACTCAAGATTGGACAAGGTGGCAACAAAAGGAACCATGTTTATATGGCTATCTCTTTTTGTATGTGCACTAGAAGAAAACCACCCAGGGACTTAGAGATTGAACATGTTTCTCGTACAGTGGCTTCCATGTACAGCCACATGCTAAATGGGCTCTGGCTTAGTCAACTACGTAGTGGAAGACCCATGCATTGGCATCTTCAGGTTAACTAGAATTGTGTAAGGGAAATATATCCCTACATTGGTGCCTGGTAGACAGGCTAGCATTGTGTATTGGGAGGACTTCTATGGAAAGACTTTGTCACATTCTCGATCTTCCAGTACTCCATTTTGGTGAGTACTTATCCAGCGGCCACTGGTGGCATCAAGACGATATTGTGTCATGTGGGTAAAGTGTACAACTTCTGCAGAAGATCAAATTCTATGTACTTAGCCGTGTCCCCGGTTATGGACAATACTGAGCAACTAAGGCCTGAAGCTATGGAAGATCTCGACATTCCAATTTCTCAAAGTAAAACTTGATGGTGAAAACAAGGGATTAGAAGCACTTGGAGTTTTCCAAGAAGTTCAAAAATATTTGACAAAGATCAAAAACTATTTTGAAAAGATAGGATAAAACTATATTGCTTTCTGCAAAAGAGCCTAAACCCTACTTAGCCAAATATGCATGTAAATGATAGGATCCACTTATTTCTACATAATAGTGAAACTTGCCAATACAATTCAAATGTATTGACCCTTGTGGCTGCAAATTATTATGTTGCAGGTTTGTTTGATGTTAGTGAAGTGTGTTGAATAGGATTACAAGTCTACAACCAACATGATTGCCTGTGGCACTTTGAAGATGAAGGACTCCATGCTTTATAGATATTCTGCTGCAATATAATGTGATAGCCAAATGAGCTATGTAAGATGTAATGAATTATTTTATTCTTGGTTATAAAGTTGTATTATGACCTTTGTTTCTTGATATTACATCTTAACTGTGGATGCTAGCTATTGATCCAGGGACTAGCATTGTAAACACAGGGATCTCTACCTTATTAAAGGTTGGGAACCTTACAGATGGTATCGAGCAATCGTGTTGCTGTAGGATTGTAACCCTAGGATTGGACAAAACCCCTTAGAAAAATAGGAGTTGTTTTTGTTCCAAAACATATTTACAAACAATCTTGTAAACTCTTTCCTCAACCTTTTTGGTTTTGATTCTACACCTCTTCCTTTTCAACTTGATGGACAAAGCCTTCACCATGACCAATGACTTAAACTTTAGTTTCACCAAGGATTTCACTAAGGACTACTAATGAGAACCAAGAGACATTAGATTGCCTACCAAAGACATTGATATCATGTTAGTGTATGGTACATATTGACCTATGAGGTATGACCATACCAAGTTAATTATTTCAAGAAAACTTGTTGTTTCCTTCAACCCATGAGTTAAGCTCATAAGTTGATAAGTGAATAGTTGCTTGTTGATTGCTTGATTGTTTGATTGAACTTAGTTGTTTTGAGTTGTGTGTCAGAACTTCCTTAGGTCTATCTGTCATTACTCATCCCTATCAAACCAACAGATGCCTCCCTATCGTGCCAACCCCAACCAAAACAACAACATCACTCCTGAGATGCAGCAGATGATGAAAGCTCAGACGCAACTGATGCAGATGATAACCACGTTCATACAGAATCAAAACAACAACAACAACAACAACAATCAGAATAATCCTCCAGCACATGATATGCTCACTAGGTTTCTGAAACTTAGGCCTGCAAGGTTCTCTGGAACAACTGACCCAATGGTAGCCGATGATTGGTTACGTTCGGTGAATAAGGACTTAGTGACTATTGGCTGCACCGATGAAGAAAAAGTTAGGTTTGCAGCATTTCTACTTGAAGGACCAGCAGCAACATGGTGGGACAACTTTCAGATCACCACTCCCCTTGAAGATGTGACTTGGGCTATTTTTGAGGATGGTTTCCGTACAACTCACATCTCACCTGGAGTGATGTACTTGAAGAAGAAGGAGTTTCACAATCTGAAACAGCGTCACCTCAGTGTGGCTGAGTATATTGAAGAATTCAACAATCTGGCACGATATGCACCAGATGAAGTTGATACAGATGCTAAGAGAAAGGAGAAATTTCTTGAAGGACTTAATGATGAGTTAAACCTGCAGCTAGCTGTTTCCTATGTCCCAACTTATCAGTCACTCTGTGACAAAGCCACTATATTGGAAAACAAGATGAATCAAGTTGAGAACAGAAAGAGGAAGCATAAACTCAAGAATCACTCAGGATCATCACAAAAGAAGCATTCATTCAAAAAGAGCAAGGAAAATTCTGAACCACATCAGTATCACCACAACAACAATGGAAGTGATAAAAATGGAAATGATACTGACAATGGAGATGACCTTGGTTAGAACCAACATGACACTTTCAGGAAGAAAGACATTAGCCAGTTGCAATGCTATAATTGTAAGAAACTTGGACACTATGCATCAGACTGTCCTGAGAAGAAAAAGAAAAAGGATGCTAGAAGAGCCAATGGAGATGACTCCAATGTGACCCAGAAAGGACATGTGAATCACATTGACATGGATGGAAACTTTGAAGAGATAGAAGAACTGGATGTCAGAAACTAGTTAACTCAGTTGAGTCAAATAAGGATTCCTTGTCTGGATATGAAGTGTTGAATCCATAGTCAAGTGAACCATCAATGTAACCCTATGAGACTTTATTTTAAGGGTGGTAGTACCCTAGTTGTCTTCAAGCCAATTTGTAACCCTAACCTTCCCAAATCTCGGGACGAGATTTATTTTAAGGGTGGTAGCCTGTCACATCCCAAAATTTTCCAAATTTTGAAATGTGAAAAATAAATAAACAAAATAAAATTTTGTTGATTTTTAGGGTGAGAAGAAACTTTTTGATTCCAATTGGAAACATCAAAACCTATTTTGATCAAATAAAATCCTAAAGGGATTTAAAAAGATAAACAATTAATAAATAAAAATATGGTAGTTGGAATTACTATTTTTGGATCTTTTAATAAAAAGATTTGGTTTTCAAAAGAAAAGGTAGAATTATAAATAAGGATTATTTTATAGAGCCAAATTAAATCTTGGCCCAACTTTTGAAATAAAATATTTCAATTTGATAAAAAGAGTAAAGGTTTATTTAAATAAAATAATGAGGATTTATTAATATCCAATTTTATTTAAGTAAAGGCTTTTCCATTTTAAATAAACACTAAAACTTGTTAAAATATTTTAAATAAGATTTCCAAGTGTTTTATATTTTCAAATAAAACCTACTGAAATGATTTTGGTATTATTTTAGATTTCAAATAGAGTTTTAAAATAAATCAAATCCTATTTGAATTAATGACTAAGGTCTATTTATTTAATTATTAATGGATCCTAAAAAGAATAAAAATTATTTTATTTTCGACTTTGGATTATGATGTTAAACAGAATTAGAATCAATACAAAGTTTGGTGGTGGTTTGATTTGATTTGTTGTTTGAATTATTGCTTTGAAAATCAAAACAGAAATTCAAATAGAAAAAGAAAAAGCTTCAGTATAAAAAAAAGAAACAAACAGCAGCCCAGCTAACAGGCCCATCAAGCCCAACTCGCAGCCCACCTACACCCCTCTGCCGAAACATTTTCTTTTACTCAACCTTGCACCCACCCAGACACTAAGAAGTGGACCCCGTGCCCCCTCTTTTTATCTCACTGTCAGCACGGCCCCACGCCAGCACGTCGTCGTTCTCACCGCCGACCACGCTCCGACCGTTTCCGGCGAGTTATTCTCGCCGTCAATACGCATTAATGGCGCAGTAATTCCCTCTCGCGACATGCGCTCTTAAGCACCTCTCCCTCCTCGCCATTTCCCCTCAGACCCCGCTGCCAGAGAGCCACCGGGCTGCCCCAATTTCATTTTGCACCGCCGCGGACTCCGACGAGCTTCGCGAGCGATTCTGGCCACACCTCGCCGCGCCTCGCCTCCCACTGCACACAGACTTGGTCCCCACCTCCTGGCGCATCTTCCAGTGCAGCTAGTTAGTCTGCGTGTGTTCCCTAGCATCGACAACCACGACACAGAGCATCGTCGTCGTCTGTCTCGTCTCCGTCGAGCTCCTCCGGTAAACTCCGACCGCCCCGAGCTTTCCTATTGATGCTCCTAAGATCCCCAGGACAGTACGCGTCTGACCATGTCTTTGTTTTGCCTCGGCACGAACTGCAGCCTCACCTCCGACGTCGAACAGAGCCGCCCGACGCCGCTGCAAGCTCCGGCGAGCAATCGTCGCCTCTCCGGTGCGCCCCCTGACGAGTTGACCATACCACGAGCACCACCGTGACGTTGCGAATCCGGTGAGCCTCTCCTCCCTCTCCCTCGCTTCCTGCATCGTCGGCAAGCTCACCTCCAGAGCGTGCTCCGCCGCGCAGCGCCGCCAGACTTTGACCAAGCAGCTTCGTCCGTTGGATGAAGATCCAGTGGTTAGGATAGGTCGTTGAGCGAACCGTTATCATTTGATCAGAGCCGTGCGTTTTAAATTAGATCCAACGATCCACAGAGGATGATCCACACGAAGCGGTACCGTCCAGTTAGATTGCGCCACGTGGACAAGGTTTTGTTTAAAACAGAAATTAGAATCTGTTTGATATGCAAACTTGTAAAATTCATAACTTTAATTCTACACGTCAAAATTTTTCAAATTTTATATAAATGGATTCAATAGAACAAGTACTTTGCAACCATGTATTTTGTTTAATAATTTGCTTCTGGAAAATTGGTTAAATTTGCAGAAACATGTGTAGGCTTATTTTGAATATAAAAATTATTCTAGATATAATTTTAATGTGAAATCTTTGCAAAATGGTTTGTTGTGAACCTACTGACCATAGGAACCAACTTATGGATTTAAAAATGTATTTTGTGAAGTTAAGGAATAAATATTGGAGTTAGAGCATTTCTAGTCAAATAAAAATATTGTTTTTGTTTTAGAAATGATTTTTGAGTAAAACCTTTGGGAAATGATTTGATTCAAACCTTCTGACCCTAAACACCAAGTTTTGAGAATTAAAATATATTTGGTGAACCCTTTAAAGAATATTTCTTTGCTAAAAGCATTTTCCACCACATAAAATATTGATTTGATTTAAAAATGGTTTATAGATGAAACCTTTTGCAAATGGTTTTACCACTTTAGTGAATGACCACTTTTGAACTTGAAAATGTTTAGAGCCTAGTATAAAACACTTTTTCAAGTAAAACTATCTTTTGCATGCTTGCATGCATGACCTTGTTTCTATTATTTTATGTGTGATAAATTGGTTGGAATGCTAGTTGAATCTATGTTTGCTTGATTGAATTGTAGTGGAATTAGAAGAGTGTGATATTTGCAAGATCAAGAAGTGAACCATCATTCTCTACTAAAAAAGGCAAGTGACACTATCATCCAAGTCCTACTATTTTCATTACACTTAGTGGATTTTTGTAACATGCATGATAAGGACTACTATATTTTATGCTATGCTAAATCCTAATAGGATACCCTTATATATTCCTTAGTGGAAACATTGTAGTTGTAGTATGCTTAGCCCTGCTATATATTTGGAATGGGATACATGATATGACTATATGAAGTATTTACAAAAGATATATGTTTTATATAATAAAACAAGTATTCAATGAACCACCTGGGTGGACAAGGATACTCAAGATTGGATAAGGTGGAAACAAAAGGAACCATGTTTATATGGCTATCTCTTTTTGTATGTGCACTAGAATAAAAACCACCTAGGGACTTAGAGATTGAACATGTCACATCCCAAGATTTTACAAATCTTGTAATGTGAAAAATAAATGAATAAAAATAAAACTTTGTTGATTTTCAGGGTGAGAAGAAACTTTTTAAATTCAAATGGGAACCTTCAAACCTATTTGGATCAAATAAATCCTAAAGGAATTTAAAAAGATAAAACATTTAATAAGGGAAAATAAAAATATTTGAAATTAGTATTTTGAAATCTTTTAATAGAAGATTTGGTTTTCAAATAAAAAAAGATAGAAATAGAATAAGTTTTTATTTCTAAAAGAGCCAAATTAAAACTTGGCTAAGCCTTTGAAATAAAATATTTCTATTAATGAAAATAGTAAAGGTTTATTTAAAATAAAATAATGAGGATTTAGTATCCAAGTTTATTTAAAATAAAAGTTTTACTATTTTGAATAAACATCAAAACTTACTAATTTATTTTTAAAAAGTTTCCAAATATCTTATATTTTCAAATACAACCTACTGATTTAGTTTTGAAAATATTTAGTTTTCAAATGGAGCTCTTAATTAAAATAAAACCCATTTGATTTATTAACTAATGTCCATTTTATTTAATTATAAATGGACCCTTTAATAAAAATATTATTTTATTTTGGGAATTGGTTTATGTTGTTAAACAGAACCAAATTTTAATTGCAATTGTTTGGTGAGTGTTTGAATTGATTTGAATGTTGTTTTGTTGTTTGAAAATTCAAAACAGAAAATAGTTTTGGAAAAAGAAAAACGTTCAAGAAGAAAAAAAATAGAAACAGGCAGCAGCCCAGCCGGCCAGCCCACTAAGCCCGTTCGCAGCCCAGCTACACGTTTTCCTCTGCGAAACGTTTTCTACCAAAAACCACACCCGCAGAGACACCGATTGGTGGACCCTCCTTCCCTCTCTCTTCCTCGCTGACGCCCGGACCCCACACAGCCAGCTCGTTCTCTTCTTCCTCGCGCAGACGACGCCGGCCGTTTCCTGCCGTTGATGCCGCGCTTAAATTCGCCTTAACGCCTTCGCCATTACTCGCTGCGACCACGCACGTTAAAGCGCCCACTCCTCCTCTCCATTTCCCCTCACGCGCCTCCCTCTCTCTGCCCCTAGGCTGTCTCAATTCGAGCTCGCAACTTCACCACTCCGACCACCGTCTCCGGCCAATTCCGGCCGAGCCTCGCCACCACTTGCCTCCCCAAGCACACGGGAACATTCCCCACTCCCAGACGCTTCTCCCTGTACCTTCCATTCAACCGCGGACGCCCCAGAAAGCCGTCTTCGACAAAGCTCTGAGCGCAGCTGCGTCCGCAACATCTCCGGCGAAATCCCCTGGTAAACACAGACCGCCCCACGCCGTCTCGTTCACGCTCCCACACTCGCCTCACTCTCCTGCACCTAACCATGCCTTTTGTTTGACTTCTCGTGATCGACAGCGTCGCCTCCGACCACGACCAGAGCCGCCTGACGCCGTCCTTGACTCCGGTGAGGAATTCCGACGGACCCTGAGCGCCCCTTGCCAAGCCGACCATACCTTGAGCATCCCCACGTCCCTGCGATCTCGGTAAGCATGTTCCCATCCTCCCTTGCTTCCTGTAGCCGCCGTAGCGCCACCGCCTGACCGTGCGCCGCCGCTAGCCACCGCCGGCGCCGCTCGCGTTTGGTCAAGCAAACCAGAACCGTTAGATCCCCATCCTGTGGCGTAGACAGAACCACTTAGCGAACAGGTATGGGAGCATCTGAGCCGTGCGATATGTTTAGATCCAACGCACCAGACAGCGCAATCCGCACGAACCGGTACCGCCCAATAAGAAAGCGACGCGTGGCCAGTTTCTGTTTAAACTGAAATTTGAAAACAGAATTGTTTGCAGATTTGAAAACCCTATAACTTTTGATCCACATGTCCAAAAATTACAAAATTTATATCGTTGGAATCACTGGAACAAGCCCTAGACAACCATGCAATTTGTTTAGTAAATAGTATCTGTTAGATTGTTTGTTTTTGCAGAGTCATTTGTATGCTTGTTTAGATTAGAAAAATTATTCCAAATTGATTTTTAGGTTTTAAACCTTTGCAAATTAGTTTGTTGTGAACTTACTGACCCTAGGAACCAACTTGTGGATTTAAAAATGGATTTTGTGAAGATTAGGATTGAACACTTGAATTAGCCCAATTCTAGACAAATAAAAATATTGGTTTTGCTATGAAAATTGTTTTGGAATAAAAACTTTGGGAAAATGATTTAGAGCAAACCTACTGACCCAAAACACCAAGTTTTGTGAATTAGCAACTTATTTGGTGAAAGACATAAAGTTTTGATTTGATAAAAATATTTTCCACCACATAAAATGATGAATGGATTTAAAAATGGTTTAAGAATAAAACCCTTTTGCAAATGACTTTGCCACTTTGGAAAATGACCACTTTGAACCTTACAAGTTTAGAGCCTAGTGGAAACCAGCTTTGCAAATAAAACTATCACTTGCATGCTTACATGCATGACTTAGATTCCATTGTGTTATGTGTGTGAATTGTTTGATTGACTATTGGTTTGGAATGCTAGTTGATATTGTGTTTGCTTGATTGATTGTAGTGAAGTTAGAAAAGTGTGAGACTAGCAAGATCAAGGAGTGAACCATCATTCCCTACCAAAAAGGCAAGTGACACTATCATCTAAAGCCCTACTATTTTCATTATACTTAGTGGATTTTGAAACATGCATGAAAAGAATTTCTATACTTATGCTATGCTAAATCCTCATAGGATACCCTATATATACCTTAGTGAAAACAATGTAGTTGGTACATGCTTAGCCATGCTATATTTTGAGAAGAGACACATGTTGAGATTTTATGAAGTTGAGAAAAGGACTTGTGATTTTACATAATAAAACAAGGACTCAATGAACCACCTGGGTGGACAAGGACTTTGAGTTTTGGAGAAGGTGGCAACAAAAGGAACCATGTCTATGGCAATCACTTTGTGTTGTGCTCCAAGGGAAAACCACCCAGGAAACTTAGAGATTGAACATGTTTCTCCAATTGTGGCTTTCGTGTGCAGCCACATGCTATTTATGGCTCTGGCTTAGTCAACTACATTGGGAAGACCCATGCATTGTCTTCAAGTTACTGGACATGAGGACCTGGAATCCTACATGGGTATTGAAGACAAGCTAGCAATGGTGTATGGGAGGACCCTCTGGAAAGACTTCGTCACATTCTCAATCTGTCGGTACTCCATCTTGGTGAGCACCAATCCAGTGGCCACTGGTGGCGACAAGATGAGATTGTGACATGTGGGTAAAGTGTGCAACTTCTGCAGAAGATAATAAAATCTAAGTACTTAGCCGTGTCCCCGGATATGGACAATACTGAGCAACTAAAGTTTGAAGCTATGGGAGATCTCGACATTCCAATTTCTAAAAGAAAACTTTCTAAGTGATAACAAAAGACTTGATGCACTTGGGGTTACCAAGGAGCTCAAGAGATTTTGATAAAACTTGATGCACTTGGGGGTACCAAGGAGCTCAAGAGATTTTTTTACAGGGACTTGAATACTTGGGGATACCAAGTAGTTCAAGGGATTTTGATAAAGATATTTGACAAAGGAAACAAAACCATTTGAAAAGATAGGATAAAGTATTGCTTTCTGCAAATGAGCCTTAAAACCCTACTTAGCCAAATATGCATGTAATGATAGGATCCACTTATATTCTACATAGTAGTGAAAATTGCCAATACAATTCAAATGTATTGACCCTTGTGGCTGTAACTTGGAATGTTGCAGGTTTGATTGATTTTAGTGAAGATTGAGTGATTAGGATTACAAAGTCTACAACCAACATGTCTGCCTGTGGCACTTTGAAGATGAAGGACCCCATGTTTATAGTTATTCCGCTGCAATGTAATGTAATAGCCAAATGAGCTATGTAAGATGTAATAAAATTATGTTAATCCTGGTTATAAAGTTATATTATGACCTTTGTTTCTTGATATTACATCTTAACTGTGGATGCTAGCTATTGATCCAGGGACTAGCATTGTAAACACAGGGGACTCTAACTTATATAAAGGTTGGGACCCTTACAGATGGTATCAGAGCATTGTGTTGCCTGTAGGATTTGTAAACCTAGGATTGGACAAAAACCCTTTGTAAACCTAGGATTGGACGAAAACCCTTAGAAGAATAGGAGTTATATTTTGATCCAAAACTTATTTACAAAACAAACTTGTAAACTCTTGCCTCAACCATTTTGGTTTTCAACTCTACACCTCTTCTATTTCAACTTGATGGAAAAACCTACCCATGACCAAAGACTACACCATGTGCAAAGTACATCTTCAACTCTAATGACTTCAACTTCTTCAACTCTAATGACTTCAACTTCTTCAACTCTAATGACTTCAACATCTTCAGCATATTCACCAAGGACCTCCAACTTGGGTACCACTAAGGACTACAAGTGAGACAAGGGAATCTTGCTCAAGATGTGGAGACTGAAGAAATGCAAAACTTGAAGGAGTTCACTTCACTTGAAGTTTTGTGACCAAGAGTTTTCCTCAAGGAAATCATGATCTCATGCAAAAAGAATCAACCAAAGATGGAAAGATCACAAGTGAGCCATATAGATGGACCACCAAATTTTAGATAAGTCAAACCCACCAACTTATGTGGTGTAACAAAAACATTTTTGTTGCCTAAGTATGTGCTTGAACCTTGTAGTTTGAGTGAAAAGTTGTTTGTGAATGCTTGCACATTGTTTGTGTGAATAGTGATGTGCGTGAATAGGATTATTTTCTTAGAAATATCTTTCCTATTCTAAATCTCCATTCAACCCAAACAGATGACTACTCCAGGAGACTCCAACATCAAGGTTGATGACATCAACACCAACCAAGAGGACAGCATGAAAGAGCTCATAGCAACCCAGAACCAGTTGAACCAAGTGACAGCTCAATTCATAGCCAACACTAGTGGAGAAGATCCAACTCTTCAAGGATTTTTGGAAACTCAAGGCCAACTGATGCTTAAGGTAACTGATCAAATGATCAAAATGGAAGAAAGCTATTCCAAAAGATTTAGTGACAACAAGGATGACAGAAATGTTATTCTAGATGGAGCCCCAGCTTGCATTATTTGTGGAGACAAGGATCATACCTCCAAGGAGCATGGAGATCAATGCCCCAACTGTGAAGAGAAACATCCTGTTGGACAATGTCCCACCTCTCAAGCTACTTGCTACCTATGTGAAGGAAACAACCATGTCCCTACCCAATGCCCCATCTATTCCATTGTTGAACAAAGGAAACAAGGTGGAGTGCAACAAATGATTGCAAACCATCAAGAAGGATCCAAGTCTACCAAGAAGGTTGATGACAAAGGAAAAGGTCCACTTATACCTCCAAGCAAAACAACCCAATTCAAGGGATCAAATAAGAGGAATGTGAATTTTATAAAGAGCAATAAAAGGTCCAAGAAACGTGTAGACATTCCTACCTACCAGATAACATATGAACAACATGAACTGGATGCACTCCTAGCTTTGGAGAAACCCAAAAAGCAAAAGAGGGACAAAAGCCATGTGCAATGTCATAAATGTAAGGAAATGGGACACTATTCCAGTGAATGCCCAGAGAACCAGAAGAATAAGGAGATTGGCCAAGTGATGTGCAACAGTTGCAAAGAGCTAGGCCATTATGTGGCAACTTGTCCACAAGAGCCACGTAAAGAACTCAAGGACATCAACTATTTCAATTGCAAGAACCCAGGACATTATGCAAGAAACTGTCCAGAAAAGATGAAGAACAAGTTGAACAAGCCTATGGAGAAACTCAACCTTGGCCCATGAGTCAAGTGTGGAAACAAAAGATCCTGAGCAGATGTTTTCCCAGAGAAGGTTCCTCAAGATCCCAAACAAGACAATATGTATTTTTGTTTGAAATTTTTAAGGGTGGTAGTACCCTAGATGCTTTGAGCCTACTTGTAACCCTAGCTTTCCCAAATCTCGGGACGAGATTTATTTTAAGGGTGGTAGCCTGTCACATCCCAAGATTTTCCAAATCTTGTAATGTGAAAAATAAATGAATAAAAATAAAACTTTGTTGATTTTCAGGGTGAGAAGAAACTTTTTAAATTCAAATGGGAACCTTCAAACCTATTTGGATCAAATAAATCCTAAAGGAATTTAAAAAGATAAAACATTTAATAAGGGAAAATAAAAATATTTGAAATTACTATTTTGAAATCTTTTAATAGAAGATTTGGTTTTCAAATAAAAAAAGATAGAAATAGAATAAGTTTTTATTTCTAAAAGAGCCAAATTAAAACTTGGCTAAGCCTTTGAAATAAAATATTTCTATTAATGAAAATAGTAAAGGTTTATTTAAAATAAAATAATGAGGATTTAGTATCCAAGTTTATTAAAAATAAAATTTTTACTATTTTGAATAAACATCAAAACTTATAAATTTATTTTTAACAAGTTTCCAAATATCTTATATTTTCAAATACAACCTACCGATTTAGTTTTGAAAATATTTAGTTTTCAAATGGAGCTCTTAATTAAAATAAAACCCATTTGATTTATTAACTAATGTCCATTTTATTTAATTATAAATGGACCCTTTAATAAAAATATTATTTTATTTTGGGAATTGGTTTATGTTGTTAAACAGAACCAAATTTTAATTGCAATTGTTTGGTGAGTGTTTGAATTGATTTGAATGTTGTTTTGTTGTTTGAAAATTCAAAACAGAAAATAGTTTTGGAAAAAGAAAAACGTTCAAGAAGAAAAAAATATCTACATTGTAAGCCAGACCACTAAGCCCGTTCGCAGCCCATTACGTTTCCTCTCACAAACATTTTCTACCAAAAACCGCACCCGCAGAGACACCGATTGGTGGACCCTCCTTCCCTCTCTCTTCCTCGCTGACGCCCGGACCCCACACAGCCAGCTCGTTCTCTTCTTCCTCGCGCAGACGACGCCGGCCGTTTCCTGCCGTTGATGCCGCGCTTAAATTCGCCTTAACGCCTTCGCCATTACTCGCTGCGACCACGCACGTTAAAGCGCCCACTCCTCCTCTCCATTTCCCCTCACGCGCCTCCCTCTCTCTGCCCCTAGGCTGTCTCAATTCGAGCTCGCAACTTCACCACTCCGACCACCGTCTCCGGCCAATTCCGGCCGAGCCTCGCCACCACTTGCCTCCCCAAGCACACGGGAACATTCCCCACTCCCAGACGCTTCTCCATGTACCTTCCATTCAACCGCGGACGCCTGTAAAGCCGTCTTGACAAAGCTCGAGCGCTTGTCTGCGCAACATCTCCGGCGAAATCCCCTGGTAAACACAGACCGCCCCACGCCGTCTCGTTCACGCTCCCACACTCGCCTCACTCTCCTGCACCTAACCATGCCTTCTGTTTGACTTCTCGTGATCGACAGCGTCGTCTCCGACCACGACCAGAGCCGCCTGACGCCGTCCTTGACTCCGGTGAGGAATTCCGACGGACCCTGAGCGCCCCTTGACAAGCCGACCATACCTTGAGCATCCCCACTTCCCTGCGATATCGGTAAGCATGTTCCCATCCTCCCTTGCTTCCTGTACCCGCCGTAGCGCCACCGCCTGTCCGTGCGCCGCCGCTAGCCACCGCCGGCGCCGCTCGCGTTTGGTCAAGCAAACCAGAACCATTAGATCCCCATCCTGTGGCGTAGACAGAACCACTTAGCGAACAGGTATGGGAGCATCTGAGCCGTGCGATCTATTTAGATCCAACGCACCAGACAGCGCAATCCGCACGAACCGTTACCGCCCAATAAGAAAGCGACGCGTGGCCAGTTTCTGTTTAAACTGAAATTTGAAAACAGAATTGTTTGCAGATTTGAAAACCCTATAACTTTTGATCCACACGTCCAAAAATTACAAACTTTATATCGTTGGAATCAGTGGAACAAGCCCTAGAAAACCATGCAATTTGGTTAGTAAATAGTATCTGTTAGATTGTTTGTTTTTGCAGAGTCATTTGTATGCTTGTTTAGATTAGAAAAATTATTCCAAATTGATTTTTAGGTTTGAAACCTTTGCAAATTAGTTTGTTGTGAACTTACTGACCCTAGGAACCAACTTGTGGATTTAAAAATGGATTTTGTGAAGATTAGTATTGAACACTTAAATTAGCCCAATTCTAGCCAAATAAAAATATTGGTTTTGCTATGAAAATTGTTTTGGAATAAAAACTTTGGGAAAATGATTTAGAGAAAACCTACTGACCCAAAACACCAAGTTTTGTGAATTAGCAACTTATTTGGTTAAAGACATAAAGTTTTGATTTGATAAAAATATTTTCCACCACATAAAATGATGAATGGATTTAAAAATGGATTAAGAATAAAACCCTTTTGCAAATGACTTTGCCACTTTGGAAAATGACCACTTTGAACCTTAAAAGTTTAGAGCCTAGTGGAAACTAGCTTTGCAAATAAAACTATCACTTGAATGCTTACATGCATGACTTAGATTCCATTGTGTTATGTTTGTGAATTGTTTGATTGACTATTGGTTTGGAATGCTAGTTGATATTGTGTTTGCTTGATTGATTGTAGTGAAGTTAGAAAAGTGTGAGACTAGCAAGATCAAGGAGTGAACCATCATTCCCTACCAAAAAGTCAAGTGACACTATCATCTAAAGCCCTACTATTTTCATTATACTTAGTGGATTTTGAAACATGCATGAAAAGAATTTCTATACTTATGCTATGCTAAATCCTAATAGGATACCCTATATATACCTTAGTGAAAACAATGTAGTTGTTACATGCTTAGCCATGCTATATTTAGACAAGAGACACATGTTGAGATTTTATGAAGTTGAGAAAAGGACTTGTGATTTTACATAATAAAACAAGGACTCAATGAACCACCTGGGTGGACAAGGACTTTGAGTTTTGGAGAAGGTGGCAACAAAAGTAACCATGTCTATGGCAATCACTTTGTGTTGTGCTCCAAGGGAAAACCACCCAGGAAACTTAGAGATTGAACATGTTTCTCCAATTGTGGCTTTCGTGTGCAACCACATGCTATTTATGGCTCTGGCTTAGTCAACTACATTGGGAAGACCCATGCATTGTCTTCAAGTTACTGGACATGAGGACCTGGAATCCTACATGGGTACTGAAGACAAGCTATCAATGGTGTATGGGAGGACCCTCTGGAAAGACTTCGTCACATTCTCAATCTGCCGGTACTCCATCTTGGTGAGCACCAATCCAGTGGCCACTGGTGGCGACAAGATGAGATTGTGACATGTGGGTAAAGTGTGCAACTTCTGCAGAAGATAATAGAATCTAAGTACTTAGCCGTGTCCCGGGATATGGACAATACGGAGCAACTAAAGTTTGAAGCTATGGGAGATTTTGACATTCCAATTTCTAAAAGAAAACTTTCTAAGTGATAACAAAAGACTTGATGCACTTGGGGTTACCAAGGAGCTCAAGAGATTTTGATAAAACTTGATGCACTTGGGGGTACCAAGGAGCTCAAGAGATTTTTTTTAACAGGGACTTGAATACTTGGGGATACCAAGTAGTTCAAGGGATTTTGATAAAGAGATTTGACAAAGGAAACAAAACCATTTGAAAAGATAGGATAAAGTATTGCTTTCTGCAAATGAGCCTTAAAACCCTACTTAGCCAAATATGCATGTAATGATAGGATCCACTTATATTCTACATAGTAGTGAAACTTGCCAATACAATTCAAATGTATTGACCCTTGTGGCTGTAACTTGGAATGTTGCAGGTTTGAATGATTTTAGTGAAGATTGAGTGATTAGGTGTAGCACCCCGGGAATTTCTAAACTAGAAAAGTGCGTGTTATTTTATTAGTCACATCATCGTTCATAATCATGCATGGTTTTGACTCTAAAAGTATTTTATTAAACCCTATTTTGTTTGATAATTCTGTCCCCCTTATATTCAAATAAATAAAAACCATAGTCCTTCTTCCATTTTATTGATGTAAAACTATTTACAAATGTTTCTATAAAAAAGGGTTTTAAATAAATATAAATAAATCAACCCTAGACCTAAAGCCGACCAGGCCCAACCGGCTGGAACCAACCAAAACCTAACCCTAATCCTCACCTCTCTCACGCCACCCCTCCACCCAGCCGCCGCCACTCCCTGGCCACTCCGCGTACCACACCCCCACCAACTCCCTGGCCCCACCCCGCATCTGTCCTCTCGCGTGATCCCCTCTCTCACCCTCGCACGCTAGCACACACACACACCAAACCGGCCACCACCCCATCCCTCTGTCCCTGTGACCCCACCCGCTGGTCCCACCACGACAGTGACCCACACGACCCAGGTGCACGCACACTTCCTCCGGTACACGCAACACAGTAAAACCGCATGAGCCCTGTCCTCGCATCAGTAAGCCCTCCCACCTTTCATGAACGCGCCTAACCCGTTCCCCTCGCTCGAACTCTACAGCTCCCGCCACCCCTCTGCGCTCCTTCTTCCTCCCGAGGTCGCGCCGTCGCCGATCCCCAGATCCCACCAACCGCACATCGCCCGTAGGCCCCACCCCGAACACCCCGCTGCACGGGAGCCCCGCTCCTCGCTCGCCTTTTCCCCGTCGCTCCCTCGATCCCCCACCATGTCTCCTTCCTCTCGCCATCAACCGCCCCCCTCAATGTGCCCTCCTCCCGGCGGTCTCACCCCCGCCTCCGCCCGCAGGCATCGCCTGCCAGGGCCGTTCACCCTCATCGCGCCTCCTCGCCCCGTCTCTGGTCGTCCTCTGCCCGACGCCACCTCCGGCCCTGAGCTTCCTCTACCTCTCCTCGTGTTCTCCCGGCGTCGTTGCTTTGTCCACGTCCGGTCGCCCTCCTCCGCCTGCAAGCAGTCGTCGTGCCATGTACCCCTCCTCTGCCACCCATCCCCCGCCTAGCTCTGCCGTCCGCGCGACGCTGTCCTCCGCGGCAAGGCTGCTGTCGGCCGCCGTCCTCGCCATGTCTGCGGGGTCGCCAACCGGCCCGAGCACCGCTGCGGTCCTGCTGCTACATCGACCTACCCGGCAGCTGTCCTTATTCTTGAGCATGGGCACAACGCATGCCATGTCGTCCTTTTGCTAAGAAACCATCTGCCGCCTTGTGTTTGTGCTGCTGTACAAAGGCTCCTGTTTGTTTCCCTGCCTCTGTGCCTTGCGAGCACCCTGCATGGTCGCATCTAGTGTCGTGAGGTGGACATGATGCCCCTGTCTCGGCCAAATTATGTTGATGTGGTGGTATTGTGAAGATGTTGCGGTCAAAGTCCCAGACGAGTCCTGTTCCGGGAAACGCCATGATCTTCGAAAGATTAACCGATGCCAGTTTGGTGCGACAATGCCTCCTCGTTGACAAGCAACCACGAGCACGCCATCAAGGAACCGAGACGCTGATTCCGAAGGCTGAACCGGAGATCCTCGAACCCTCGGCGAACCCCAAGATCGTCGGAGACATGTGTGACCCTCTTTCTGAGACCTTATTTTTATAAATGATATATATAAATTGTTGCATATTAAATTGTCATGCTTGCATACATATATTGTGGTTTGGGGCTTTTAGCCGTTTCATCTCATAATTAAATATGGAGTCCATATGTGGGCGAATCTAGTCTAATATTGGCCCCATTTAAATTTGTATAGCGAACTAATGTTATGTTTTGACTTGTTAAGACAACATTTAAATTACGGGATATCTAAACAATATGAGCTTAATAAATAATTGTCGGTACCCCGGTTCCACTTAATATGGCCTAATTGCATCGCACCTTTGACATGTCATACATCATACATGCATCATGCCCGATCTTCTGCCGTAGTATTATATATTGCATCTGGTGTTTCTGCTAGTGCTTTGCTTCTTCACGGATTAAGCCGATGAGTTGATGCGAGTGTCGACCCGATCTTCGGATGTATCTTCGACAATGTTTCAGGCGAGCATTTCTCCCCCTTTCTACCTATTTTATATTTCTAGTATTTACTTCTTCCTGTTGATCTATTGCTATCTGTGTTGCGATGCTCTAGTTTTCGTACTCGTGGTATCCCTTGCAGCCTTATATTGCCTTGGACACATCCTATTACCTGTTGTTTGGTTGATAGTTGGACTTACGTGTCGTAGTCGCCTGCTCAAGTGCGGTTGCGTGTCATCAAATACCACAGTTGTTGGAAGATTGCCGCATGTTTAATGTTGGAGATGATCATGGCTTTAATTACTGTTTAATAACTAAAATTGAAGTAGGTAAATAATGCAGAGGCACAGGTGGGCAATAGATGTTATTTGGTTTTTAACCATCCACTTGTGTCCCGTAGGACCCCGAGTACTTGATACCTATTCATTGAATATTCGCACTATCCGCATGTGGGACTATGAATCCCCCTAGCCAGAGCTTGAGTCATATTTATTTCTTGGGGCCACAAAGTAGTTTGGGGCTTTATTACTATCATGTACTTATGCCATGCTTTACTGCTTTATTTACGATTGCGCGTGGAGCGCATGTACTGTTTAGTAATTGTGATACGTTTATGCGGTATCGACAAGCCCAGTCACACTTTCGGGTTCCCAGTCGTTTACAGCCGTCGACACAAACCTCTGGATCCATCTCGGAGCCAGCCAACTTCGTCGCGGGTAGCTTGGTGGGGTGGCCCCCTGAAATTTATATGAATCTTGCAATTTCTCTGTCGTGATGCCTCATTGGGTTTTTATTGGTTTTTCTCGAGGTTGATCGTGCGTGTGTTGCTATTTGTGCCCCCTGCAGGGTAAAACTTTCTAAAAGCCGTGTCCGCGGTTATGGACGACTTGGAGCATAGTATCTCGATCATAGACAACTATAACTAAAGTAGTGCTATAAATTTGACTTTATAATGACTAGTAATCAGCTTCACTATAATGGAATGGCTAAATAAAAGTGCCAACAATTGCTGTTTGGGTTGTCACCTGTTACCATTGTATCTGACTAGTAAGTATTGCAACTATAACGGAATGGCTAAATAAAAGCACCAACAACTGCTGGGTTTTGGGATGCCTCATCTATATGTATCTGACTAGTAAGTACTACAACTACAACGGAATGGTTAAATAAAACTGCCCACTACTTATTATATCAGGATGACTCATGCTATCTATATCTGACTAGTAATTGCCGCAACTATAACGAAATGAATAAAACTGCCAACTATGTGAGTTTCTCGGTTGACTTCCTCGTTTGGTCTCGAGGGGAAAATACCAGGATGGGTATGCTTGGTGATAGTTTCAGGTTGGATCCGGATAGGTATTTCTTATCCCTATCTGATAGCCGCCAGCTGTATTGAGTCTCTATAGGTTGTTTAGTGCATGTTGCGCTGCCGCTTCAGTCCACCATACCTATGTAGGCGAGGACCGCCGAATTCTAGTCTCGCCGTGTACTGGCCTCAGTACTGACCGCTCTCTTTTTCCTTTGCCCTTTGTCGGCACCCCTTTTGTTTAAGCAGGTTTTGAGATCGACGACGTTAGCAGGGTTACCCTTCCGGCTTGGCCTGGGCAAGGTTATGGACGCCATTGGTTATTCTTCAGGGCTCTTAGCCCCATTTGCATCTTGTCCATAGTCGGACGGGTGATTTGGATCTTTGTACTGTATATCTGTATTCTTGACTCATGGAGTCGTGTTGTATATATCTGTTCTGTGGGTTCCATCGAAGACTATTGTGTAATGATATTGCTTCATTTTCCACCCGCACGAAAGTGCCTGGTGGGCACCTTTGAATCGTTTCTATGCGGGTTTGGCGGGAATCGATGAGACTTGCATAGGGCCGATTCTGAGGGTGTTACAGAGTGGTTTTAGAGCTCAGCAGTTACGATACCCCACTGGTCCAGCCTGTAGGATAACCTAGCTAACGGACGTTGTAGAGTGTCAAAACTAGTTTGAAAAAAAAACGGTTGGATAGATCTGATTAGGTCTGTTTTTACTCCTTACCCCTCTGCTATTCTCCTCTTACCTTTGCGTGTTTTGAATCTGCCCCTTATCTTTTCTTCGAGTCCAGGAATTCTCGTGGTAGGGATTCCGTCGTACCTTCAGGGTTTCGTTTCCTCTTGTAACGGTGCTTCGACATTTTGTCTTCATGCCATCTGAGGAATCTCCCTCTGTGTACCTTCAGTGGACCAAAAATTCACTAAAATTTTATTTGTATCTTCCGGTGTTTTTCAATGAGACGACCTCATATCCATCAGATCCGATAAAGACTCTACATCACTTCTTTGCTTCCGAACCCTGTTTGTTGAGATCTTCAGTCTAAATTCTGAGGGTTGGTTGCATAGTTCGTCTGTTCGTGTACAGAGTAATGCTTTGAGTGCGGGATGGATTCGCAACCATACCACTACTCTTATATTTCGCTTTTTTATATTGAATGATGGATCGATGCAATTCTTACTCCTTCCATGGAAGTTAGAGGTGGCCTTACCTTTAACTTCGTCCGTTGATTATCCGGAGTGTTCTCTCGACGAACATGATCAATGACCTCTTGTTGGTGGTGTCGCCGATTTCAACATGAAGAAAGAATCTTTGTTAGTGGTGTCGTGAAGATCTACATGAAGCGAGAAGATTCAGATCACTGGCCTTCTTCCCCATACCATGAGGCGGATCTCGAGGGCGAGATCCATTGTTAGTGGTGTCGAATTGTAGCACCCCGGGAATTTCTAAACTAGAAAACTGCGTGTTATTTTATTATTCACATCATCGTTCATAATCATGCATGGTTTTGACTCTAAAAGTATTTTATTAAACCCTATTTTATTTGCTAATTCTGTCCCCCTTATACTCAAATAAATAAAAACCATAGTCCTTCTTCCATTTTATTGATGTAAAACTATTTACAAATGTTTCTATAAAAAAGGGTTTTAAATAAATAAAAATAAATCAACCCTAGACCTAAAGCCGACCAGGCCCAACCGGCTGGAACCAACCAAAACCTAACCCTAATCCTCACCTCTCTCACCCCACCCCTCCACCCAGCCGCCGCCACTCCCTGGCCACTCCGCGTACCACACCCCCACCAACTCCCTGGACCCACCCCGCATCTGTCCTCTCGCGTGATCCCCTCTCTCACCCTCGCGCGCTAGCACACACACACACCAAACCGGCCACCACCCCATCCCTCTGTCCCTGTGACCCCACCCGCTGGTCCCACCACGACAGCGACCCACATGACCCAGGTGCACGCACACTTCCTCCGGTACACGCAACACAGTAAAACCGCCCGCGAGCCCCGTCCTCGTACCGTAAGCCCTCCCCTGCTCGCGAACCGCGCCTCTAACCCGCTCCCCTCGCTCGAACTCTACAGCTGCCGCCACCCCTCTGCGCTCCTTCTTCCTCCCGAGGTTGCGCCGTCGCCGATCCCCAGATCCCACCAACCGCACATCGCCCCTAGGCCCCACCCCGAACACCCCGCTGCACGGGATCCCCACTCCTCGCTCGCCTTTTCCCCGTCGCTCCCTCGATCCCCCACCATGTCTCCTTCCTCTCGCCATCAACCGCCCCCCTCGATGTGCCCTCCTCCCGGCGGTCTCGCCCCCACCTCCGCCCGCAGGAATCGCCTGCCAGGGCCGCTCACCCTCATCGCGCCTCCTCGCCCCGTCTCTGGCCGTCCTCTGCCTGACGCCGCCTCCGGCCCCGAGCTTCCTCTGCCTCTCCTCGTGTTCTCCCGGCGCTGTTGCTCTGTCCGCGTCCGGTCGCCCTCCTCCGCCTGCAAGCAGTCGTCGTGCCATGTATCCCTCCTCTGCCACCCATCCCCCGCCTAGCTCTGCCGTCCGCGCGACGCTATCCTCCGCGGCAAGGCTGCTGTCGGCCGCCGTCCTCGCCATGTCTGCGGGGTCGCCAACCGGCCCGAGCACCGCTGCGGTCCTGCTGCTACCTCGACCTACCCGGAAGCTGTCCTTATTCTTGAGCATGGGCCCCACGCATGCCATGTCGTCCTTTTGCTAAGAAACCAGCTGCCGCCTTGTGTCTGTGCTACTGTACGAGGGCTCCTGTTTGTTTCCCTGCCTCTGTGCCTTGCGAGCACCCCGCATGGTCGCATCTAGTGCCGTGAGGTGGACATGATACCCCTGTCTCGGCCCAATTATGTTGATGTGGTGGTATTGTGAAGATGTTGCGGTCAAAGTCCCAGACGAGTCCTGTTCCGGGAAACACCATGATCTTCGAAAGATTAACCGATGCCAGTTTGGTGCGACAATGCCTCCTCGTTGACAAGCAACCACGAGCACGCCATCAAGGAACCGAGACGCTGATTCCGAAGGCTGATCCGGAGATCCTCGAACCCTCGGCGAACCCCAAGATCGTCGGAGACATGTGTGACCCTCTTTCTGAGACCTTATTTTTATAAATGATATATATAAATTGTTGCATATTAAATTTTCATGCTTGCATACATATTTTGTGGTTTGGGGCTTTTAGCCGTTTCATCTCATAATTAAATATGGAGTCCATATGTGGGCGAATCTAGTCTAATATTGGCCCCATTTAAATTTGTATAGCGAACTAATGTTATGTTTTGACTTGTTAAGACAACATTTAAATTACGGGATATCTAAACAATTCGAGCTTAATAAATAATTGTCGGGATCCCGGTTCCACTTAATATGGCCTAATTGCATCGCACCTTTGATATGTCATACATCATACATGCATCATGCCCGATTTTCCGTCGTAGTATTAAATATTGCATCCGGTGTTTCTGCTAGTTCTTTGCTTCTTCACGGATTAGGCCGATGAGTTGATGCGAGTGTCGACCCGATCTTCGGATGTATCTTCGACAATGTTTCAGGCGAGCATTCTCCCCCTTTCTACCTATTTTATATTTCTAGTATTTACTTCTTCCTGTTGATCTATTGCTATCTGTGTTGCGATGCTCTAGTTTTCGTACCCGTGGTATCCCTTGCAGCCTTATATTGCCTTGGACACATCATATTACCTGTTGTTTGGTAGATAGTTGGACTTACGTGTCGTAGTCGCCTGCTCAAGTGCGGTTGCGTGTCATCAAATACCACAGTTGTTGGAAGATTGCCGCATGTTTAATGTTGGAGATGATCATGGCTTTAATTACTGTTTAATAACTAAAATTGAAGTAGGTAAATAATGCAGAGGCACAGGTGGACAATAGATGTTATTTGGTTTTTAACCGTCCACTTGTGTCCCGTAGGACCCCGAGTACTTGATACCTGTTCTTTGAATATTCGCACTATCCGCATGTGGGACCATGAATCCCCCTAGCCAGAGCTTGAGTCATATTTATTTCTTGGGGCCACAAAGTAGTTTGGGGCTTTATTACTATCATGTACTTATGCCATGCTTTACTGCTTTATTTACGATTGCGCGTGGAGCGCATGTACTGTTTAGGAATTGTGATACGTTTATGCGGTATCGACAAGCCCAGTCACACTTTCGGGTTCCCAGTCGTTTACAGCCGTCGACACAAACCTCTGGGTCCGTCTCGGAGCCGGCCAACTTCGTCACGGATAGCTTGGTGGGGTGGCCCCCTGAAATTTATATGAATCTTGCAATTGCTCTGTCATGATGCCTCGTTGGGTTTTTATTGGTTTTTCTCGAGGTTGATCGTGCGTGTGTTGCTATTTGTGCCCCCCTGCAGGGTAAAACTTTATGAAAGCCGTGTCCGCGGTTATGGACGACTTGGAGCACAGTATCTCGATCATAGACAACTATAACTAAAGTAGTGCTATAAATTTGACTTTATAATGACTAGTAATCAGCTTCACTATAATGGAATGGCTAAATAAAAGTGCCAACAATTGCTGTTTGGGTTGTCACCTGTTACCACTGTATCTGACTAGTAAGTATTGCAACTACAACGGAATGGCTAAATAAAAGTACCAACAACTGCTGGGTTTTGGGATGCCTCATCTATATGTATCTGACTAGTAAGTACTACAACTACAACGGAATGGTTAAATAAAACTGCCCACTACTTATTATATCAGGATGACTCATGCTATCTATATCTGACTAGTAATTGCCGCAACTATAACGAAATGAATAAAACTGCCAACTATGTGAGTTTCTCGGTTGACTTCCTCGTTTGGTCTCGAGGGGGAAATACCAGGATGGGTATGCTTGGTGATAGTTTCAGGTTGGATCCGGATAGGTATTTCTTATCCCTATCTGATAGCCGCCAGCTGTATTGAGTCTCTATAGGTTGTTTAGTGTATGCTGCGCTGCCGCTTCAGTCCACCATACCTATGTAGGCGAGGACCGCCGAATTCTAGTCTCGCCGTAATCGCCTCGATCGACCGCTCTCTTTCTCCTTTGCCCTTGTCGGCACCCCTTTGTTTAAGGTTTGAGATCGATGAAGTTAGCAGGGTTACCCTTCCGGCTTGGCCTGGGCAGGGTTATGGACGCCATTGGTTATTCTTCAGGGCTCTTAGCCCCATTTACATCTTGTCCGTAGTCGGACGGGTGATTTGGATCTTTGTACTGTGTATCTGTATTCTTGACTCATGGAGTCGTGTTGTATATATCTGTTCTGTGGGTTCCATCGAAGACTATTGTGTAATGATATTGCTTCGTTTTCCACCCGCACGAAAGTGCCTAGTGGGCACCTTTGAATCGTTTCTATGCGGGTTTGGCGGGAATCGCTGAGACTTGCATAGGGCCGATTCTGACGGTGTTACATTAGGATTACAAAGTCTACAACCAACATGTCTGCCTGTGGCACTTGGAAGATGAAGGACCCCATGTTTATAGTTATTCCGCTGCAATGTAATGTAATAGCCAAATGAGCTATGTAAGATGTAATAAAATTATGTTAATCCTGGTTATAAAGTTATATTATGACCTTTGTTTCTTGATATTACATCTTAACTGTGGATGCTAGCTATTGATCCAAGTACTAGCATTGTAAACACAGGGGACTCTACCTTATATAAAGGTTGGGACGCTTACAGAACATGTTTCTCGTACAGTGGCTTCCGTGTACAGCCACATGCTAAATGGGCTCTGGCTTAGTCAACTACATAGTGGAAGACCCATGCATTGGCATCTTCAGGTTAACTAGAATTGTGTAAGGGAAATATATCCCTACATTGGTGACTGGTATACAAGCTAGCATTGTGTATTGGGAGGACTCCTATGGAAAGACTTTGTCACATTCTCGATCTGCCAGTACTCCATTTTGGTGAGTACTTATCCAGCGGCCACTGGTGGCATCAAGACGAGATTGTGTCATGTGGGTAAAGTGTACAACTTCTGCAGAAGATCAAATTCTAAGTACTTAGCCGTGTCCCCGGTTATGGACAATACTGAGCAACTAAGGCCTGAAGCTATGGAAGATCTCAACATTCCAATTTCTCAAAGTAAAACTTGATGGTGACAACAAGGGATTAGAAGCACTTGGAGTTTTCCAAGAAGTTCAGAAAGATTTGACAAAGATCAAAAACTATTTTGAAAAGATAGGATAAAACTATATTGCTTTCTGCAAAAGAGCCTAAACCCTACTTAGCCAAATATGCATGTAAATGATAGGATCCACTTATTTCTACATAATAGTGAAACTTTCCAATACAATTCAAATGTATTGACCCTTGTGGCTGCAACTTATTATGTTGCAGGTTTGTTTGATGTTAGTGAAGTGTGTTGAATAGGATTACAAGTCTACAACCAACATGATTGCCTGTGGCACTTTGAAGATGAAGGACTCCATGCTTTATAGATATTCTGCTGCAATATAATGTGATAGCCAAATGAGCTATGTAAGATGTAATGAATTATTTTATTCCTGGTTATAAAGTTGTATTATGACCTTTGTTTCTTGATATTACATCTTAACTGTGGATGCTAGCTATTGATCCAGGGACTAGCATTGTAAACACAGGGATCTCTACCTTATTAAAGGTTGGGAACCTTACACTTATGGCAAGAGGAACGGAGGTATCATCATCATCCCACTCTACTCACATAGATAATGATGAAATTGATGATGAGATGTCTCTTGATGTTAAAAAGGAATTAATTGCCTTTGATGAGTTTATGACTAACCTAGAACGTGATGCTAAGCTACATTTTGGGAACATCTTAGATCAACTCTCACATACTCAAGAGCTTCTAGATGTAAGATGTAAACTTGGGCATGAACATATGATTGAGCTAGAAGCTTTAAATAATGCTCTAGAAGAAGAACAAGAAACTAGGTTGTCACTTGAATTAAAACTTGAAGGGCTTGATGAGGCCAATGACATTATTGTTAACAAACTCATCAAAGAGAGTGATCATGCTATTGCCAAATACAAAAGGGCTAAAAAGGACAAGATTGAGTTTGGTGTGGTTCATGAAAAACTTGCTGAGGACTTTAGTTTGCTTAACAAGGCTCACAAGGTCTTGGAGAGTGAACTCTTGTCACTCACAAAGTCCCATGAAACGCTTCAAACTCAATTGGCCAATATTCCTTCACCTAGTAACTTCATTCCATCTAGTAGCACAACTATTCTTGAAGAGAATGCTTGGTTGAAGGGGGAGCTTGCTAAGGCCACATTTCCACAAGGCAACAAGTCCATTGATGATCTTTTGAGCAAGCAAAGGCATAGTGGTGATAAAGGGGGCATTGGTTTTGTTTCCAAAACCAAGAAGAAGAACAATAAGAAGAAGAAGGACAAGCCCGCACAAGAGACCAACAAGACCATTGTGGAGAGTAAGACCACAAGTGGTAAAACTATGTCTCATGATGATTTTGCGGGAAGTGCTAACCCTCACTATGTTCTAATGCGTGATTATTATGGTGATGTGTATGCACAATATGTTGGTCCTTATGATGGTTATATTGCTTGGTCTATTTGGGTTCCCAAGACCCTTGTTGCTAACAAAAGAGGACCCATTGAAAAATGGGTACCTAAAAATTAGCTTGATCTTTTGTAGTTATGCTTCCGGAGGGTCAAAGTGGGTGCTTGATAGTGGTTGCACACGTCATATGACCGGAAAATCGTCTATTTTCAAGGACTTAAAGCCAAATAATGATCAAATCACCGTGACATATGCCGACAAGTCAAAGTCTAAGGTAATGGGTTTTGGCAAAGTTGTGGTTGCTCACGACATTACACTCGTGAACGTCATGCTTGTTGAGACCCTTGGGTACAATTTACTTTCCGTCTGTGCTCTTGGAAAGATGGGTTTTTCCGTCTTTATACATAATGATCTTGTGGTCCTCATGTGGAGCAAGTCTCTCAAGGTCGCTTTCGTTGGGTATGTCGAACATGACTTGTATGTGGTGGACTTTTTGGGGCAAGCCACTACAAGTACGATGTGCTTATTTGGAAAGGCCGATGTGGTTTGGTTATGGCATCGCCGACTGGCCCATGTCAATATGAGAACTTTGCAAAGTCTCCACAAGGAGGGCCATATTGTTGGACTAAAGAAAATGTTTCCTTTGCCAAAGATCGTGTTTGCAGGGCATGTGTTCTGGGGAAGATGCATGATGCTCCTCATAAGCCTAAGAACCGCATCAAGTCCGCCAAGATCTTGGAGCTCCTCCACGTGGACCTCTTTGGTCCTCCATCTCATGCAAGTCTTGGTGGGAAGAAATATTGCTTGGTGATTGTTGATGACTTTTCAAGATACTCTTGGGTTTATTTCTTCAAATTGAAGAGTGAAACTCAAAAGACCTTCATCGACTTCATCAATTTGGTCCAAAGGCAATACAATGTTCCCGTGTTGATCATTAGAAGTGACAACGGCACCGAGTTCAAGAACTACACCTTGAATGATTTCCTTAGTGATGAGGGGATTCAACATCAATATTCCGCTGCATACACCCCTCAACAAAATGGCGTGGCCGAAAGGAAGAACCAGACTCTTATTGAGATGGCTAGGACCATGTTGTTGGAGTTTAAATCTACATACAACTTTTGGGCCGAAGCCATTTCCACTGCTTGCCATGCTTCAAACCGGCTCTACCTCCGCAAAGAAATCAACAAGACTCCATATGAAATTCTTACCGGTAACAAGCCCAACATATCTTACTTCCGGGTGTTCGGTTGTAAGTGTTTCTATCTCATAAAAGGTGTTCGTTTGTCTAAATTCGAGTCTAAAGCATTAGAGGGTATTTTTGTTGGCTATGGTCTCGAATATCATACTTATAGAATCTATGATAATCTCTCCGGAGCCATCATAGAATCTTGTAGTGTGACCTTCAAAGAATATGATGGTCCCGAAGGGGGGCGTGTTGATGCTTGTGATGCAGATGATGAAATGCCTCAGGATGCCATAGGAAGAATGGGTGTGGGATATATCCGCCCCGTTGAGGAACCCCTTATGGAGGATCGAGAAGAACTATGCTCCACTCAAGTGGAGCCCTCATCTTCACAACCTCAACATGCTCCATCCACCGAAGAGGACATTGACTCAAGCCAAAGACAAGATGTGGACCCTCAACATGGTGATCAAAGTGTCAACTCCAGTCAAGGGGGGCTTGGTCCATTCGACGGATTGTCAAGTGGTGCCAAGTCAATTTGTCAAGGAAGATCCATACAAGCTGCTTTGAGACAAGCTCAAATTGACGCTAGAAGTGCACTTGATCAAGACCAAGGTCAATCTTTGCCTCCCAATGTAGAGGATGACTCCTGATCAAGGTCAAGATGATGGTCAAGACGAGGATCAGAATGATGAAGAGGGTCCCCCAAGAAACAACACGGAGATCCACGCTCGTCGCGAAGCTAGAAAGGAAAGAATGTTGGAAATAAGAGATCACACTCTACAAAATGTAGTTAGTGATCTAAGGAAAGGTATTTCCACAAGAGCACAATTGAAAAGGTTTAGTGAACACCAAGCTCACATCTCCATGATTGAACCAAAGAAAGTGTGGGCAGCTCTTGAAGATTCGTATTGGTTAGAGGCTATGCATAAAGAGCTCAACAACTTTGAGAGAAACAAAGTATGGAAGTTAGTTGAGAAGCCAAAGGATTGCCGCAATGTTATTGGAACAAAGTGGATATTCAAGAACAAGCAAGATGAGCATGGAATTATAGTAAGGAACAAGGCTAGATTGGTTGCACAAGGGTATTCTCAAATTGAAGGCATTGATTATGGAGAGACTTATGCGCCCGTGGCTCGCCTTGAGTCTATCCGTATCCTTCTTGCTTATGCGGCACATCATAACTTTAAGTTGCAACAAATGGATGTAGAAAGTGCATTTCTTTATAGTCCATTAAATGAATTGGTATATGTTAAGCAACCCCCAGGATTTGAGGACCCCAACTTCCCAAACCATGTCTACAAACTTGATAAGGTGCTCTATGGGCTCAAGCAAGCCCCACGCACGTGGTATGAGCACCTTAGAGAGTTATTGTTTGACCGTGGCTTTGAGGTTGGGAAAATCGATCCCACTATTTTTACTAAGAGGGTCAATGGGGAGCTTTTTGTATGCCAAATATATGTTGATGATATTATCTTTGGCTCATCTAACAAAGCTTTTAATGATGAATTCTCAAAGCTTATGACTAGTAGGTTCCGGATGTCTTTGATGGGAGAGTTGAGAGTATTTCTTGGCTTTGAGATCAAGCAAGTTAGAGGAGGGACATTCTTCAATCAAGCCAAGTATACTCAAGACATGCTCAAGAGATTCAAAATGCAAGATTTAAATGGACCTCCTACTCCCATGGCTACAAAGACTCATCTAGAACAAAATCCAAATGGCAAAGATGTGGATCAAAAGGTATACCGATCCATGATTGGTTCTTTGCTTTACCTTTGTGCATCTAGACCCGATATTGTGTTGAGTGTAGGTGTGTGTGCAAGATATCAAGCGGCTCCTAAGGAAAGCCATTTAATGGCGGTCAAGAGAATATTTCGATATTTAGTTCATACCCCATTTTATGGTCTTTGGTATCCTCGAGGCTCAAAATTTGCTCTTTGTGGATACAAGGATTCGGATTGAGCGGGGGACAAGGATGATAGAAAATCAACATCCGGGGCTTGCCAATTCCTTGGTAGGTCCTTGGTATGTTGGTCCTCTAAGAAGCAAAATTGTATATCTCTCTCCACCACCGAAGCCGAGTATGTTGCTGCCGCTAGTGCTTGCACTCAATTGCTATGGATGAGGCAAACTTTAAAGGAATACGGTGTCCATCGTGACAAAGTGCCTCTTTTATGTGACAATGAAAGTGCCATCAAGATTGCTTACAACCCGGTGGATCACACAAGGACAAAGCATATTGAGATTCGACGCCACTTCATTAGAGATCATGTTGCTTGAGGTGATATTGATCTATCATATGTGTCAACCAAAGATCAACTTATTGATATCTTCACGAAGCCACTTGATGAAGCAAGGTTTTTCTACTTGAGGAATGAACTAAATATCGTAGATTCAAGGAGCTTGACTTGATTATCTTGCACTCTCACCTAATACTCGATCCATATTTGGTTTAGGTGTAGGCATGGACATAGGGGGAGTGCGGTCCTAATTGATTGGACCATCCCTCCTCCCATTGTGCGCAAAGTAAAACAAAATCATTCCTCTTAATATCATTTTGTGATATGTGAGCTTAATGATGAGTTTCGGTAATGGACCCAAGATATATCTTCGTGGTGCCAAGCCGAGTATACTCAAACATGGTGGCCTAGGCCACCGCCCCCTCTCAATCCAGAGGTTGATGTGCGTACTCGTGTTTGTCATTTTTGAGTTGATTTTTACTCATGATTGTCATCTTGTGAATTGTCTTCACCGGTCTTAGTCTCATGCACTCTAGTTTGGTTTTTAACTTCCTTTTTTTTTATTTTTATAGTGCATGTGCTTCCCAACTCACGTGTCTTAACCCAAGCCTCCTTACTCCCTCGCAAAAACCCTCTCTCTATCCGCACAAGAATCGCCTCTGTTCTCTGGCTTTGGAATCATATGGGATCGGTACTACCGGATGTTCGAGCGGTACTACCGGACCTGGCTAGTTCCCAGGTCGTCTCCTGGAAGAACTGCTCCAGGACCGGTACTACCGCCCACATATCCGGTACTACCGGTCACCGGTACCACCGGTTGGGGAACCGGTACTACCGCTTACAAGCGGTACTACCGCTTCAGCAACCGGTACTACCGGTCGGCGTTTTCCTGGTATATATTGGACGCGTGTGGAGAGGCACCCCTCAGTGCCTCATTCATCCCCACGCCCTCCACTCATACCCGCGCCGCCGCCGGAGACCTTGAAGCCGCCGGAGCCCTATCGCGCCCTCCTCTCCCCGGATCCCCCTTGGATTTGGCCTCTCGGCGGGCTCCCACCTCTTTCCACCGCCATGGATCCCGGTACAACCGCCCTTTCTCTCTCCGTTTGATTTCCTCCTTAGATCTAGGTTTTGGCTTAGATTTGTGGAGAAATTGACATATTGGAAGGTTGAACTGCCATATGCTTACCTTGTTACCGAGTAGAATCATCTATTTACAGTTTAATGCCGTCACTTTGGTCCGTTCCCATCAGATCTGACGAACTCGTGCCGCTCAACCGGTAGTACCGGAACTTTTCCGGTACTACCGCTTGCAAGTGGTACTACCGGTCGTCGGGTCCGGTAGTACCGGCCCAAACTGACCGCATTTTTTCTGCTTAATATTGGATTCTCTCGTTTGCTCCTTATGATTCTTGTGCCCGTACCCCCTTGCTATCCTCCCTCATGCTTTCACAGATGCAAGTGGTTCTAGGGGTGCGCGTAAGCGTTCTAAAGCTAGTCGTGAGATTGTTGAGGAAGAGACGGAGTCTGAGGAAGAGGTTATGCCACAGCCAAGACACCGTTCCAAGTTGCCTGCCTCTCGAGGTGGCCGTGGGGGCCTTGAGGGGGTCACCAAGCGCTCTGCTGGGCGTGGCAGCGCCCCTCCCTCTCGCCCCCCTTTCGCTGGGCGTACCAAAAGTCTCAGCTCAGGGCCATTAGGGCCAAGGAAACTGTCTGACATCTCTGAGTCAGAGTTTAGGGCTCTCCCGATTGAAAATCCATACTCCCGCAACCGGAGCGAGGCCAGGGAAGACAGTCTTTTCTTCGATGATTTCCAAGAGCGTGTTTATCATGAGGTTCTTTTGACCAATATCCAGATGGTGGTACCTCAGCAGTGGATTGACATGGGGCACATTAACAAGAATCTTGACTACTTTGCTGAAGCTAAGGAAATCTGCTCTCACCTTGGCTTGTTCCCCATTATGGAGTTCCATTATGACTATGATCCACTCCTTATTTGCCAGTTTATGCCACTGCACATTTCCACACTGGCCGTACTCGGAAGATCACCTGGATGACTCAAGGTGCTGTCAAGGAAGCTACACTTGCGGAGTTTGCTGCAATATTGGGGTATGAAGATCGCGGCCGGGACATTCCTTGTGGTTTTCGCTGTCACATGCGGGATCACCCCTCCAAGAAGGATGTCCTTACACCTCTGTATATCCAGGGCCATGGGATTGCTGGCAAGATTAAGTATCTTCTCCCCACGTATGACATTCTCCATCACATTTTCCGTGAGACTGTTGCTCCTCGTGCGGGCAACAAGGATGAGATACATGGGTTCTCTGTTGACTTGTTGTTCAACACCTTCCTCAACCGAGACTCAGGCACTCCTCTTGATGTGTCAGACTTCATATGGAATGAGATGGTTGCTGCTGCACACTCTCGGAGGGTTCCACCATTTGCTCCTTATATTATGGCCCTCATTGTGTCAAAGTGCCCCGTCATTGCTAGGACACTCTCCACTCGCTCTCTCATTGTGCACAGGCCAAAGGCACTCAAGATCAAGACACATGCTAAACCTCGCGTTGCGGCGGGTGAGGAGGAAGAGGATGACTGTGAGGATGTTGGCAGTGGACATGACACTGACTATGTTGTCTCCCGTCGCAAGAATGCTAAGCCCTCTTGGGCCAAAAGGATGGAGGTCAAGCTCAAGAAGATCTTTTGCTTCCAGGTTGACAACCAGAAGCGCATGTATGAGGCGCATGTGTATGCCAAGAAAGCCAGTGCTCGGCAGAAGGACATGATGGCTGCTTAGGGTTTGACCGTATCCGAGGGGTCCGAGAACAACATCACTCCAGAAGATCAGTGGATCTCTCAGCACAGCCGTTGGGACGATGATGTCTCTTCCTCGCACCGCGCCCCACCCCCTTACGAGGAGGACCTTGAGGATGAGGAGGAGGAGGAGGAGGAGGAGGATGATTGACCATTGGGACGGTACTCTTGCACTTGTCCCTTTTTGGCGTCTTGATGCCAAAGGGGGAGAAGTTGCACTTTAGGCACGGGTGTTGCATGGGAAGTCACAAGCTCGTTCTTATTTTGATCCTTTTATTGCTTGTGAACTTCGATTTCCCTCTATTTATGTGTGAGACTATGTGGTTATGTAGTGGTTATATCATGGACCCATCTTATGAGACTATGTGGTTATGTAGTGGTTATATCATGGACCCATATTATGAGACTATGTGGTTTATTTCATTGGATCCATCTTGTGATGATATGCGTTATCTATTGTCTATATATTTCTCATCACATGCTATTATGCAAAGGTATGATTTCAAATGCTAGTATCAATATTCGTGCATCCATGTTGGGTTTGTAAAATAGAGGGGGAGGTTTGTCTCTACACATCTAGGGGAGCCCCGTCTCTATTTTACAAATCTCATATGCTTCCTATTTAAATCAACTTGCAAAAGTGTATTGTCATCAAACACCAAAAAGGGGGAGATTGAAAGAGCATTTTCATATCCCTCTGATTTTGATGTTTGATAACAACACACTTATCGGTTTAATCGTGTGCTAAGTGTATCACAGGGTTGATAAGGGTGTGACACAAATATTGGCATAACAGTTCCCTTTGCGAAAAACCAATGTGTCAAACGGTAGTACCGGAAATACAACCGGTACTACCGCTTGACACCGGTACTACCGGTTCAAGTACCGGTTGGAACCGTGCAAAACTAATAAGGGTGGGTCTTAGTCAGTACCATCCGGTACCACGGAGCGGCACTACTGGTCCAAGCGGTACTACCGCTTGGACACGGTACTCCGCAGCTCTCGGACCGCTCAAGAAAAGCCACCCTCTATTTTGCTCAAGATTAAGCGGTACTTGGGACCGGTACTACCGCCCGGACCGGTAGTACCGCGTCATACGACCGGTACTACCGCTTGGGGGTAGTACCGCAAGGGCGATACCGGCCAAACCTGAAGAAGGCTCGACCAACTGAAGCATCTCCGGTACCGGGTCCGGTACTGGACCGGTAGTACCGCTTGCCAGCGGTACTACCGCTTGAGTACCGGTACTACCGGTGCATTAATGGCTCCAACGGCCATATTTCGTGGAGGGGTATAAATACCCCTCCACCTACCTTGGGACAAATTGCTCAGCCACATTAAAGTCAAGACCACCATTGGAGCCACCCAATCTTCAAGATCTCCTCATTCCACCACCCAAAGTCCTTGATCTTTGGGGAATCGAAGGAGGAGGCCCCGATCTACTACTTCACCAGAAGAGATCTTCATTTCCCCCTCATTTCATTGAGATCCCCTTTGTTCTAGTGTTTTCTTGGAAACCCTAGTTCTTGTTTTGGTTCTTACAAGCTTGTCTTTGATTGCTTTGACAGCTTGCTTGTATTTGGGAGCCTCCGATTAAGTTATGGATGTGTGCCCCAAACTTGTAACGGTGCCGGCTTCCACCTTGAAGGTTGCCGATATAGTGGAAGGTGAATCCATCCCGTTGGGGTGAGATTCATCGGAGAACAAGGGAGGCCTTTCGTGGCGTTGGTGGTTTGAAACCACCCCCTCTCCAAACGTAGACGTACTTCTCCTCAAAAGGAAGGAACTGCGGGAAACAAATCTTTGTGTCTCCGCGTCCACCACTTTGGTTACTTCTATCTTTTACCGCACTTTACTTACTTGTTCCTACTTTGTGTTGTGGTAGTTCTTGCATATTTGTCATATAGGCAAATTCACCTTAGTTGCATTATCTAGAGAATTTACCTTATTTTCAAACCTTAATTTGAAAAAGAAGAAAATTTGAAGTAGCACCTATTCACCCCTCCCCCCCTCCTCTAGGTGCCCATACGATCCTTTCAACCCGCCACCACCGCGGATCATCTGGTCCGAGCTCGTGGAGGAAGGAGGGAGGACGGGGCGGGAGGCGGCGGTGTTGTGGTATGGTGGGAGGCGGCGGCGCCAGGGAGAGGATGAGGCGGGCTCTATTCGGGATAAGGTTCCACCTCTGTCTTATCCACTCACCGGCACGATTGCGGCCAAATTTTTTAGTATTTCCAAGGGCTTTTTGCAAAACAATGACCGCGAATCTCCACACACGAACGGTCAGTTTTAGATCTCTGCTGGACGCCGAGACCGCTAGAGATATTCATTTTTGGTCCACAAGTGTATTACTACGACAAGTTGAGGAGACGGCACGACTAAGCACTTTTATGCATCTACTCCCCGAAGTTTTAGTTTTTTTTTGTAATACATGTATCTAAACCCTATCAGTGGGTTGGTTTTGAGTGAACCTACACTTTTGTGTCTAGATACATGCATTTAAGAAAAAGCTAAAACATCTTTTTATTTCAAATCAAAACATTTTATATTTTAGAACCAAAATAGTACTCCATTCGTCCATAAATAAGTGTACTTCTAGCTTTTAACTGGATCAAACTTTATCAAATTTGACCAACTATAAAGCAACATATATTACATCTAATTGATTTATTATGAAACTAAATTTGAAAAAATATCTATTAATATCAATTTAGAGTTATAACCATTCCTATGTTTTTCTATAAAATTAATCAAACTTTACTAACTTTGATTTAAGACAAGACTAGAAGTATATTATTTGCGGACAGAGGAAGTAGTTGGCAAGTAAAGCTCGTACACTTAGTCACTTATATTAGCCTGCACTACATGTACGACGTACTTCTCCGAGAAATCACAGAAAAGACGGTGCAACTTCCTCACGGTCAAAGTAGGCACCGGTCACGCCACCCTCTTCCGCGAGGGCAATAGCGACAGAGACGGCGGCGCCCTCCGCGGCCGTGAGAACGCCGGTGTAGTCGCTCATTCCGGTCTCGACGTACCCAGGGTGCACACAATTGACTCGCAGCGCGGCGTTCTCCCTGGCGAGGACCCTGGTGTAGGCGCAGACGAGAGCCTTGGACACCATGTAGGCCGCGTACAGCGGGTCAGTAGGCCACCCACGGGTCTCGAGGGTGCCCTTCTTGAGATCGTCGAGGAACAGCCTCGAGATCTCGTCGAGCCTCTGCCTTGTGAGGCTGTCGATGTCGTCCAGCTCCTGTCTGAACTCATCGCCGCTGAAATACTTCATTGAATGAAGCATGCATCCAGATGTGAGACACGGGTAGATCCTAAATTGAACTGATGAAATAGACGGAGACGGTAGATTAAATGAGATGGGAAGTACCCTGAGCAGGCCCCAAGCCGAAGTCAAATTGACGATTCTTCCGTCGGACGAGGATCGGAGGAGTGGGAGGAGTGCTTCCGTGACGGTTTTGGTGCCGTGGTAATTTATTCTGATGCAATCTTCTGCTTCCTGCGTGGTCTGCGTGGTCCTCTGCCTCAACCATTCAGCCCTCTCCATCGCATCCTTACCTGCGAGCTGTAAAGTCGAACCATGTGACCAGTCAACTTCAGTAATCTTAATTTTAAATGTAATTCAACATAGCGAAGGTTTTGGTGACGTGGTAGTTTAAGTTTAAGATAAGAAATATAAAATCGAAGGGAGTATCTCTATTTCCTTCTCGAGAATACAGACTTGTTAAGTTCAACATAGCGCATACAAATTTGCAGACGTACGTACCGTTTCCCGAAGAATTGACCGGTCGCCGACGTCCGTGGTCACACCAAGTACTCCTGCATTGTTGACCTGTGGGAGTGTGTGACAGCCACAATTATATAAAAAAAGAGGATGCAAAAAATCATGACAGGCCTCGATAAGTCAAGAAATCAACAGAATTAGTTGTATCTGCAGCAGATTCCATTTGAGTCATGCAAATTTGGAACTTATTTGCGCCTCGATCGTACTTACCAGTATGTCGAGCTTGCCGAACTTGTCCTTGATGAAAGAAGCCAGACGAGCAGCGCCGGCGGGGTCGCTGATCTCCAGCTGGTGAAAGGCGACGTCCGCTAGACCGAGCCCTCGAAGCTCCTCGGCTGCCTCGGCGCCCCTCTTCTCGTCCCTCGCCGTCAGGACGACGGTGATCCCGTGCGCCGCCAGCTGCCGGCATATCTCCAACCCCATGCCCCGGTTGCCCCCGGTCACCACGGCGACCCTGGTTCATAGCAGACGAGAGAAGGATAATAATCAGGGCAACCAATTAATCAAGCATATCAGCCGGCCGGTACAGAAAGGTGACGCTACCTTTTCTCTGATGAACCGTGGATGCTTTCTTCCATTCTGTTGGCGCAAGATCACACGTACAGACTGCAACCTAGCTAGTCGATCAGGCTCGAATGGATGTAATTACAGCCAGTGTGTTCCGTTTATATATAGGAGTATCTTTTTTTGCGTGACACGAAGGTACCATGTCCATGTGATGTGAGCCCTCACGTCAGCAACGTAGCTGCCTGGAATGCTCGGGCATTTGACTTACCTGTTCCATTTTTTTCTTCTACTCTTTCGTGGAATTCTGCGTGTGGAAAGTCGTGCTCTTCGGAACGTGTCGGAGAAGGACTCGCAGGTCGAGTTCAGGAGCTCGCCTATTTTGATTAAGTGGTCTGTCCTAAAATTTTAGGCGTATACTATTATTTGTTTCGGTTAAAAATTTAGAATGGAAATGCGGCATAACATTCATTGGAGGAGTAATTGCCAACAACTAATCAACGATCCATTCATATATAGACGCATTTGGTAGCAGCAGGATTCCTGGCAAGCCTGCGGGCCTCGCAGCAAGGCCCAACAATGCTCGAATCAGCCGTTTCTCAAAAGCCAACCTCTGTCATTGCAACAATGTACCAGAAGATACATGGGGTTAGTTTCTCTCTCATCTTTAGACTGATTCATCTCTAATCACTTCTAATTAGTACAAGGCTCCAATTTAAAACAAGCTTTATATGAAAAACACGTTGACGATGGGTTCCTTTTAGACCATTGATACCGAATTTTGTGAACCGTATCTTTTCAAAATCATGCTCGTGTTTGAAGCTTTTTAGACAAATTTCATTAGATTTATCACACACAATCAACTCCAAAATTTTCTTTCAAGAGTAGATTGACCTTGATGTTTCCCATAGCTCTCGTGTTGTAATTTTTGTTTTGATGGATGTAGAGGTATCCATCTGTAGCTCCAACCTTTAGTTAGGGTGTTTAACCTTGAAGGTGAGAATATTTTATCTTTCATCTCTTAAACACGTTACTCCTTACCCCTTCTAATATACACAGCCACAAATCAATTTAGTATAAGCTCTACGTAAAAAAAGATGCACGTCGATAATGGGGTCCATTGGCATCGAGCTACTTAACTGCGTCTTCTCGGATTTGTGTTCATATTTGGAGCTATTTTAGACGAATTTTGTCAAATTTATCATTGATGTTTGACCGTTCGAACATCCTTTCAGGAGTAGTTTTACGCCACGGTTTGGCACAACTCTCATATTGTAAGTTTTTTGTTTAGATGGACATAGACGAATGGTTTTTCATATAGCGGGTAATAATTATCTGCGTACATCTATTAATGGTTGTTTATGTAACAACCATCGAGTGAGGCAAGCAAACAACAAGGATCTGTTTTTTTCATCATGCAAGAAAGTTTCACACGAGCTATCAAACAAGGATCTGTTTTTACGCTACCAAACGCATCCCTAGTTGCTCGCTCACAAGGATGGCTATTCTTGCAGCAAAGTTCATGGTGCCATATCAGTTCCACAATGTATAGTTTCTTAGCACATTTTTATAGCAGCAATTAAACCATAACAAAAAAAATACCATAGTTCATTATTTTTTAAATGTTGTTTCTTAGAAATGTTGCAATCGATGATTTTAGGCTAATGCATGTGTGTGATTGGATTGGCCAAGTATTCCTTCTATGGTCCCGTGCAAGGGCTGTATCTTAGCTAAGATACACTAGCCCCTCCTCTCTTCCTCAAGTAGCATGCGGCATCAGAAAAATATATAAGATAGCACACTAAGAAATCCTTATTGTGAAAGGCCTCACTTGCTGAAGCAGCACCTACTCAATGGAGTAAGCCTTTCTAACAGTTTGGAAATTATGTGTTCTGCCAAAACACAAAAATAAATTTGGTTGTTGCAGGACGAACTCAACACCAGGGACCTACTCACTAGGAAGGAGTTTCATGTGCCATCAACTCCAGGTGTTCTCTGCCAGGAGCAAAGTAATGAGAACGTGCTCCCTATGTTCTTTTCCTGTGAATTTAGTCAGGCTTTCTGGAATAGAATGTTGAGTTCCCCTTCAAGGATATGATATTGGATGGCAGGACTAGAACAAACTCAAGTTGTTTCGAGGAGTGCATAGTCACTGCCTGCTGTAGTATCTGGAGTCATAGGAATATAATTATTTTTGATTGCGAAAATCTAGACTTGACGGATGACTATTCTTCAAGGAGCCATTTCTCTTTTTATGCACAGAGCGGAGCCTACTCTTAAGGAAGGAATGCAACAATGGCTTGATATTTTGGAAATTCTACGACCCCCCCTCCTCCCCGGGATCATAGGTAGACAAATCCTAGACTTTTGTCTGACATAAGTCCAATTAGGTTGTTTTATCCATAGATGGCATCTTGAGACATGTGTCACTTAGTAAAGCTCTTAGGGTATTCGGAATATTTTTTGTGTTTTCAATAAGAACAAGTACCGTTGGTGAAATTGGAACTGCAACATGAATGAACAAGGTCCTCGCAACCAGGGGTCGAGGGAGTGTGAGATAAACACGTGGATATTAAAATTAAAATTGCATCTATGTTAGTTCTATGTTGTTGGCGGTGACATATTGACGGAGGATGATGACGTGTAACAAGAAATTAAATTCTGAACTAAAGTCTCAATGCTCTATCATGTTCTACTATATTATCATGGACAACACTGTAAGCATGTGGTGTTTTGTTTCTGCATACGATGGATCTCGACCTAGTTGATTATCATTTGACATTTTGAACTTTCTTGCTGTATGTTGTGTCTAGTATGTTGTAGTCAATGGGTTTCCCCCGGGACTACCTAGCGGTGCGAAATTTTCTTTGTTTCCGTAAAACGGGTGACGAAACAGCTAATTACGGTCGAAAGAGAGGGTCCTGTTCCGCAAAGAATTGGGACACGAGAAATGTTAGCAGGCATCAACATAAAGGTAAGGGTGGAAGACAGGGGCAATGCCGGCAAGGGTGGCAGGCGACTGTGATGAAATCGTATAAAAATTCACCTCAGGCTGGTAACACATGTATTGAATCAAATAGAAAACAGTCTTTGGTGCATGAATATCTCATAATTATGGTGGATACCAATTCCGAAAACTAGATCATGGCACCTTAAAATCAGTGTCCTTTATGCATGTTTGTGTCTATTTACAAATATTTACATGCGCTAGATTTTGCTAGATTTTGAAAACACTGCCTAGTTTGTCTAAAAATGATTATACCAAAAACAACCACGCGAATTAAAACAGGTGTTACGTTGCTTAGAAATCTCCTTATCAAGTTTTATGAAACAACTATTTTTTTCAAAAGAATAGCTACCATATTTTTATGTAGCTATCCGATTATTGACATCTGCCAGGTTTGTATAAAACTGTTGGAGATATGCCCTAGAGGCAATAATAAAAGTCGTTATTATTATATCTTTGTGTTTATGATAAATATTTACATTCATGCTATAATAGTATTAAACGAAAACATTAATACTTGTGTGATTTGTAAACTAAATTAGAGCCCCTGGTAAAGCCTCTTTGTAATACTAGCTTGTTGGTTGATAGATGATCGTGGTTTCCTGATCATGAACAATGGGATCGATCCACGCTTCCACTATCGGTGCACTTGTCGGTGGCAACCGAAACCTCTCACAAGGTTGGGGCACTTCTCCACAACTTAAATTGGAGGCTCCCAACAAATGCCACAAAAGGCCACAATGCCACCAAGTCCACAAACCGTCTAGGGTTCCAAGAACCCAAGAGGGACAAGCTCCAATGAGCAACTCAAACCAAATCCTCCGAGGAGAACTCAAACTGATGCACCAAATGCAAATGGCAAAGACACCACAAAGATGCTCAAATCCCTCACTCTCAAGTTCCAACAAAGCTACTAAAGCTATCGGGGGAACAAGAGAGGAGGAATCAAAGAGAAACACAAAATCCCCCAAAATCTAGATCCCCAAAGATACACTCACAAAGAGATGAATCGGTTAGGTCAAAACGTGGGTCTAGATCACCTCCAACTATCCCTCAAATATATGCAAGAATCAATGGAGGGGTGTGTAGAAATCAAGCTCAAAGAGTAAGGCAAATAGGGGCAAAGCTTAGACAAAAGGAGGAGTGAGAAGTAACCCTAAAAGATGAAGGGGCAAAGTTATTTAAAGGGCAGGGAAAAATATGGCCGTTGAGGCCTTTTTCCTGGACTAAACGGTAGTACCGGATTGTACCGGTACTACCGGACCGAAACACCAAATATCCCCAGCAGGCCGGCCAGTGAGGGCCAACATGATGGCGGCATGCTCATGCGCGGCGCCAAGGAGTGGCGGCGGATGCGGCAGCGCAAGGAGCCAAGGCGGGCCAAGCGGGGCCAAGCCAGGCGCGGCAAGGCGGTGACGCGAAAGGCGTGGGCTGATGCGCAGCGAAGTCAACACACTGGCGAAGTGACGCGCGGGCGGCGAGCGAAGCGCATGGGCAGACAGGCGTGACGCGGAGGCGGGGAGAGATGGTCCAGGGAGAAGCGAGGCTAGCTGGGCTATGTGGAGGGGGCGACCCGGTACTACCGGCCGCATGGGGCGGTAGTACCGCACGGGCTGGTAGTGCCGGCCTGGACTACCGCATGGGCCAGTAAGGGAGCGGACTGGGTCAGACATGTCCGGTACTGGGCCCGGTAGTATCGGACAGTCCAGAAAAATCCTTTTCTTTTCTTTTTAAAAACAAATATACAAACGGTCATAACTTTTGATTGGAGACTCCGATTGACCCGATTCCAATTGCATTGGATAGAGGACAACAAGGGCATTCCAATAATGTGGGAGTGTATCAATTAATATAATGTGAGATACCTCACTTGGTGAGAAACAGAAAAACCGCATAAATCAAAATCGCAACAAGATACATATGGGAGATCCGATTTTGATGAACAAAAGCTTGTTATGGAGATTACCACAAGCTCTATATCCTCACATGGATAATACCAAATAACAACCAAATGCGATGATGCAAGTATGCAAAGGTTTGAGCTCTCTCCGAACGATGTGACCGAATTACTCATACGAGAGCCCCTCTTGATAGTACGGTTATATATCCTAAACCTAGTCTGTTACACACAACAATAGACCGGCAAAAGGGAAAACCTATCAAGATTATACCTTTGCCTTGAGCATTCCACTTGATCTCGATGTAGACGGTCTTGCCCTTCTCAAGATGGAACGCCTTTCTTAATTCCTCATCATCGACCTCGCATATTGAGCTTGCACGACAAATCTTCTTTGCATTTCATCGACCTTGAAGCCAACACATGCTCCAAGCGATGCCAATGGACAAATCCTACAAGTATAACTTAATACACACATTAGTCCATAAAGATTGTCATTAATTACCAAAACCACACATGGGGGCCCAACATGTTCTTTCAATCTCCCCCATTTTGGTAATTGATGGCAATCTCTTTAAGAGGGTTTATATAAGGAATATTAATGAATAAAATGGTAATACCAATATCAAATACTACAAAAGTATGTAATATTGGTACCACCACCATATATAGAGCAAACTCCCCCACAATCTATGCATGTGTGATGAACTTGAATTTCATTGCATATACTGTCAATCATTATCATTGGTGGAGTTTCCTCTATATATACCACATGCTAAGAAACAACAAAGATGCAAGATCATGAGAGGCAAATGCACAAGAACAAACTCAATGCATAAACCAACTTCCCTTAAACCCTCTAAAACTTCTCCCCCATTGGCATCGATTGCCGAAATGGGTGACAAATTTTAGAAGGAAAATATAGTAATAATTCCTCCAAAGGTGTGCCTTCACACATATCCAATGATGAATACTTGGGAGGGAGTAGAACTATATCGAGGATCTGAAGATTGCTAAAATAAATTCAAATGATGCAAGAAATTTACAAGATCCGACAAACCAAATGAAAACAACGAATGAGTCCAAATGGAAACAACAAGATGTTATGATATGAGGAAAAGAGTGCTTCAAATAACAAATAGAGAAGCTCCCCAAGATTTGGGCACAATTGTAAAATAAATGCATTGGTATACATAATGCACAAATATGGAATCCTTGCTCCCCCATAAGCATTTAAAGCACAACAAATGAGAAACAAGACAAATGTGCATTATTAAATGAATTAGATGAGCTCCCCAAAAATAATGCACCAATTATGATAATTATATTTGGGAACAAGGTGCATAATCATGGAATCCTGACTCATCCAAATTCATTTAACAATACAAGGCATGAGAGAACAGATATGAGTGCCAAAATGTGCAAACAAGAGGAACAAGCATTCATAGTCAATTAAATTAGGAAGCCACTGAAGAATCAAAAGGAATAGAAAGGTGGTCTTCAAGGATTAAAAATCAACTAAAATTATCTTCTCATATGTGTATATGTTTCTAAGTGGAAAATATCACAAGGACATATTCCAAAAAAGAAATATGCACACATAAAGAAGATTATACAGGAAAGCACATGAAAGGAAAAAATGAAGTCATAACATATATCAATAAGATTTTTTGCTTCAAAGCATGGCCAAAGGCTCACATATGTCTTATTGTACATTAATGGACTTCAAACACCAACACACTACATATATTACAATTTTCACCAAGGGAAGAGGATAAAGTTGGAATATATGGAGAAAGGCAACAAGTATCAAAAGAAAAATTTAACTAGCAAAATCTCACTATTGCACATGAGAGAAGTTGAGGAAAAGATAGGAAATAAAATTGCTAGATTGACCTATTTGGGATTGGAGGATCATATGCATGATTTTTTATAGTCCCACATATATATACTCATCTCAACTTGTACACATATACAATAGAGAGTTCTCTCAATACCATGCTAGAGATATAACAATTACAAATACATGAATTCATGCTAGAAGGCAACCGACAAACGGTTGGAATCAAGATATATGAGCATGAGAAAGAGATACTTATTACCGAGATATAATTGGTAGGATGTAGAGGATATGAAATCAATGAACATCCTATAGCATGCCTCCAATTTTCATTAACGCACCACTTCTTCAAGATTGAGAGAAAAACATCCAATATATCTCCAATGTATCTAAAACACATTTAAGTACAAAATGGTCTCCAAACTTATTGGGACCAAAGTAGTTAGTGCAACTACAATACATAGGAGATACTCCACATAAATATGTGCATATTGACATGAAATTGAATTTCACGCACAACTTAGCCGATGGGATTTGGTGGAGTTTCCCCTATATATTGGATCAAAGAAAGCAAGCATGCCATAATATAGATATGTAGTAAATATGCATACACAAGGCTTTCAAGAACCAAAAATGAGATACAATTTGAACAAAAACACCAAATAAACCGAGATGGAACACACAAGAGTGTGACAAGACAAGCGGTGTCCGAATTGTATCAAAGAACAAATTCAACACATGAAATCTCACAATTTTAACAAATGAACTAGTCTAAGGCCAAAAGAGCAAACATAGATAGAAATAAAAATGCTCAAGGATTTATCTCATTCTAAAATGGTCAAATCAAGAAACAAGGTATGAGACAAAACCAACTCCCAAAAATAGAAAGGTTCCAACAAGAAACCAAACTCCCCAAACTTTTCATGATGGCACAAAGTACCAAAACGAAAAGATTGAGCATCCAAGCACATAAAACTCGATATGGATCAAACAAAGAAGCATAAAAGGATTGTTCTAGATAATATAGGAGAGCTCACCCATAAGTAGTACATTATATAGAATTTTGCTTTTGAATGCAAAATGCACACAAATGAGATCATCACTACTACCTACATTAAATAAAACACAAGAGGATATTAATAAAAGTAAAAAAAAGATCCAAAAGTAGCAAGAAATACATGGGAGCACACAAAAAATTTACTTGGCCAAAGATAGGACAATATTAAGCAAAGGCCAAAGTGAATATGATCAATAAGTCTACCATAAATTTGGTACTAATTGTCCAAGGACAAGAAATATTGGGAATAATTTTCTCAAGGTAGCTTGCATGGATATCCAAGATCATAGTCACAACAATAAGCATATAACTAAATAGAAGAAATTAAGCATGATACTTCGAACAAGATTCTTGGTAGCTTCCAATAGTCACACAATCACTAGTGATTAGGGTAACTTGAAGCAAATGGTTTCCATGAGGATATATATATATCTAAATATGAGGAAATACATACCAAGAAACATTCTCATATACAAGATCCAAAATAAGATCAATAAAGCCATTCAAGAAAATTCGAAATTGTATGAGAAAATGTGTCACATAGGTGCTAGATAATCGTCAATACCAATTCTAAGTGAAACAACCTCGAATATTCACATTTTCTAGGATTGTAATATGCACTAAGCATATGACTCCCCCATAATGTGATACTACCATAAAACCAACGCGAGGCAAAATAATACAAATAGAGATAATTAATGGACATTATAAAACTCAAATTTCTCATGAGAATTATACCACATAGATACTTGACAATAATCCAATATAAATACTAGGTGGTATACCTCATGTACACATAATTTTAGGATTGTGGAATGCCCAAGCATAACACTCACCCAAAATGGGATAATCCATTAATTTCTCACAAGGGCCAAATAAGATACCAAATATAATCAAGCAAGGCTCAAACATAAGAAACACACATACATGGTGTGCCACCTAATCATACACAAATATGCTTGATACCTTAAGATAATTAAGTGGATAGCACAACATGTACAAAAGCATGGAAGATACAAAACCAACACATGCACAAGGGGGGCGAGTAACTTTCAATGTAATGAGTTAAGCATATGTTACCGTAAGGGGGAACATTGGATATATAATAGAATCATGATAATCCAAATGGCTTGGCTTGACAATAATAATTGATGAAGATCCCTCAATTCTTCATAATGTAACCAAGTCTCCAATGCCCTCCAAAACACACCTATTAATCAAGTTTTGGCTTGTTGGTCCCCAACCAAGTTGGGTCCTAAGAGGTTAGTCACAATAGGCTTGGCAACCCAAATGGTTCTTTTCTTGACACCACATTGAGCACCAACAAATTTGGCAAACACATTGCCAACCTAATCCTTACGAAGTGAATAAGAATCATCAATCACGATAGGATGGGATGAGGAGATACCAATAGTGCATGAGGAAGAAATATGCCCCTTCTTGCGGCATATGTAGCAAGTTCTACTCTTGTCATCTTTCTTTTTGGATGAAGAAACAACTTGAGGAAGAGCTTGAGTCTTCTTGGGAGGAGGCACATCTCTAACAATATTTAGAGCTTGAGGCCGCTTCCCTTGTTGCTTCTTGCCAAGGGACTTCTTATTTAATGGGCAATATCTAACATGGTGCCCTTCTTCCTTGCACTTGAAGCAAACAATGTTGGCCGGATTCTTAACTTGATCTTGGCCATTCTTTTTGTTGTCCTTGTGCTTCAACTTGATAGTCGACTTGTTCTTGACATTGGAGTTGAATCCAAGCCCACTCTTGTCATTGGGGGATTTTTGCACACTCAAGATTTTGTTGAGTGTGACCTTCCCTTGATGACCCTTTTTCAAGTCATTCTTCAAAGAAGTGACTTGAGCCTTGAGCTCTTTGATTTCCTCTACATGGTTAGTTTCGACAAAAGTACTAGAGGAAGTAGATGCTACATTGTTAGAGCAACAAGACATGGAATGTAATTCATCACGAGATATAGCATGGTTGTGAGAGGATGAATTACAAGGACTAGCACATGTCAATATAACATTTGGAGTAGATGTAGTGCTAATGTCCACATGAGGCCCACTAGATGTTACCTTTGACACGATGGCCTCATGAGCTAAATTTAGCCTACCATGGGAGACTAGAAGATCCTCATGCGATCTCGAGAGCTTAACATGACTTTCTTCTAATTTCCCATAGTTGCTAGTTATCAAAGCAAGTTGAGCCTTTAGCTCAACATTCTCCTTCAAAATAGATGCTTCACAAGAAATAGAGTTAGTAGCACAAGCATCATTATTATTAGCAAGAGGTGAGGGAAACTTGTCAAGCTATTTTAAATATGAATCTTTAAGTTGCTCATGTGACTTGGTGAGTTTGATGAGCTCCCTCTTAACGACCCGAGAGCCATTTTCGAGGTGCTTAAAATCCTCAACAAGTTTAGCATAAGCAACTTCAAGTTCATCATTTTTAATTTTGAGATCACTTGACACCTCAAGATCTCTATCATTAGATTCCTTTACTCTAGATAGCTCTAAAGCAAAGGTCTCCTCAAGAGATTCCTTAGTAGTTTGTACCTCCTCAAGAGCTTTATTTAGGTTTGCAATTATATTAGCATACTCACGCTCAAGACTACACATTTTATCAACGTTGTTATCATGCACCTCAATTTGTGTTTCTAACTTATCAATATGTTCTTTGCTCTTAATAGCAAAGTCCAAGACTTCAACAAAGTTAGAGCAAGCAATATCCTTTTTAACAAGGGCACGATAAACAATCTCACCCTTTTCATATAAATCATCAATATAAAGCTTTTCTTCCACATTATCCACATCCTCCTCATCACAAGAGGTAATGGGTTCCAAAGTAGGGGTTACCTTAGAATCCCTAGCCATAAGGCATAGGTGGATACCGGAAGAAGGTGAAGATGAGATTGCATTTGTGGCTTCATTCAAAACCATGTCTTGGCCCATAGAATCTTCGGTTTCCTCTACATGGTTAGCAACACAAGCACTAGAGGAAATGGAAGCATTTTTATCATGGCAACAAGACAACACAAGCATATCAACATGAGATTTATTCAAGTAATTCTACATGATATGCAAGGACTATTAACACAAGCATGTAAGAAGTTGGTAGTGCTAGAAGTGTTAAAGTCCAAAGATAGATCATTGCAACTAGATAGAGATGAGGGATTACAAATAGTAAGCACACTATCCAAATTGCAATTTCTGTCACCACTCACCATATCATTACCTTGTGAAAAGTCACATGTTGGTGAAGTGGTAGAGGATGAGAACTCATCTCGACCGGAAGTGGAAGTAACACAATCATCCTCAATAATGTTGGACACAACATATTTATCTTGAAGTTTTGTCCATAACTCATGAGCTCTCCAAAAAGGAATGATTGAGGAGGTAACTACATAGCTCAAAGCATTAACAAGAACATTAGAATCTTGAGCATCGAGATATAAGTTTTTCTCGTCCTCACAAGATAGATTTTTGAAATCCATAGTAGGAGAAAAACCTATATCTACAATATGCTCCAAATTTGGGTCCATGTCCCGAAAATGAATAAGCATACGATTTTTCCATACATCATAGTTTGTGCCATCGAATATGAACATGTCATTATGCACTAATCCTCTAGCCGACATCTTTACTCTCAAGGCGGTGAAGCCTAAACTGAGAGACCGTGCTCTGATACCAATTGAAAGGATACGGATGTCGCCTAGAGGGGGGGTGAATAGGCGATTAAAACTTTTCCTAGAGTGGCTCAACAAAGGCGGAATAAAACTAGTGTTTACTTTGTTAAGCACAACCTAGAACAACTAAGGTTCACCTATGTGCACCAACAACTTATGCTAAGCAAAATAAGCAACAAAGTGATAACAAGATATATATTACTTCAAGCACGAAGGCTATCACAATGTAAAGTGCATAAGTAAAGAGCTCGGGTATAGAGATAACTGAGGCACGCGGGGACACCGATATTTTACCGAGTTCCTCCCAACATGGAGTACGTCTCGTTTGGAGAGGGGGTGGTATCAAACCACCAACGCCACAAAAGGCCTCCCTTATTCTCCGGTGAATCTCACCCCAATGGGATCGATCCACGCTTTGTCACATCCCAAGATTTTCCAAATCTTGTAATGTGAAAAAAAAATTGTTGAAATTTAGGGTGAAAAGAAACTGTTGTTTCTAAATGGAAACTTAAAATCCCATCTTGAACAAACTTTGGCTAATGTTTGAATCCAACTAAATTCAAATCAAGTGGAATGCTTTCCTCTTAAAATGCATCTTGAAATTTAAACACTTGGAGAATAAACCAAAACCCTAAAACCCTAAAGGAAGAAAAACATTTCCAAGCTATCTCTAAGCCTATGGATTTTATCCATATAAAATTGGTCAAACAAACATTTCAAAATGATCAAGAATGACAAATAGAAATATTATAAAACCATAGAAATTGATTTCACTTAATTTGGAGCCATAAATAAAATCTTATGAATTTAATAAGATAAGGGAATTGAATTTCCAAAGCTAATAAAGCACTTATCTAAAATCCATACCAAATGGTGAGCAATTAATCCTAAATATATTTAAAAATATAAATAAATATTAAATAAGATTTTACAAATTGGAATCACCAAGTTTGGATCTATAAATAAAAAGATATGGATTTTATAAGATAAAGAAAGAAATTATTAAATGAGGAATATTTAAAGACCAAATTAAAACTTGGCCAAGACCATAATAAAATGGAATGAATCCCAATCCAAATAAAATTATGGATAAGGAATTTTCAAATTAATTAAGAGGGCACTAACCAAACCTATTCTATTTGAATAAAGATAAAATCCCTATTAGAAATGATTAATTAAATTATGGGAAAATAATAATTGGAATTTACCCAAGTGGAATAAAAGTTATTTAATTAACTCAAATAAGATCAAAGAAATCTTCCAAATAAAATTTATGGAATTAAAAACTATATTTCATTTCATTGGAATAAATACAAATACCCAATTTTAAATGATTAATAAATCATATTAAAATATTCCAAATGAATCAAGGTGAATTCTTTAACACCCTAATAAATAAATAAAACCTACTGAAAAGATTTGAAAAGATTTAGATTTCAAATGGAGTTTGAAAATATTATTAAATCTTATTTGAATAAATGCAAGGACCTATTTTAAATAATTAAAAGACCCTAAAAAGAATAAATGAATTATTCTAAATATTACTTCAGAATGTATTGTTAATCAGTATTTGATTACACACAAAGTTTGAGAGAAGTTTGAAATCAAATTGTTGTTTGAAATGATTAATCAAAATCAAAACAGAATATTAGAAATGGAAAAGGAAAAACAATCAGAACAAAAAAATGAAAAGGAGCAGCCTAGACCAGCTAAGCCCATCTGGCCCAGCAGCCCACCACTCTCCTCTCACCCCGAAGCGTTTTTATCTCACTCACGAATTCACCCGCACAGAGAATGACAACCGGACCCCACCCCCTCTCTCTCTCTCTCTCTCTCTCTCTCTCTCTCTCTCTCGCAGACAGCCAGGTCCCACCTTCCCAGTCATCTTCCTCCCCGCGAAGACCACGCCTCATCGCCGTTTCTGCCAATTTATTGCGCCCTTGATTCCTCTTTAACCTTGCGTTGATTCGGCCCCGTGATCACGCGTACATAACCGCCTGCCCCTCCTCTCCATTTCCCCTCTCTCGCTCGCACCAGCCCGCCACCGGGTTGCGACAATTTTACCAGAGACCACGCTCTGCTCCGGCGAGCACTTCCATCAATTCCGGCCAAACCTCGCTGCCCCTCGCCTCCTCAACCACGCGAGCTTGCTCCCCATCTCCCTACGCACCTCCTTGTGACTCTAACTCACTCGCGCTCGGTCCAGAACGTCGGCAACGTGTTCACCAGTGCGCCACCGACGACCCCGCAACTCCGGTGAGCCCTAGAACTCGACTCCATGCGCTCCTCGACCAGTGGATCATGCCGTTTTGTTCGCCTGTGTCTTATGCATCTCCAGGTCTCGCCAATCAACCGCGCGTGATCTACAACCTCGTCTCCGACCGCGACAGTACGAGCCTGTCGCCAGGCAGACCTCCGGTGAGCAATCCCCATCACCATCGTGCGCCCCTCGACAAACGGCAAGCACCTTGAGCCTCAGCATCAAGCTGCGAACCCGGTGAGCCTTCCCTTTACCCTTTTTGCTTCCTATATCGCCGGCTCCACTGTAGCCAGAGCGCGCGCCGCCACCTGCCGCCGCCAGCGCCGCCACTCGATGGTTAGCGTGTTGTGCACCGTAGGATTCAGATCCAAGCGCCACGAAAAATTCATAATCGAAGGGGTACGAGTGTCTCTGCGCCGCACGATCTGTTTAAAATCCAACGCACCAGAGAGGTTGATCCAACCGAAACGGTATGGGCCAATAGAAACGTTCCACGTGGCCCTGTCTGTTTTAATAAAAACAGATTTGATCTATTTGTTGTTCAATTTTGTAAAATTCATAACTTTCAAACCACACGTCCAAATTTTGAAATTTTTATATCAATGGAATCATCAAGACAAATCCTACCCAACCATGCCCTTTGTTTAGTAAATTGTTTATGATAAAATGGTTGTTTTGCACAAACTTGTGTAGGTATATTTTGGATATAAAATTTGTTCTAAAATTATTTTTGTGATAGAACCTTTGGCAAATGGATTGTTTTGAACCTACTAACCATAGAAATCAATTTGTGGTTTCAAAAACATATTTGCTGAAGCAAAAGAATAAATATTTGATTTAAAGCATATCTAATCAAATAAAAATATTGTTTATATGTTAAAAATGCTTTTTGGAGAAAACCTTTGGGAAATGTTTTGATTTAAACTCTTTGACCCTAAACACAAAGTTTTATGATTTGAAAATGTATTTGGTGAACCCTATAAAAATTATTACTTTGCTAAAGGCATTTTTAACCACATAAAATGTTGATTTGATTTAAGAATGGTTTATAGGTAAAATCTTTTGAAAATAGTTTTGCCACTTTTATAAAATGACCAATAGGTGTTTTCAAATGTTTATAACCCATTATAAACCACTTTTCCAAATAAAACAATCTTTAACATGCTTGCATGCATTACTTTGTTCCTATTATTTTATTTAATGTTTGCTTGAATGGTAGTTTGAAATATTGTTTGCTTGATTGAATTGTAGTGATTTGAAGAGTGTGAATATTGCAAGATCAAGGAGTGAACTTATATTCTGTACCAAAAAGGCAAGTGATGCTGGGTAAAACTTGGGCATCACCAAGTCCAGTATACTGGGGAAAACTTGGTATCTCACTTGTGGAAAGCCACCCAGGAACAAAGAGATTTGAGATGTCAAATGTTGAGAAGCTTCAAGTGCAGCCACATGGCATTATGGGCTCTGCCTGGATCATATATGTTGCAATAACTTAGCCAAATGGATAGTTGGTGGTAGGGGATGATAGGTTGGAACGCGTCCATTCTGGTCTAAGGGAAGGCTTCTGAAAGATCTTGTCTTGGTGAAACCAAGTCTTGTGGGGAAAGTGCACCACCTCTTTGGAGTGTAAAATCTAAGTACTTAGCCATGTCCCTGGTAAAGGACAATTTGAGCATCAAGACATGGAAGCTATCAAGAATCTCCTCATCCAAATTTCTAAGTTAAAATCTTGTGCTTGAACAAGGGTTTAAGGTTCACCAATTTCTATTGGTGGTTCCTTGGGTGATTTTTGACAAACAAAAACTTAGTGCTTTTCAAATGATAAGGAAAAACTATTTTGAGAAAAGCAAGCCTAAGCTCCACTTAGCCAAATGCATATAGATGATAGACTCCACTATACTACCATAGTATCACTTGCCAATACAATTCAAATGTATTGACCCTTGTGGCTGTTACTTATTATGTTGCAGGTTTGTTTGATGTTAGTGAAGTGATTAGGATTACAAGTCTACAACCAACATGACTGCCTGTGGCACTTTGAAGATGAAGGACCCCATGCTATTGTTATATTCTGCTGCATTGTAATGAGATAGCCAAATGATCTATGTAAGATGTAATAAATTATTTCATTCCTGGTTATAAAGTTGTATTATGACTTTTGTTTCTTGATATTACATCTTAACTGTGGATGCTAGCTATTGATCCAGGGACTAGCATTGTAAACACAGGGATATCTACCTTATTAAAGGTTGGGAACCTTACACGCTTCCACTATCGGTGCACTTGTCGGTGGCAACCGGAACCTCTCACAAGGTTGGGGCACTTCTCCACAACTTAATTGGAGGCTCCCAACAAATGCCACAAAAGGCCACAATGCCACCAAGGCCACAAACCGTCTAGGGTTCCAAGAACCCAAGAGGGACAAGCTCCAATGAGCAACTCAAACCAAATCCTCCGAGGAGAACTCAAACCGATGCACCAAATGAAAATGTCAAAGACACCACAAAGATGCTCAAATCCCTCACTCTCAAGTTCCAAGAAAACTACTAAAGCTATCGGGGGAACAAGAGAGGAGGTATCAAAGAGAGACACAAAATCCCCCAAAATCTAGATCCCCAAAGATACACTCACAAAGAGATGAATCGGTTAGGTCAAAACGTGGGTCTAGATCACCTCCAACTACCCCTCAAATATATGCAAGAATCAATGGAGGGGTGTGTAGAAATCAAGCTCAAAGAGTAAGGCAAATAGGGGAAAAGCTTAGACAAAAGGAGGAGTGAGAAGTAACCCTAAAAGATGAAGGGGCAAAGCTATTTAAAGGGCAGGGAAAAATATGGCCGTTGAGGCCTTTTTCCTGGACTAACCGGTAGTCTGCATTGTACTCTGGGACCGAACACCAAATAGCCCCAAAGAAGCGGGAAACGAGGAAAGTGCAGGATTGGCGGCGGCAAGCAAGGGCCTAGCGCGAGGTGGGGCCAGCATGATGGCGGCAAGGCGAGCCAGCGCAGCGCGTGCTCGAGGAGTGGCGGCGAATGCGGCAGGCGCGCGCGGGAGCTAAGGCGGGGCCAGGCAAGTGGGGCCAAGCCCGGGCGCGCGCAGCGAGGCGGTGACGCAAGAAGCGCGCGGGCTGATGCGCGCAGAGAGTCAACGCGCTCGCGGGGCGCGCACAGGGCAGACGCGACGGCGGGGAGAGATGGGCCAGGGAGAAGCGAGGCTAGCTGGGCTATGTGGAGGGGCGGCCCGGTACTACCGGCCGCATGGGGCGGTAGTACCGCACGGGCCGGTAGTGCCGTCCTGGACTACCGCATGGGCCAGGAAGGGAGCGGGCTGGGTCAGACATGTCCGGTACTGGGCCCGGTAGTACCGGACAGTCCAGAAAAATCTTTTTCTTTTCTTTTTAAAAACAAATATACAAACGGTCATAACTTTTGATTGGAGAATCCGATTGACCCGATTCCAATTGCATTGGATAGAGGACAACAAGGGCATTCCAATAATGTGGGAGTGTATCAATTAATATAATGTGAGATGCCTCACTTGGTGAGAAACCGAAAAATCGCATAAATCAAAATCGCAACAAGATACATATGGGAGATCCGATTTTGATGAACAAGAGCTTGTTATGGAGATTACCACAAGCTCTATATCCTCACATGGATAATACCAAATAACAACCAAATGCGATGATGCAAGTATGCAAAGGTTTGAGCTCTCTCCGAACGATGTGACCGAATTACTCATACGAGATCCCCTCTTGATAGTACGGTTAGATATCCTAAACCTGGTCTCTTACACACAACAAGATACCGGCAAAAGGGAAAACCTATCAAGATTATACCTTTGCCTTGAGCATTCCACTTGAGCTCGATTTAGACGGTCTTGCCCTTCTCAAGATGGAACGCCTTTCTTAATTTCTCATCATCGACCTCGCATATTGAGCTTGCACGACAAATCTTCTTTGCATTTCATCGACCTTGAAGCCAACACATGCTCCAAGCGATGCCAATGGACAAATCCTATAAGTATAACTTAATACACACATTAGTCCATAAAGATTATCATTAATTACCAAAACCACACATGGGGTCCCAACATGTTCTTTCAACTTGACCTTGTCGACCTGCGAAGTTCAGTAGTAGCATCGTTTGAAGTTTCATGATCCTCGTCATTAGCTTCCTCTCTTGTTGGTGGAAACGACACTGGAACAATTTCAGGTTCTGCGCCACTCTCCAACTCGAGAGAAGGTTCAATAACCTTGTCTAGCTCTACCTTCCTCCCACTCACTTCTTTTGAGAGAAACTCCTTCTCAAGAAAGGATCCGTTGTTTGCAACAAACACTTTGCCTTCGGATCTGTGGTAGAAGGTATACCCAATCGTTTCCTTAGGGTATCCAATGAAGACGCATTTCTCCGCTTTGGGTTCGAGCTTGTCCGGCATCAACTTCTTGACGTAAGCTTCGCATCCCCAAACTTTAAGAAACGACAACTTAGGTTTAGCACCAAACCATAGTTCATATGGTGTCGTCTCAACGGATTTATATGCTGCCCTATTTAAAGTGAATTCAGCGGTTTCTAATGCATAACCCCAAAATGATAACGGCAAATCTGTAAGAGACATCATTGATCGCACCATATCTAATAGAGTTTGATTTCGGCGTTCAGACACACCATTGCGCTGTGGTGTTCCGGGTGGCGTGAGTTGCGAAACGATTCCGCTTGCTTTAAGATGCGTGAGAAAATCATAACTCAAATATTCACCTCCACGATCGGATCGTAGAAATTTAATTTTCCTGTTACGATGGTTTTTCACTTCGTTCTGAAATTCTTTGAACTTTTCAAACGTTTCAGGTTTATGTTTCATTAAGTAGATATACCCATATCTACTTAAGTCATCAGTAAAAGTGAGAAAATAGCGATATCCACCGCGCGTCGAAACACTCATTGGTCCGCATACATCGATATGTATGATTTCCAATAAGTCCGTTGCTCGCTCCATTATTCCGGAGAACGAGGTTTTGATCATCTTGCTCATGAGGCACGACTCGCACGTGTCAAATGATTCAAAATCAAGAGACTCCAAAAGTCCATCAGAATAGAGTTTCTTCATGCGTTTTACACCAATATGACCTAGACGGCAGTGCCACAAATAAGTTGGATTATCACTATCTACTTTGCATCTCTTAGCCTCGATGTTATGGATGTGTGTTTCATTGATTTCGAGATTCAGAAGAAATAAACCATTCACAACAGGTGCATGACCATAAAAGATGTTATTCATATAAATAGAACAACCATTATTCTCTGATTTAAATGAATAACCGTCTTGCAATAAACACGATCCAAATATAATGTTCATGCTCAACGCAGGCACATAATAACACTTATTAAGGTTTAAAACAAATCCCGAAGGTAAAACTAAGGAGAGCGTGCCGACGGCCATCACATCAACTTTTGATCCATTGCCAACGCGCATCGTCACCTCATCCCTTGCTAGCCGCCGTCTATTCCATAGCTCCTGTTTCGAGTTACAAATATTAGCAACTGAACCAGTATCATATACCCAGGCACTACAACGAGCGCTAGTAAGGTAAACATCAATAACATGTATATCAAATATACCTTTAATGGTGCCAGCCTTCTTCTCCGCTAAGTACTTCGGACAGTTGTGCTTCCAGTGACCCTTGTCCTTGCAATAGAAGCACTCAGTGTCCGGCTTAGGTCGAGAATTGAGCTTCTTCTCAGCAGGGGAAACGCGCTTGCCGCTGCCTTTATTGAAGGATTTCTTTGCACCCTTAGCTTTCTTAAAGCTAGTGGTCTTTTTGACCATCAACACATGATTATCTTTCTTGATATCCACCTCCGCAGTTTTCAGCTTAGAGAAGAGCTCAGTGATCATATCAGTGGAACCAATTTGATTGTGAGTAACTACAAAAACTTTGTAGCTAGGAGGGAGTCATTGCAGAACTCCGTCAATCTTGAGCTCTTCTGGAATCTTGCAGTCTAGTTGCTCAAGACGTTGAGTGTAGCCCGACATCTTAATGGCGTGCTCACTAAGGGAACTCCCTTCCTCCATCTTGTAGTTAAAGAACTTCTTAGAGATCTCATATCTTTCAGAACGGGCCTGAGTCTGAAACATGGTTTTCAGTTCCTCAAGTATCTCAAAGGGCCCGGCGAACTCCTCAAAATGATTTTGAAGTTTCGGTTCCATAGCAAACAACATGGTACTCTTAATCACTCCATAATCATCTTTGTGTGACTGATAAACAGCTTTTTCATCAGCCGGCGCATCAATAGCAGGGGCGTCACCTAGCGCTTTCTCAAGTACATAGTCTTTTTGTCCGCCAGCGAGAATGATTCTCAGATTGCGGACCAGTTGGTGAAGTTAGACCCATTGTTCTTAAGATTTTCCTTCTCAGCAAAAACGTTGAAGTTGAAGTTGGACTTAGCCATTTGATCTACAAAATTTGCAAATACAATTTAGACTATGTTCATGATAACTAGTTCAACTTACTGGATGAACTCCCACTAAATTCAACATCCCTCAAGTTGTTTAGTGAACACGATCCAAATTCACCACACCTAATCCGATCTTCATGAGAAGAGATGTGGTTTCAATGGTGGACAACAAAATGTCGATCATATCATTCATATGACTCATGTTTAACCTTTCGGTACGTGTGTTCCGAGGCCATGTTTGTACATGCTAGGCTCGTCAAGTCAGACCCAAGTATTTCCGCGTGTGCAAAACTGGCTTGCACCCGTTGTATGTGAACGTAGAGTTTATACCACCCGATCATCACAAGGTGCTTGAAAACGACGAACTTTCGCAACGGTGCATACATGGGGAGAACACAATTTTATCTTGATCTTTAAGTGAGGAATCATCTTATAATGCTACCGTCGCGATCTAAGCATAATAAGATACATAAAAGGATAAACATCGCATGCATATAATTTTATGTGACATGGTATAGCCAATCTCTGCGCAATGATCTCCATCTTGTGCGCGCCAGCATGATCTCCATCACTCCACCATGATTTCCTCCACCACGAATAGAAACTACAACTATTGCTAACTACTTAGCGATAAAGTAAAGTTATTACATGGTGTATAAGAAGTTGACACGCAGATCATACACAATTATAAAGACAACCATGCGGCTCCTGCCAGTTGTGAACTCATCGACATGCAAGTCGTGAAATATTACAAAACATGATCATTGCATACATCTCAATTCATACACATCATGTCTTGGGCCATCCATATCACAAAACACTCCCTGCAAAACAAGTTAGACGCCTCTACTTTGTTGTTGCATGTTTTACGTGGCTTATGGGAGTAACAAGCTAAGAATGATTCTTACCTACGGAAAGCCACAACGGTGATATTATGGTTGCTAACATCCATTGTAAATTCCATGACTACTATAGTGAGAGAAATTGGCATCCACCAGCCGCATGTGTGGAACAAGCCACATGTCAAGTGCGGAGCCGGTCTCGTGAACGAGGTCACGTAAAGTTGGCCTGGACCGCTTTGATCTCACTATGTCGCGCCATAATAAATACACAACAAGAGGTTTGCAATAGAAAACATCAACGCCCGCATCAACATGTTGTGTTCTACTCGTGAAACACATCTACGCATAGATCTAGCTCTGATACCACTGAAGGGTTTCGCGGCATAGTAAATCAAAAAAAATTCTACGGATGCGAACAAGAAAGCCAAGATCTAATCTAGGAGATGTAATCAACGAGAGAGATTGATGATATCTTCATACCCTTGAAGAAATCGCACAGTGGAAACGTTCAACAGAACGAGAGATGCAAGTGGCGGCGCCTCCGAGAGATGCACACATACGGTGCAGCGACGTCTCCTCCTTTCCTTGGTCCAGCAAGTATGGTGGAGAGATAGATTGGATCTGCAGCATGACGGCGTGGTGCTTATGGTGGAGAGTTTCTGCGGCAGGGCTTCGCCTACGCGCAGTCGGGAGAGAGAGAGAGGAGGGGCAGCAGTTGGCGGCTAGGGTTGGAGGAGTGGGGGGAAGGCTGTGCCCCTGCCCTCCTTATATAGGGGGCTGGCCGGACCCCCTTGGCCCCTCCTCCAAGCCCTAGGGCGGCGGCCCCAAGGGGTGGAGTGGGGGGCAAGTCTTCCCCCTTCCTTCTAGAAGGTCTCCCTAGGGTTCACCCTAGGGCTGGATGGCTGGGCCTTAGGGGCCTTGTGCCCCTGGCCTGCAGTGGCCAGGGCACTTTCCCTTAGGCCCACGTAGGCCTACGACAAGTGGGCCCACGTTGGTCCCACTCTGGAACCTTCTAGAACCTTCCGGTACAATATCGATAGACTCCGAAACGATTCCGAAATCCAAAAACTGCTTTCCTTTATATGAATCTTATTCTCCGGACCATTCCGGAACCTTTGGTGATGTCCTGGGTCTCATCCGAGACTCCGAATAAAAACTCATAAACCAATTATCCATTCTATCCTAGCGTCGATGCATGTTAAGTGTGTGACCCTACAGGTTCGTGAATATGCAGACATGATCTTCTATCAATAATCAACAGCGGGATCTGGAAACCCATATTGACTCCCACATATTCATCGATGATCATATCGGATGAACCACGATGCCAGGATTCAATTAATCCTATATATGTATTCCCTTCGTCATGCGATATTTTACTTGCCCGAGATTCGATCGTTGGTATCGGCATACCTAGTTCAATCTCGTTCACAGCAAGTACTTTACTCGTTCCATAATTCGATATCACTTTGTCATTAACTCCTTAACCACGTGCTTGCAAGCGGTGTTGATATCGATTACCGAGTGGAACCGAAGTATATCTCTCCAACTCGGGAGGGACAAATTCCATCTCGATACATACAACCCAACAAGTACTTTCTGATCACCTGAGAGACACCTTTATGATCACCCTCACATAGGATGACGTTTGATGACCTCAAAGCTTTCTTCCGATACCGGGAGTTGTATTATCTCATGGTCTAAGGAATACAATACTTGACATAGGAAAAAGCTTTGCAAAGATGAACACGATGACACGATCTAATTTCTCTGCTTAATTTGGGTCTGTCCATCATATCATTCTCCTAATGACATGATCTCATTATTAATCGACAACTCATGTCTATGGTTAGGAAACCTTAACCATCATTAATCAATGAGCTAGTCCATAGAGGCGTATTAGGGATACGGTGTTGTTCATAAACCACACAAGTATCAAAGTTTCCTCTTAATACAATTCTATCATGGAATATAAACTTTATCATGAACAAGAATTATAATAATAACATCTTTATTATTGCCTCTAGGGAATAATTCCAACAAAAAGTGGCATTGAGTGTTCGGAAAGTATGTGTTGAGGCACATGGATCAAGAGTGGGATTTGTCCATCCATATGACCGATAGATATATTCTGGGCCCTCTCGATGGAATGTCATCTAATTAGCTTGCAAGCATGTAACTGGGTCACAAGGGATCACATATCACGGGGACGAGAAAAGAATACTTATCGGTAACGAGGTTGAACTAGGTATGCAGAGGTACCGACGATCAGACCTCGGATAAGTAAACTATCGCGAGACAAAGAGAAATTGGTATCGTATGTAAGTGGTTCATTCGATCGCAAAGTAATCATAGAAATATGTGGGAGCCATATGAATTTCCAGATTCCTCTATTGGTTATTGATCGGAGAAGTGTCTCGGTCATGTCCGCATAATTTACGAACCGTAGGGAGACACACTTAAGGATTCAATGTTGTTTAGTAGATATGGAATGTTAGTAGGGATACCGAATGTTGTTCGGAGTCTCGGATGGGATCCGGGATATCACGAGGAGATCCGGAATGGTCCGGAGAATAAGATTCATATAAGGAAAGTCCGATTCCGGAGTTCGGGAATGATTTCGATGTTTTCATCGGAGAGGTTCTAGAAGGGTCTAGAAGGTTCACCGGACCGGAAGGGGAATGATCCATGAATGTGTCATGGGTAAGTGGAATGATTAGATCATATCCTAGGTCAGTTGTTTTGGGCATTTGCGAGAGAGAATTAAAGCTCTAAATTGAAAGTCAAAAGGGAGGTTTGAAAAGTCAAACTGGAACAATGGTTTCCTAGTGGAAGAAGGAAAGAGTCCTTCCTTCAATCCAACTTGGTTTTGGGTTTGGATTCAAACTCTTCCCTCCCAAGGTTGTCCCCCCTCTCATAAATAGAGGGGGAGGGCTGCCCCAAACACACACCAAGCCAGCCCTCCCCACCCCGTGCTCCGCCGTCGGCCCGTCGCCGTCGCCCTAGCCGCCACCGACTCCTCCTCCTTCACTCCGTCCTTCTAAACCTAGATCGCCGGAAAACCCTAGATCCACCATAACTCGCACCGGCTTAGGCGAAGCCCTGCGGGATCTTCCCTCTACTTCCGACACCACGCCGTCGTGCTGCCGGAATCATGAGGGGAGAACTACAACCTCCTCTGCCTGCTGGAACAAGGGAGAGGAAGGTCTTCATCGAGTACCTAACGTGTGACCGACTGCAGAAGTGCTGCCGGAACGCAGCGCCGAAAGGATCGTCTACGCGATCTTGAGATCGACAAGTGTACGACTACATCACCCACTTGAATCTGCTCTCGTTAACCGCTTTGGAATCTTTGAGGGTGAGTACTCTAATCGACTCGTTGCTACAATCTAGTAGATAGATCTTGGCTTGTTTGTTTGCATGCGGTAGAATTTTTTTGTTTTCCATGCTACGAACCCCTACAGTGGTATCAGAGTCGTGTATATATGTAGATCTATTGCACGAATAAAACACAATGGTCATTGTGGGCGTTGATGCTTTTGTTGTCGATTGCTTATTGTGTACTTTGCATCTTGTGGGATGGTGGGATGAAGCGGCCCGGGCTAACCTTACATGACATCGTTCATGAGACTTGCTCCACGCTTGACATGCAACTTGTATTGCATAAGTGACTTTGCGGGTGCCTGTTTCTCCCAACATAGTTAAGATTCAATTTACAACGGGCGATTGACAATACTAGTATCAACGTTGTGGTTCTTGTTCGTAAGTTAGAACGACACTTATTGAAAGCCCCAAACCACGTAAAACATGCAAATAAAATTAGAGGCATCTAACTTTGTTTTGCAGGGGTGTGCTGTGATGTGATATGGCCATGATTGTGATTATATATCATGTATGCAATGTTCCTTATTGTAAGTCGGCAACCGGCAGGAGCCATATGGTTGTATTTTAATTCCGTTAAGACTTGTGTGTCTATTATTCAAAGTTGTTGTAATAGTTGATGTTGGTGGACGACAACCATGAAGCGGCGCCATTCACCTTGACTCTATGCCGGTGATGATGGAGATCATGTTCGTGCTTGAAGATGGAGATCGGAAGCACAAGAAGAAAGGCCATATCATATCACATATTATGAATTGCATGTGATGTTAATCCTTTTATGCATCTTGTATTTCTTAGTTCGTGACGGTAGCATTATAAGATGATCCCTCTCACAAAATTTCAAGTTATAAAGTGTTCATCCTTAGTAAGCATCGTTGATAAAGCTCGTTGTTTTGAAGCACCACGTGATGATCGGGTGTGTTAGATTCTGCGAGTGTATACAACATGAGCAAGCCAGATTTGCTCATGCGGAAGCTAATGTTTGATCTTGACGAGCCTAGCATGTACAGACATGGTCTCGGAACACGGATCACCGAAAGGTAAAGCATGAGTCATATAGTAGATATGATGAACATGTTGATTATTCGCCATTGAAGCTACATCAACTCTCGTGATGATCGGTTTTGATGTGGTGGATTTGGTTCGTGTGATCACTAAAACAATGTGAGGGATATTGTTTTTGAGTGGGAGTTCACCTAGATTAATTTAACTATTAATTAGAACTCAATTTGTCATAAACTTAGTCTAAACTATTGCAAATATGTTGTAGATCAATGGCGGACCCTACCATCAATTTTAATGCGTTCCTAGAGAAAGAAAAGTTGAAAAACAATGGAAGCAACTTCGTGGATTGGTTCCGCAATTTGAGGATCATCCTCAATGCTGGTAATTTGACCTATGTGATGGATGCACCGCTGGGTGACCCACCTGCAGCTGATGCTACCTATGAGGTAAAGAATGTTTTCCTCGCTCGGAAGAATCAGTACTCCACAGTTCAGTGTGCTATCTTGTATGGTTTGGAATCGGAGCTTCAGAAAAGTTTTGAGAACCATGACCCACATGATATTGTCCGTGAACTCAAAATGATATTTGAGGCTCACGCGGCAGTTGAGAGTTATGAGGCTTCTGAAAAGTTCTTTAACTTCAAGATGGAAGAGGGCAGCTCCGTCAGTGAGCACGTGCTTAAGATGTCTGGGCACGCAAGAAAGCTTCAAAGCTTGGGTATAGTGATTCCTAATGCTTTGAGGATTCACCGTGTCCTCCAATCACTACCACCAAGTTACAAGAACTTTGTGATGAACTACAATATGCAAAACATGGACAAGTCGTTTCCCGAACTCTTCTCCATGTTAAAATATGTGGAAGTGGAGATCAAGAAAGAGAACCAAGTGCTGTTGGTCAATAAGACCACCAAATTCAAGAAGCAAGGAAAGTCTAAGAAAAAGGGAAACTTCAAGAAGGACGGTAAGAAAGTTACCGCGCCGGCGAAGAAGACCAAGGCTGGGCCTAAGGCTGATACTGAGTGCTTTTACTGCAAGGGAGAAGGTCACTGGAAGTGGAATTCTCCTAAGTACTTGGCCGATTTTAAGAACGACAACATAAAGAATAAAGGTATATCCGATATACATGTTATTGATGTGTATCTCACTAGTACTCGTAGTAGTGCCTAGGTATTTGATACTGGTTCAGTTGCTCACATTTGTAACTCGAAACAGGTGCTACAGAATAGACGGAAACTAGCGAAGAACGAGGTGACGATGCGCGTTGGAAATGGATCAAAGGTTGATGTGATCGCGGTCGGCACGCTACCTCTTCATCTACCATCGGGATTATTTTTATACTTAAATAATTGTTATTTGGTGCCTGCGTTGAGCATTAACATTATATTAGGATCATGTTTATTGCGATATGGTTACTTGTTTAAGTCCGAGAATAATGGTTGTTCGATTTATATGAGTAATATGTTTTATGCACATGCACCTTTGATAGATGGTGTATTCTCATTGAATCTCGATTGTAGTAATACACATATCAATAACATTGAATCTAAACGTTTGAAATTTAACGATAACTCGACCTCTATGTGGCACTATCGTCTTGGTCACATTAGAGTGAAGCGTATGAAGAAACTCCATTCCGATGGACTTATTGAATCACTTGATTTCGAATCACTTGAAAGATGCGAAGCATGTCTGATGGGTAAAATGACTAAGACTCCATTTTCTGGTATGATGGAGCGAGCTACGGACTTACTGGAAATCATACATACCGATGTGTGCGGCCCAATGAGTGTAGCATCGCGTGGTGGTTATCGTTATGTTCTTACCTTCACGGATGACTTGAGTAGATATGGGTATATCTATTTCATGAAACATAAGTCTGAAACTTTCGAGAAGTTTAAGGAATTTTAAAGTGAGGTAGAGAATCAACATAACAAGAAGATTAAATTTCTATGATTTGATCGCGGAGGTGAATATCTAAGTTACGAGTTTGGCGAGCATTTGAAGAAATGCGGAATACTTTCACAATTGACACCGCCAAGAACACCACAAGGTAATGGTGTGTTCGAACGTCGTAATCGAACTCTCTTAGATATGGTTCGTTCTATGATGTCACTTACAGATTTACCGCTATCGTTTTGGGGTTATGCATTAGAAACAGCCGCATTCACTTTAAATAGGGCACCATCTAAATCCGTTGAAACGACACCGTATGAATTATGGTTTGGGAAGAAACCTAAATTGTCGTTCCTTAAATTTTGGGGTTGCGAAGCTTATGTAAAGAAGTTACAGCCCGACAAGCTTGAACCCAAAGCAGAAAAATGCGTCTTCATAGGATACCCGAAGGAAACTATTGGGTATACCTTCTATCATAGATACGAGTGCAAAATGTTCGTTGCCAAGAATGGATCCTTTCTAGAGAAGGAGTTTCTCTCGAAAGAAGTGACTGGAAGGAAGGTAGAACTCGACGAGGTTGTTGAACCTTCTCTCGAACATGCAAATAGCGCAGAACAGGAAGTAGTTCCTATGGAGCCTACACCAATAAGAGAGGAAGCTAATGATGTTGATCATGAAACTTCGGTTGAAGTTACTACGAAACCTCGCAGGTCAACGAGAACTCATACCACTCCTGATTGTGTCGGGGGGTTAACCTCGGGTAGGTCAGAGACGGGGAAAGACAGAGGTACTGTCCCCGTCTGGTTTCCGAGTTACGGCCTAAGTCGGCCGAATCATGGATATGTCGGCCGATGAACGGAGGCAAGAAGCCCACGTATACGTATCAAGTGGTTACCCGGCCGAGTTAATGAGAGAATCGGCCGGGTTACCCAAATGATCTTCGTGCAGGTGAGGAGCGAGCCGAGTAACACAAGGTAAGGCCGAGTGATACGAAGCTTGCAGGAGAAGGAGAAGCCCAAGGTCAAACTATAGCTGCAGGCTAGAAGGAATCGTAACAGGCCAAGCACAAGAGACAAGGATGCACAGGCCGAGGGGCGTAAGGAGGTCACGGAGGTGACAGTCCCGGAGCCCGAGGCACGCAGGAGGGGCCACCGAGCCTTGCCGTCATTAGAAGGGCGACAGGAAAGGAGGCCGAACTACTATTTTGGGACAAGCATATTCCACGAATATTCTTGTCGTCACCCCTAAGGGCACCCAAGGAACCCCTTTAAAGGGGAGGTTTGGACCACGAGGAGGGATCGATTCTTTGAGCACCGTTAGGCTGGGGAGATTCACCTTGTCCCCCTGTATACAGCTCAAGGAGCACTTGTAATCCATAAAGAGAGAAACAAAGATTATCACTTTGGCAGCTTGAGTGTAAAGACAGTTGCATCTTCCCTCCCCAGATCCCACTAGCATCCATTGGCCCCATACTTTAGCCTACCCATGGCATCTGCCGTGCCACCACCACGACAGTTGGCGCCCACCGTGGGGCCAGCAGCGGTGCTAGCTGGAGTTGTGATCCGGACGGGAAACTTCATCAACACCGGCGAGCGCGTTGTTTCTGGCTTGGTCCAGAGATTTGGTCTCTGCGACTATGTCAGAGACAATGCAGGGAGCTTCAGGGGGAAAACTCCCCCGCGCAACGGGATCTTCATCGGCCTGGGCGAGCATAGGGTCTACGTCGGCGTCGACATCACCGGCATTTATCCTCACCAGGTTGTTGTTGCAGGAGAGCCACCTCGAAGCGCGGCGAGCTGTCCATCCGGAGAGCATCTTGCAGGCAGCGTTGAGGTGATGGTGGCAGCAGGAGCTCAAGCGGGAGCAGCAGTAGCCGGGTCAAGCAGAGAACCCGCCGCAGGCGCACAGGGCCTGCCCAAGCAGACCACACTGCAAACTTCCGAGGTAATTCCGCCAGTAGCAAACCCGGCCGAGCTGCATGATACCACCCCAAAGGCACCAAGAGTGAGAGGGCCACCTCTGGAAAGACCAGAGAACATTATTCAGGCGACTATAGAAAACTTAACCACACCTGTAGCACCGATACTTGATCCGGCAAATGCTCAAGCAGAGTTAGAAGAAACCAGGCAAAAGGTGCTGGTAGAGGCCAAAAAAGTATCAGCTCTGCGGGAATCCTTGAACAGGACCCTGAGAGAATATGCAAAAGCTAATAAGCTTGATATCGCACCCGAGCGGGTGGACGAACTAAGGTTAAGAGGGAAGAACCTCATGAATGACATTAACAAAGAGCATGAAGCTCACAGAGCAGAGTCGGGTGATTTGGGTTTGCCGAGGTACAGTACCCCGGCGAAAAACCTGAGAGTGGCAAATGCCGCAGCATTGTAATTAGAGGGCTTAACCGGGGAAGCTCGGCAGAAACAACAAGAAAGAGTGAATGAGCTGGTGCGCATCGCGAACCAGCAAAATGAGGAAATACTCAGAACTAACCCGGCAAGACCAGGGGCTTCGCGAATGGTTCATTCGGCGGGGGCAGCACCTGCTTTATCTGCGGCTGCGGCATCTTCACCCGGAAACAACGCTAGAAAAGAGAAAGCAAGAACTCGGAAGAGGAACAAGCAAATTGTTCCATATGACCCGCAATAGCTGGAAAGGCAAATGAGAACAGAGGCAATGCAAGCCGAGGTAATAGTGGGAGAGAAACCATGTCCGTATGGAAAGGAAAGGGCGGCCGAGGTAATGTGGAGCTCGGCAGGAGAGAACCTGCAAGAGACAATCATGAAAACCAAACCCCGGCCGAAGTAAGGAGAGAAGTGCCGCCCAACCCGCAACCAAGACATGAGCCTCGACAGAAAGAGAAGTGAGGCCAGCTCGCCACAATCAGATGAATGAAAGGTATAATGATGGATATTCCGAGGTAGAATACGCAAACCAGGGTGGAAACAATCACTATGGGATGCAGGATAGAATCTGATGAGATTTGCCAAAGAATGATGCAAGAGTAAAGTTGGATCGGCTATACCGGTCCGAGCTGTTGAAGAGCAAGGTCCACCAGGTCCGACATGTTTTGGACCACGGATCATGGGCGAACCACCGCTGCGAATTTTCAGGCTGAAAGAGGCACAAAACGCATAATGGAAGTACCAAGCCACAAGATCGGTTGATTGATTATGCCACCGCTGTGAAGATAGCGGTGGCAACCTAAGATGGGCAAAGCGGTATGTCCCACGAGATGTTGGAAGGACCAGCGGGGTATGGTTGAATAATCAACCAGGCGGCGGTATCAATCGCTGGTTAGATTTCAAGAAATGTTCGTTAGCAACTTCACCAGCACATACAAGAGACCAAATAGACCACAACAACTAGCCATGTGCAAGCAGAGGCCGAATGAAACGGATAGAGAGTTTTTAACACGATGGTGTAACCTGAGAAACTCATGTGAGGGAGTTATCGAATCGCAAGCTATCGCTTGGTTCGCAAGGCTGCCGTTATGCCAGCGTGTTGTGGCAACGCAAAGAGATATGCCAACCACACCGCGTAAAACTATCGAATAGCAGACTCCTATGCATTGGGTGACCCAACCCAACCGAGTTAATGTCGGCATCATCGTGAGCAACAGGACCAAGATCTGAGAGAATTGGCGGGTCATCCAGCGTGATTTCAGAGGAAGAAGAAGAGAGAGAGGCGAATTATAGATATAATTCGGCCCGGTGGCTGTAGCACAAGATCAGCCGAGTCACGGAGCAACTCAACGAGAAAAATGGACCTCAACGGTGGACATCAAGAAATGAGGAAAGAGGCAATGGACCCCGAGCAAAAGAAGCAATGGCAAGAGAGGCCAAGTATACGTCAATCCATGTTAGATCAGTGCAAATTTCACACATCAAACCCATCCGACCAGCCAATCATACAACCCGCAATGCGCTCGATGAAAATGCGATGGGGAACCCAGCAGAGTTCAGCTCCCCATCAGTGCAAAGAAAGATCACCGCAATTAATCGGAGCAAATATAGCATCGATGCTACCGCCCCCTCCCCCGAGGTACGATAACTCGGATCGGAGGGATGCAGTGCATCAAGTAATGAACCAGGGCCAGGACGGAAGGATGAATCCGGCAAATACTGGACGTAATGATTACAGGGAACATCACCAGTCTTATTGTGTGTTCACAACAGAACAGCAGGACAAGCAGAGTGTGCAGCGCCGGCATATGGAAGTGAATGCAGTTGTACCGGCAGTGCCAAGATACCAGCCATGGTCTGATCAGGAGGTGACCTGGAGCATGAAAGACCACCCCAGAATAATGCCGAGTCCAGGATCATATGCACTTGTGTTGGATCCGACGTTTGTGGGACCAAGCATCAATGTGAAATTTTCAAAAGTACTCATTGACAATGGAAGCAGTATCAACATCATGTACAAAGATACCATGCATAAGCTCGAATATCACGAGAATATGCCGCAGTCCACGAGGACAACTTTCCATGGGATAGTGCTGGGCTTTCATGTGAGCCCATCGGTAAAGTCCGAGTCGGCGTTATTCGGTACAAGAGATAATTGCAGCGTAAAACTTAGAATTTGAAGTGGTGGATCCGGAAAGTTGTTATCATGTTCTACTCGGACGGCCCAAGACTGGCCAAATTCATGAGCAGTCACATATAAGTTATCTAAAGATGAAGTTACCCGGACCACAAGGGGTGATAACAGTTGCAGGGGATTACAAGAAGTCAATGGAGTGTGCTTCGGCCGGGTCAAATTTGGCCGAGTCATTGGTTATAGCAAGAGAAAAGAAAAGGATTCAGGAGGTAGCAGCCCTCGCTCAGTCAGCACAGTTAAACATGCCGGCACTGGCCAACCCTCATGGCAGTGTTTCTTTTCAGCTAACCAAAGAGACGAAGAAATTTCAGTTGATGAGCAATTCCCAGAGCGCATCGTTATTATTGGTGCAGGCCTTGACGCTAAATAGGAAGGCGAGCTCACCAACTTCCTCCGTGAGAATCGGGACATATTTGCGTGGTCAACCCAAGATCTGCAAGGTGTTCCGAGGGAGTTGGCTGAGCACTCTTTAAACGTCAGGCCAGGGGCAAGGCCGGTGAAGCAACCTCTCCGCCGCTTCGCCGAAGACAGGAGAAAAGTAATAGGGGATGAAATAGCTCGGCTCCTCGCAGCCGGGTTCATCATGGAGGTGCTATATCCGGATTGGTTATCAAATCCGTGCTAGTAGAAAAGAAAAAAGATGACCCCAATGTAGCCATTGTGTGGCGAATGTGTATCGACTACACTAACCTGAACAAGGCGTGTCCGAAAGATCCATTTCCATTGCCTAGAATAGACCAAGTCATTGACTCGACCGCTGGTTGTGAGCTGTTATCATTTGTAGACGCCAGATTCGGTTTCCACCAGATACCGCTAAATCCGCCGATCAAATAAAGATCAGATTTATTACCCGTGCACGGGCTTATTGTTATCGCACAATGCCATTCGGCCTGCGAAATGCAGGAGCAACATATCAAAGATGCATGCAAAAATGCCTACATGATCAGATAGGGAAAAATGTACAAGTGTATGTGGATGACGTAGTCATCAAAACTAAGGAGAGCAAAACCTTGCTAGAAGATATACGGCAAACTTTCGCGAACCTGAGAAGGTTCCGAATGAAGCTTAATCCAGAGAAATGCACATTTGGCGTGCCGGCAGGAAAACTACTCGGTTTCCTTGTGTCCAGCCGAGGTATCGAGGCTAATCCAACAAAGATAAGAGCAGTAGAAAGAATGGAATTGCCGAGATGTTTGAACGATGTACAAAAATTCACGGGCTGCCTGGCCTCGCTTAGTCGATTTGTATGTCGGCTAGGAGAAAAGGCACTGCCACTTTATCAGCTGATGAGAAAGTCGGACAAATTCAGCTGGACTCCGCAGGCGGACCTTGCATTTCATGAGTTGAAAAAGATGCTAGTTACGGCACCCATTTTAGCTTCTCCATTATCGAAAGAACCTATGCTACTCTATGTAGCGGCTACCAATCGAGTAGTTAGTACGGTGGTCGTAGTGGAACGACTTGAAGATGGTAAGTCAGTTCAGAGGCCGGTGTATTATCTAAGTGAAGTATTATCCACTTCAAAGCAGAATTATCCGCACTATCAGAAGATGGCTTATGGAGTATATATGTCGGCAAAAAAGCTTAAGCATTACTTTGAAGAGCACCCCATCAAAGTAATCTGTGAGGCACCCATAGCCGACATATTGAACAACAAAGATGCAAGTGGCCGAATAGCAAAATGGGCGATCGAGTTATCACCGTATGCTCCACAATTTGATAGAAGAGATGCAATCAAATCTCAGGCTGTCGCCGACTTTCTCGTAGATTGGGCCGAGGTACAGTATGAGCCACCATTGCAAGATCCAAATTACTGGACAATGCATTTTGATGGTTCCAAACTAAGGAATGGTTTGGGAGCAGGAATAGTGCTAACCTCGCCTAAAAAAGATCAATTGAAATATGTACTGCAAATACATTTTGCTGCATCCAACAATGTAGCTGAATATGAAGCGCTAGTTCATGGATTAAAAGTGGCAAAAGAAATTGGTATACGCCGAATCCTATGCTACGGTGACTCGGATCTAGTAGTACAGCAAGTATCGGGCAGTTGGGACGCATTAGATGCTAATATGGCTTTATACAGATTCCATGTGCAAAAAATCAGTGGATACTTCGAAGGATGTGAATTCCACCACATACCACGAGCAGAAAATGACGCTGCCGACACACTGTCGAAATTAGGATCAACCCGGCAGTCAATTCCGCCAGGTATTGCCCTGGAGCACCTCAGGAAGCCATCAATAATCCCATCACCAGAATCCGAATCAATCTTTATCCCAGCAAGTTCTGCAGAAAATCACACGCCAATGGAGGTAGATCCGCAGAAAGATTCGGAACCCCTAAAAAGGGGGACGGCCGAAGTAATCACCATCATGGAGAGAGCCGAGGTATATACGTCGGTAGAAAACATGGAGATAGACACTGAGATCACTGCAGAAAGAGTAACACCGATATGGGCGCAACCCATATTTTCTTACTTAAAAGACGCGATATTGCCGAGTAATGAGGTATTAGCTAGACAAACCATAAGAAGAGCAAAGGCCTATACAATCATAAACAATGAGTTATATAAGAGAAGCGTCACAAACGTATTGCAGAAGTGCGTGAGTTCCACAGAAGGTCAGGAAATCCTTCTAGACATACACCAAGGAGAATGTGGGCACCATGCCTCATCTCGCGCTTTAGTAGCCAAGGCATTTAGGCATGGATTTTACTGGCCAACGGCGTTAAAAGAGGCAAAAGAATTGGTTAAGAAGTGCAATGGATGTCAGAGATACGCAACCAGAATACATATGCCGTCGGCCGAGTTAAAAACAATACCCATCACTTGGCCATTTTCTGTATGGGGTTTAGATATGGTGGGACCGTTCAAGCCGGCGAGAGGAGGAATGACCCACATGTTGGTTATGGTAGACAAGTTCACAAAGTGGATTGAAGTAAAACCAATTAAAAAGTGTGATGGGCACACAGCGGTGAAATTTCTCAAGGATATCATCTTGAGATACGGGTACCCACATAGCATTATTACGGATAATGGCACAAACTTTGCGTATGAGCTTGCTAGATTTTGCCAAGAGAAGCACATAAGACTAGATATTGCCTCGGTGGCTCACCCAAAGATCCAATGGACAAGTGGAAAGGTCTAACGGACTGGTGCTATCGTGAATAAAACCACGACTTGTTGAACCTTTGCAAAGGTCGGCAGGATGTTGGATCAAGAAATCCCAGCAGTTATGGAGCCTTGGACTACTCCGAATAGATCAACAGTTACACTCCATTCTTTCTCGTACGGGCAGGCCGTACTCAACCGACATAATATATGACTCGCCAAGAGTTGCTCAAGACACAACCTCGTAGACAAATGAAATAGCTCGGCAAGATGCCAGAGACCTTGGAAGAAGCCAGAGTTGACATTATCACGATCGGCTATTTATCAATGTAACTTACGGCGGTATCACAGCAAGAAAGTGAATCCAAGAGTATTCAAAGAAGGAGATTTGGTCCTCCGACTAGTTCAACGCATGGCCGACATGCACAAATTGTCACCCCATGGAAGGACCATTTATTGTAAGCAAAGCATTGCACAACGATGCATATTATCCGATCGATGCTCGATCCCGAGAGAACAAGGCGCAAAGCTCGTGAAGAAACGGCGCTCGAATGTGGCTTTACTTCGCCATTCTACTCAGAGCGTTATATCTCAAGGTCAAAATCCAATGATGTATTTGAACCTCGGCACCTGAAAGCGTTGACTGGGACCGCTTGGGATATACTTATTTCGTATTATGTATTCGAACCTCGGCACCCTGAGCAGTTACTCGGGGACTGCCATATGTTATGTTATTTCGGGTTATATGTTTGAACCTCGGCACCCAGAGCAATGACTCGGGGACTGCCATATGTTATATTTATTTCTTTCGCGTTACATGCTTAAACCTTGGCGCCCAGAGCAGTGACTCAGGGACTGCCGTATGTTGTATTTCTTTCATGTTATGAATATGAACCTCGGTGCCCATAGCAACGACTCGGGGACTATCATATGATATATTAATTCCGTATTGATACCTAAACTTCGGCATCTAAAGCAGCGACTCGGGGACTACCGAATGCTACCTCAAAATTATGCTGAACGCACTCATATCAGTTTTTTACTACCTCTGAAATTTGATTTACATGAGGAAGTTTCGGACAATAAAAAACGATCCAGCGATTGCTGCATACTTCCACAACGAATTAGTTAACTTATGTTCAGAACAGATCAATACCATAGGTATTCAGCGCTTGTGCCTGGATAAGACCATAAAAAATAACGGCAAAGTTAAGCCCTAAAAGGTCAAGAAATTAAGGGCCAGCGAAGCAAGAATTCGGACGAGCATCCACTTAACCAAGTGTCTCAACAGTACATGGCAAAAGAAATTCAAATCATACAATGAAGTTAACAAATTTTTTCGCCTACATCATACGCCCGGCATACCAGGGATCGGAAATAACCTAGGCGTTGTTCGTTGGAGGGGCAGCTACTTGCTCAGGTACGGGGCAATCCGAGGTAGGAGGGACCTCGACTGAGGTTGCCTCGCCATCCGCCGACCTGTGCAACTTCCGGAAGTCCGGCTTGTTCAGAGCGCCGGTCGTGCGGTAGAATGCCCGTACCTTTGGAAGAGGACCGCGATCGCCGTTGTCCGAGCTTGAGCTAGAGCTATCGATGCGGCCAATCATTTTCACCTTCCCGCTCTTGAATCATCACCCGAGGCACCTTCACCGCAACCTCCTCGATCCGGTCCGGGAGAAAACTCGACCCTTCATTCCAAGTATGCACGTCGGCGTACTCGACGAGTTGGAACGCCCGAGCTTGTCGAAGAGCAACAAAAGTGGGATCTTCGACCCAGCGGGAGCCAGTGCGCAAGTTTCTCAGGATGTCCAGAGAGATGTCTTCATACCATGACATGATAACAGTAAGGGCCATGTCGGCACCAGCACGCCCAGCAGATTCTCTCCAAAGACTCAACTGCCTCTCAGATGCCATCAGCCTTGTCACCAATAACTTGATTTCATTGATATCAGGAGTCCCCGAGGTATTCGGCCAGAGTACATGGTAAGCTCGGATAGCGGCCTGCACCAAGTCCCGGCCCATAATTTTCATCGGACCAACTGCGGCACCAACGGCAACCAAGTAATCCTCCATTGATTATTCCGAATCAATAAGAATAGTTCACCTCGGCCACGAGCTGCAAGAACTGCTTTAGAACTCACGGCTTGGCCTCGGGAAATGATCTGCAGCACTAACGTGTCAAAGGGTTGCAGGACGAAAAAGAAAATATAATTCGCCATGCCAAGTAGCTACGATGAATATAGCTCATCATTATCTCAAGATCTTTGGCCCAATCAGCCTTGCTCTTCTCAAAACGAGCAATTTCCTCGCTCAAACCACGGGTTTTAAGTTCGCGACTTCGAGGAGTTCTTTGTTCTTCGCAGATCCAGAGTCACCGATTCTTTTCCTCGGAAAATTCTTGGTCGACCTTCTCTAGTTCGGATTTTGAGACTTAAGGGTATCCACCTCGGATCGCAGCGAGCTATCTCATCGCCTTTTTCTTGTAGTTGCGCGAATGAACTGCATTTTGTTCTAAAAATGCAGCATCACGCCGTGCATGGGCATGCAATCTTGATGTGACACTGCGAAGTCTTGCAACTCGGCTTTACCACGGCCAAACGCAATAAGAAACCTTAGCATATATATTAAGAAGAAGAAGGAGTAAAATGGAAAGGAAGCTAACCTTCCAAGTTCTTGATCTTCTTCTCAAGGCGAATATTGAGGTTATTAATATTACCTATTCAACAAGAAGTAAGCCGACATTCTGTGGACGAATACATGAGAAAGTTGGGAATAAGGAAAAAGGAACTATCGACATACCAGCTTTCTTTGCCACGGGCAGAACTTTCTCGTACTTATCTTCTAGCTTGCGGTGAGAAAAAAGCAACCTCTGGAACTCGGCGGTCCGTCGGTCATGTGCAACCTGGGTAGTGAGGCAAAACGATAAATAAACAAGTAAAGTTAATTAGATCCGAATCAAGCAAAGCTTAATTCGCTCTAGGTGTCGGATATTCAAAGCTAAACCAGATCCGAGTCATGAAGGACTTAACTCAGATCTAGGTGGCTGGATATTCAAAGCTAAATTAGATCCGAATCAAGCAAAGCTTAATTCGGCTCTAGGTGGCTGGATATTCAAAGCTAAACCAGATCCGAGTCATGAAGGACTTAACTCAGATCTAGGTGGCTGGATATTCAAAGCTAAATTAGATTCGAGTCATGAAGGACTTAACTCAGATCTAGGTGGCTGGATATTCAAAGCTAAATTAGATCCGAATCAAGCAAAGCTAAATTCGGCTCTAGGTGGCTGGATATTCAAAACTAAACCAGATCCGAGTCATGAAGGACTTAACTCAGATCTAGGCGGCTGGATATTCAAAACTAAATTAGATCCAAATCAAGTGAAGCTTAATTCAGAACTGGGTGGCTGGATATTCAAAGCTAAAATTAGATCCGGATCAAGCAAAGCTTAATTCGGCTCTAGGTGGCTGGATATTCAAAAGCTAAACCAGATCCGAGTCACGCAGGACTTAACTCGGATCTAGATGGCTGGATATTCAAAGCTAAATCAAGTCCGAATAAAACACAACTAAACTCCGAACTAGATGGCCGGACTAACGAACCTTAGAAATAAATTTAAGTCAAACTTCCAAGTATACAACAAGTTATTTCCTTGCAAGTTTCGGGACTAGAGCATATGGTAACATCCGGAGAATAATTTAAGACTCAGAAAAACAATTACCTCATTCATCTTGTTGGTATCAATGATGAACCGGGCAAAGATGGTCAAAACGGCCGCTGATGTCAGAAAGCTGAAAGGGCTGGTTTGATGGATTACCCTCAAATTGATCAGCAGCATTCCAGTTATTGGCATACTCAACCAGCGCTCCAAGGCTGTTCCCACTAGTTGTCCGAGTTAAAACCTTACCCCGGCAAAGTGACCAACCACGGCAGCAGGCTCTTATGAAGAGCAAGTCGCCGGTGGCCGAGGTAACGGGACTTTGCTAGGCGCAGCTCCTTGCAAAGACGTCGCCAATACTGGTCGAGAAGAGCCGGCAAGACCTTTCTGAGAAGAAGTCTTGACGGCAATAGCCTTTTTCGCCTTAGAAGAGGCATCAGCAGGAAGTGGCGCCTCCGAAGTGGGGACGGAGTCCTTAGGAGCAGCGGAGGATAAGGTCGCAGAGGGCGCCGGGATAACGACCTTTTCGACCGAGGTCGGGATGGCCGTAGAAACTGCCGGAGTAGATGGAGGCTCAGTAGTAGCGCTGGGGCTCATAGAAGGGGCGGCGGGCTCAACGAAAACTTCGGAAGGCCGGATCGGATCCAGGTCAATGGAAGGGGTCTCAGGGACATCGCTTTAACAAAGCACGATTCGGAGCTGGAGGAGAAGCAGGACGAATAGGACTAGGAATCATGGTATCATCAGCGGGAGGAGGAGATGGCGGCCGAGTCGGACGGCTAGTCATACTAGGACCGCCGGGTTTAACAGAAAGAGGAGCACTGCAAAAATAAGAAAGAAGATTCACAAGATGAGAAATGTAAAGAGAGAAACAAGAAATATAGGCAAAAGAACTTACCCGCGACCCTGTGCATAGTCTTGCGCTGGGAGGGTTCGAGCGATTTCTTCATTCGCTTTAGGAACCGCCTCCGAGGCACTAGCAGGAGCCCCGCGCTTCCCGAGGTAACGGAGGTCGGAAGCAATAGGCTCAAGGCGTCATGAACCTGACCGCCGGATTAGCTGGAAAGTAGAAGCCGAAATGCATAAGAAATAGGCATGGCGGCAACTACCTCAAGAATTTGGACCTCGTCCAATCACCTTCCTCCTCATGCGCTGAAGTTTTGCCATGAGCTCGAGCCGAGCAGGATCCGACTTAGGGACGAACTCCTGAGTCCGCTCGCAAGATCCGGTACTCATCCGCGGGCCAAGGAGCCGCAGAACTGCGTCTCGTTCTTCTGCTTCCGCGAACCTCGCAAGACAAGGAGAAAGAGAATCATGTAAACCAGCTTCTAAAAACTGTGGAATAACAGAGCGATGCTGATTAAGCTTACCTCGGAGGCGACGATCGCGGTGAATGGTTTTAACCCCAAGACCAATCCTCGTGCATCTCGGTCTTGAAGATAGCTCTGACGCTTATGAATAAGGTAGTTATCCAGCTCCACGGTCGAGACTCGGTTAGGGTCGAGAGGACCACTCATGTAGCACAGCTTGTGGGTCCGCTGCTGGAAGGGGCAGATCCGGCTACTAATAAAAGTTGCCATCAGGTCTTCGCCGCATAACCCGGCCCGGATCAACTCTTTTAGCCGAATCTCGAAGGCCTCGGCCAAGGCGTGAGTCTTCCTCGGATTATAGAGCCAGTTCACTTTGGAAGGTGGGCCAATTGAGAATGGAGGGAGCCGAATCTTGTCTTCCGCCCCTCTGTTCTTGACGTAGAAGAATGACTTGTGCCATTTCTTGCACGACTCCAACCCAAAGGACACGAGGGAACACGGATTTCTCCGAGGTGTGATAGACGCCGCCCACATTGGGTGAGCAACTTCGGAAGGGCGTAGATTTGTCAGGAACAACGTTGGAGCGGATCTGGAAGAACTTCGACCAGACATGCACTGACGGCCACAGGCCGAAGTAACCCTCCGAGGCGGAGATGAAAGCAGAAAGAGAAGCTATGGCGTTCGCAGGAAGGTGATGCGGTTGAAGGCCGAAGTAATCAAGTAATTCTCTAGCGAAATCACTAAGAGGGAGACCGTCAAGCGAAGTGAGACATGAAAACCACATACTCACCCTCTCGATATCCGGAGAGGATTCGCCGTAAACGGCAAGAAACCTCGGCAGAATCCGAGTCCGGATGAGACATTCAATCTCACGGCGTGGATCAAGAGCTCGCCACGAGCCTCGCCGGCCCGAGCCGTGCTGCCCTCAACAAGAGCGCCGCTAAACGAACTAGACATAGGTGCGCCGGAAAGATCGCCGGAGGAAAAACTGGCGGCGGAGGGGAGTTTAGAGCTGCGAGGCCCCGTCGGAACTTTGCACGAAAACAATGGCGAAGAACGGAGGAACCGTCGCCCGAGCACGAAAACGGAGCAGATGGATCTAGGGAAAGATCAGGGCAAGACTATCAGAGAGGACTCACCGGCGGCGGAGCCACAGCCGCGGAGCGCGGGCAAGAAAGGCAGAGCGACGCGACAGAATCCTCGCCGATGGAGGCTCTGGCTGACGAGCGGCGGCGGAACGGCAAGAGAACGCGCCGGCGAAGAAAGAGAACGGAGGCGAGCGATAAGGGGAAAGGAGAATCCCACGGGCGCAGTTCCCCTCTTTATAGTCAAGCCATGAACAGGGGAGTGGGATCGTGGGTGTGGCGGTTATCCGTGTAGATCGTGGGAACAGCACGAACGCACGACGGTGAGTGGAGCCACACCAACGGCCACACACGAAGAAAGGTCGTTACAATCCCCGAGGGGAGCGGCACACGAGGCGTCGCAGCGGCGGCGCAGCAGGGGCAGGGTTCACTGTAGTTTGTCAGTAAGCACTGTAGAAGGACCTAAAAACTAGAAGAACAATGATGGGATGACACGTAGGACGTGGCGTACGAGGGAAGGAACGAGGAAACCTCGGACGAGGGCATAGCTCGGAAACAAGACTGAAGAATGTAATGAAGCTGATATAACCCGGCCAAAGCTATTGACAGGGCCACACCAGCTTCGGGGACTAATGTCGGGGGGTTAACCTCGGGTAGGTCAGAGACGGGGAAAGACAGAGGTACTGTCCCCGTCTGGTTTCCGAGTTACGGCCTAAGTCGGCCGAATCATGGATATGTCGGCCGATGAACGGAGGCAAGAAGCCCACGTATACGTATCAAGTGGTTACCCGGCCGAGTTAATGAGAGAATCGGCCGGGTTACCCAAATGATCTTCGTGCAGGTGAGGAACGAGCCGAGTAACACAAGGTAAGGCCGAGTGATACGAAGCTTGCAGGAGAAGGAGAAGCCCAAGGTCAAACTATAGCTGCAGGCTAGAAGGAATCAGAACAGGGCCAAGCACAAGAGACAAGGATGCACAGCGTCAGAGGGGCAGAAGGAGGTCACGGAGGTGACAGTCCTGGAGCCCGAGGCACGCAGGAGGGGGCCACTGGAGCCTTGCCGTCATTAGAAGGGCGACAGGGAAAGGAGGCCGCCGAACTACTATTTTGGGACAAGCATATTCCACGAATATGCTTGCCTCGTCAGCCCTAAGGGCACCCAAGGAACCCCTTTAAAAGGGGAGGTTTGGACCCTGAGGGAGGGATCGATTCTTTGAGCACCGTTAGGCTGGGGAGATTCACCTTGTCCCCCTGTATACAGCTCAAGGAGCACTTGTAATCCATAAAGAGAGAAACAAAGATTATCACTTTGGCAGCTTGAGTGTAAAGACAGTTGCATCTTCCCTCCCCAGATCCCACTAGCATCCATTGGCCCCATACTTTAGCCTACCCATGGCATCTGCCGTGCCACCACCACGACAGATTGGTATGATCTCGTTATGAACGTCATGTTGGTGGACAACACCGATGAACCTACGACATATGAGGAAGCGATGATGAGCCCATATTCCAATAAATGGCAAGAAGCCATGAAATCTGAGATTGGATCCATGTACGAAAAATAAGTATGGACTTTGGTGGACTTACCGGATGGCTGGAAGGCTGTCGAGAACAAATGGATTTTCAAGAAGAAAACAGATGTTGATGGTAATGTTACTGTCTATAAAGCTCGACTTGTCGCAAAAGGGTTTCGACAAATTCAAGGAGTTGACTACGATGAGACTTTCTCACCAGTAGAGAAGCTAAAGTCTGTAAGGATTATGTTAGCAATCGCTACATATCATGATTATGAGATATGCTAGATGGATGTCAAAACGGCGTTCCTCAATGGAGACATTGATGAAGAGTTGTATATGATGCAACCCAAAGGTTTTGTCGATCCTAAAGATGCTAACAAGGTATGCAAACTTCAACAGTCCATTTATGGATTGAAGCAAGCATCCCGAAGTTGGAATCAATGTTTTGATAAGGTGATCAAAAGCTTTGGATTTATACAAACTTATGACATATTGTTGATTGGGAATGATGTAGACCTTCTTAATAGTGTCAAGGATTATTTGAATAATAGGTTTTCAATGAAAGATCTTGGCAAAGCAGCTTACATATTAGGCATAAAGATTTATAGAGATAGATCAAGACGCCTAATATCATTGTCACAAAGTACATATTTGGACAAAGTTCTAAAGAGGTTTGGAATGGAAGATAACAAGAATGGGTTCTTGCCCATGTTGCCCAATACGAACTTGAGTAAAACTCAAAGTCCTGCAACGGCAAAAGATAGAGAAAGGATGACTAAGACTCCCTATGCCTCAGCCATAGGATCTCTTATGTATGCCATGCTATGTACTAGACCCGACATTGCATATGCTGTTAGTTTGACTAGCAGATATCAAAGTGATCCAGGAGTGGATCATTGGACAGCGGTCAAAAACATCCTTAAGTACTTGAGAAGAACTAAGGAGTGGAGGTGATGAACAGCTCGTTGTTAATGGTTACACCGATGCTAGTTGGAACACTGATTCGGATGATTCTAAATCTCAATCTGGATACGTATTTACTTTGAATGGTGCAGCAATTAGCTGGAGGAGTGCAAAGCAAAGCGTTGTGGCGAGATCTGCTTCGGAGGGTTCACAAGAGGCGATATGGATGAAGGAGTTCATTACAGAGCTCGGTGTGGTTCCAAGTGCGCTGGACCCAATGTCTATCTACTGTGATAACATGGGCGCCATAGCCAATGCGCAAGAACCAAGGTCACACACAAAGCTAAAGCACATCAAGCTACGTTTTCACGCTATTCGAGAGCATGTCCAAGATGGTGACATAAAGATTTGCAAAGTACACACAGATCTGAATGTGGCGGATCCGTTGACTAAACCTCTCCCGAGGGCAAAATATGACCAGCACCAAACTGCCATGGGTGTTCGGTATATTATCATGTAATCTAGATTAGTTGACTCTAGTGCAAGTGGAAGACTATTGGAGATATGCCCTAGAGGTAGTAATAAAAGTAGTTATTATTATTTCTTTGTGTTTATGATAAATGTTTACATTCATGCTATAATAGTATTAGACGGAAACATTAAGACTTGTGTGATTTGTACACTAAATTAGAGTCCCTGGTAAAGCCTCTTTGTAATACTAGCTTGTTGGTTGATAGATGATCGTGGTTTCCCGATCATGAACAATGAGATGTTATTGACAACAAGATCATATCATTAGGAGAATGGTATGATGGACATACTCCTATAGATAAGCGTATCATTAAGATCAAGTCATTTCAATAGTTCGTTTGCTATAAGCTTTCTAATACATAGTAACCTAATTCCTTCGACAATGAGATCATGCTAATCACCATCACCGAAAGGATGCTTTGATGACATCAAACACCACATCGTAACTGGGTGGCTATAAAATTGGCATTGAATGTTCGGGAAGTATGTGTTGAGGCACATGGATCAAGACTGGGATTTATCCATCCATATGACAGATAGATATGCTCTGGGCCCTCCCGGTGGAATGTCATCCAATTAGCTTGCAAGCATGTGACTATCTCACAAGGGATCACATATCACGGGAACGAGAAAAGAGTACTTATAGGTAACAGGTTGAACTAGGTATGCAAAGATACCGACGATCAAACCTCGGATAAGTAAACTATCACGAGACAAAGGGAAATTGGTATCGTATGTAAGTGGTTCATTCAATCACAAAGTAATCGTTGAAATATGTGGGAGCCATATGAATTTCCAGATTCCTCTATTGGTTATTGATCGGAGAAGTGTCTCGGTCATGTCCGCATAATTCACGAACCATAGGGAGACACACTTAAGGATTCGATGTTGTTTAGTAGATATGGAATGTTAGTAGGGATATCGAATATTGTTCGGAGTCTCGGATGAGATCCGGGATATCACGAGGAGATCCGGAATAGTCCGGAGAATAAGATTCATATAAGGAAAGTCTGATTCCAGAGTTTGGGAATGATTTCGATGTTTTCATCGGAGAGGTTCTAGAAGGGTCTAGATGGTTCATCGGACCGGAAGGGTAATGGTCCATGAATGTGTCATGGGTAAGTGGAATGATTGGATCATATCCTAGGTCAGTTTGTTTAGGCATTTGCGAGAGAGAATTAAAGCTCTAAATTGAAATTCAAAAGGGAGGTTTGAAAAGTCAAACTGGAACAATGGTTTCCTAGCGGAAGAAGGAAAGAGTCCTTCCTTCAATCCAACTTGGGTTTGGGTTTGGATTCAAACTCTCCCCTCCCAAGGCTGCCCCCTCTCATAAAAAGAGGGAGAGGGCTGCCCCAAACACACACCAAGCCAGCCCTCCCCACCCCGTGCCGCCTAGCCGCCACCGCCGCACCGCCGCCTTGCACCACCGCCGGCCCGTCGCCGTCGCCCTAGCCGCCGCCGACTCCTCCTCCACTCCGGCCTTCTAAACCTAGATCGCCGGAAAACCCTAGATCCACCATAACTCGCACCGGCTTAGGCGAAGCCCTGCAGGATCTTCCCTCTACTTCCAACACCACGTCGTCATGCTGCCGGAATCATGAGGGGAGAACTACAACCTCCATTTTCTTTGGAACAAGGGAGAGGAAGGTCTTCATCGAGTACCGAACATGTGACCGACTGCGGAAGCGTTGCCGGAACGCAGCGCCGGAAGGATCGTCTACGCGATCTTGAGATCGGAAAGTGTACGACTACATCACCCACGAGAATATGCTCTCGCTTTAGAATCTTCGAGGGTGAGTACTCTAATCGTCTCGTTGCTACAATCTAGTAGATAGATCTTGGCTTGTTTGTTTGCATGCGGTAGAAATTTTTTGTTTTCCATGCTACGAACCCCTACAAAAACACTCGTCGGGCTCTCCTATACAACTATTAGTTTGGTTTTTTTTCGCGGGAAACAACTGATTATATTAAATCAAAGAAATTACAGAAAGGATCACCATAAAGAACAAAATTACATTCAAGTCCTTTCTGCAGGACAACGTCGCTGACGAGGAGCAGAACGTGCCGATGGCGCGCTGCCGCTGCATCTGCACTCTAACTTTGGATCGGAAGATGTCCCCTTGCGGACGGGAAGTCATCAGGCCTCGAACTCCGGGGAGCCTCCACCCTATCCACCGGCCACGTCGCCTTGCTTCAACATCAGAAGCTTCATGAACTTCACCTGGATCCGCCGCCTCGAGATCCAGTGGGGGAAAGACGCCCACGGCGGCCACAGAGGACCACGAGAGCGAGGAAGGAGGCGCTCCGCAGTGGAACTCCACCGAGCCCCACCGCCGGAGATGATGAGCACCACCTGCAAACACCAAATCCAGTCGCGCCACCACCTCCAGGATGCTGCCGGCTAGGTACCTAATAGAGCCTACAGTATACACACGCTGGGAAACGGGGTTCCCCCAACCTCCCGCCGCCGGGGCGGCTTGCGGAGGAAGGGGAACCGGCGAATCATCGGCGGAGAGGTGAATCTATCGGGGTGGATCACAAAATTTCCTTCTACTATAGCGGAGAAGGGAGAGCGTCCAAGGTCACGACGGTTCTTTTATGCAGCTACCATATTGATTTGATTCAATTGTCAGATTTGTCGAAAGCGATTACCTGGTTCTCTGAATCAACTGTCTGATTGATATGTGGTTCGATGGTTAGAAGAGCAATGGTACTCGTGGACCACTAGGGGTCAAACCCCAATTTTAACACTTTGGTGTCTCATAAAGATGAATTTTTCTTTCGGTAAGAGGCGATGTTCCCGTTAATAGGGTAACTCCTGTGGTAACTTCGTCAATGTCAAGATCTGCTTCCTCGGTGTCTCGGAGGTGCTCATAATAATAGTATGTGTGTGCACGCGTTCATAGAGGTGAGTGTATATACGTATTTGTGAGCGCTGCTTTTATACCGTGTTTCTCAAGAATATTTTTAGTTTCTTAAAAGAAGCTACCACATTCTTTTATACAACTAGCAGATTGTTTTCATACAATTGCCTTATTCGTCGAATGAAAGAAACGGGTTCTCTGATCAACTATCGGTTTGATTTCTTAAAATTAGCTAGCTACCAGATTGTTTTCATACAGTTGCCAGATTTTTCGAATAAAGCGACTATCAGGTTCTCTGAACAAGCTCTTAGTTTGGTTTTTGAAATCACCTACCACATTCTTTCATGCAATTAACAAATTGTTTTCATACTGCCAGGTTTCTTGAGTTTCTCCAAATAAAACAACCATCATGTTTTGATTCAATTACCATATCTTTAGAAAGCAGCGCCAAGTTGATTAGCAATAGCTAACGGTTTTTGAAACAACTCGAAGTTGTTTAGAACCAATTGTCGCGTTATTTACAACCAACCACTGGATTTTTTAAAAAATAGTTGCCATGTTCTCTGAATTTTGCATCATAGATGTCGATGCTCACGAATAAGAGTGTCAAACATGAAAAAAGCATGGTGGATATTTGGGTGTCTGCTACTCTCTCCGATCTAAAATATAAGATGTTTTAGCTTTTGTGAAGCGAATGTATCTATATATCTTTAGCGTGTAGGTCTACTTCGAATCTACAAACTAAAATATGTCTAGATACATTTGCTTCATAAAAGTTAAAACATCTTACATTATAAAACGGAGGGAGTACTAAGATGTTTTAGCTTAGTGTATAGATACTCCTTTTAGTGTGTAGGTTCACTCCGAATCTACACACTAAAAATGAATTAGATATACTTCTTTCACAAAGCTAAAATATCTTATTTTTATCAATATTTAAAACATTTATTGCACTTATTAATCTCTAATCTCCATGCAGTAACTTACGAAAAGGTCTTATTTAAGATCCTAACCATGACCCAACAATGAAGGGGACGATTAATGTTGCCAAAAAGTGCCCAAAAAAGCTACTCTATAAACAAGTCATGCATGCATGTTTTTTTATAGATCACCATCTTACTCTACTCGATGCAAGACACTAGCACATACAACCACTTTGCGGTGAAGAATGTATACCTGGTGCAGGCTAGCAACCCCCCCGACGCGGTCTAGTAAGTCATATAAATAGCGATGTTGTGTGCTGGATGAGACACTGGGTTAGGGAATCTCTGCACGGCACACGGGAGGTGGCGTTGTGTGGCACTTATGGATAGATTTTCCCTTTGGGCTTTGTTCGGTAAATCCCACCCCGGCCGGGATAGGGTCCCAATCCCCTTCAACCCCCGTGGGCCGGCTCAGCTTGGATTCAACCCCGTCCGGCAAAATTTACGTGTTCGGTTACGCCCCGTGGGGATTCCGACTCGGCCTAATCCGCTCGAATACCCCTCCGTTACACGGGGAAAAAATAATCGACATCAAGCCCGTGGAAACTTTCCCCAATCGACGTCGTCCTCCGGAGGCGACGACAATGGCGGAACGACGGGGAGATGAGCGCAACGGCGACACTCCTCCCCTTCTCCCATGATCCGTAGGCGCACGGAGGCGGAGCAATGACCAGGATGTGTTGGCGCACTCCCCATCTCGCGCGTGACACAGATGTGAACATAGGGGACGCGGCAACATGGATGAATTCGGAGGCAGCGGCAGCGGAGACGGCGTCCACCCCCACCGACAAATGCCTTCTCTCCGGTGATCCCCTCGTCATACTCTTCCCTTTTCTTGTCTCTGGAAAATCTAGGGTTCCTGGTTTCTTGGTTCCCAGTTGTCCATTTTTTTACTAGCTGAGCATTTTTTTACATGTTCTTACTCCTTTCTTGATCGATATGATGGATTGCTGTGAAAATGCAATGCAGGGGTTGATCAATTCTGCTCGATATGTCTATTACTTTTGGTTCTGTAGTTTTTGGTACAAATTGAGGTGTTGTTTTGGCAAAGTCAAAATAAGATATAATTCTGCTCGATATGTCAATTTTGTAGATTTTCAGTACTCTCTTTGACCCGTATTAGTTGACTCAAATTTGTCTAGATTTGGATGAATCTAGACACTATTTAATATATAGGTTTATCCAAATTTTGTAGAGTTTCAGTAGTCTAAAAAAACTTGACCTTAAGGAAGTGTCATAGATGATTATTTCGATAATTTGTGTTTAGACCTTCATGTAAGGTAAAGTGGAGCAGTAGTGTTGTATCTTGTGTGGTTGTGGTTGTAGCAGTACTAGCAGCTAACGGTAGTTTTTTTGTTGACAAGAGCCAGCGGTAATAGCATCTTTTCGGGTGTCATGTTCTTGCCGAGATGGGAGATGTTGCTGCTATCGATACATATTCTGATGTTGTACAATTTGGTGCTAGAAATCATAAATTATATTGCTGTCAAAAGTTGTATTTACAGCTGAGAAAGGTAACATCCTTGTGATAGGAGCAGCTTAACCTTGTATTAGTCCTTACTTCCAACGGATGGTATTGACTAGATAGCTTTTCTGTTAGCAATAATTCCATGCCAATTTTGTTCTGTTAGCTTAATCTGATTGTCACTATAAAACTGGGTGCGGCTGTGTATACAGGCAAAAGAACTCTTGGTATCGCAGTTGACAGAGCTTGTTAATATCAGAAGCTGCTAGCCGGTGTTGCTTTATTTTGTTCTGGTAGCCATAGTTTATATGTTGATTATGTTACTCCTGGCCTGGTACAAAAAAGCATGAAGCTCCAGAAGAAAGGCAAGAGTGCCATGGCGAAAAATTCGTGTGTGATTTACGCTGCAAAGACTGCATATTTATTAGTTCTATTTTGTTAGTTGTTACGTCAGTGTATTTCTGGAAACAAATTGACTAGATTGTAAAAATTGAGAATTTTTTGAGATACTTATGTTCCATCTATATCCTATGTAGATCAATGTATTCCGTTTTGTATCTTGTTTTGTGAACATGTTTGATTTTAGTTTTCAGCCATGTTCAATTTGATATTCAAATGGATATTATTTTTATATAAAGTAGTTGTTTATTTTTCTATTTGATATGTGCTGCTGGTTGCTGTCTAGAACTTTGTTCTGCTGATGTCTGCCGCTGCTTGTGGGTGTGGGATTAACCGAATGAAAAATTAGCATCAAGGATAAACTGGGAACAGGGGAAGAGGGATAAGTGGAAATTGGGGTGACGAGTGGGGTTCACCCAATCCCTGCAGGGATTATATCCACCAGGGAATTATATCACCTGCAACCGAACAAGGCCTTGTTCTTTTATGCTCCGAGGACTTCTTTCCCCGCAACATAGTGACAGAGTTGGGATTCAACATCCCAGTTGATAGACATAGATTTTTCTTTTATTCTTTTATTATGCTCCAATAACTTCTTCCCCGTAACATAGTGGCGGAGTTGGGATTCAGCATCCCTGTTAACGGCACTATGTCTATGTGTAACACGTGAATTCAGCCCTCTAAAGACCCCCCGAGCATACCTGATTTGAGCCCACGCCTACAACCAAGTAAAGGCCTGCTACCGAAATATAGGACAATAGAACAACCATATAAAAGTCCATCTGAAAGCACAGTAGAACAACCAGCCGGAAATATAGATTGCCATACCACTCATGGGCCAAGCCAGCTCTTTTTCTTCTCTCTAAGTTTTTTCTTTGACATAGTCAGGCGCCTAGCTGCCTACGAGGGTTCCAATCTAAATTAATCGATTGAATTGAATCAAGGTGGTTAGAACTAAAAAGGGCGTGATAATCCATAGCTAGGGTGCACGAGACGGCCGGCCGGCTGCAAGATTGGGCATGAGCGATGATGAGGTGCGGAAGCAAAGGTATTTTAGTCGTCTCTCTAATTTCGGTTGTGGCTTAATTAGTCCATTGATCACCTCTCACCATCAATATTCTTGATAATCGTTCAACATCATTTTAACCTATTTTGAAAAGTAATTAAGATTTTTTTTTCAATGGTGCGTACTTGTGCTTATGTAGACATGAAATTCATAAATTTATTCCTTTATGAAAATAATTATAAGTTAATTACTATCTTCAATTTGCTTCTGTGGCAAGTGACACTAGTAGAAAACATGTCATCCGTTCGCGTACCCTCAGAGCATTAGTCCCGGTTGCGCCACCAACCGGGACTAATGCTGGCACGCGTTCCGGTTCGAGTGGGCACGGGACCCGGAGACATGCTTCCCGGTTGGTAAGGGGCATACGTCCCGGTTTGTAACACAAACCGGGACTAAAGGTTGGACGTCATCCACGTGGCGTGGCACACACCTTTAGTCCCGGTTTGTGTTACAAACCGGGACGTATGCTCCCGCCCTCTATAAATGCAACGCCCTAGCCCTCTGCCTCCACTCTGTTTTTTCTCTTGGTGGAAGGCGTGAGGGGTGTGCTAGTTTTTTCCCCTATGCATGCATTCAAGGTGTTTGATGAAATGTTTGAGTGAATAATCCCGTTCAATTTCTATAGAACAAAAATATAGAAGGTGTCCGAGACGCACTTGAGCTTTCTCCTCTTTATTTGCCTTGATCGAGGTTAGCAATCTTATCTTTTCTCTGTCATTGATACAATGCATGTGTCGATGTGAATTGGTCATTTCACTATTTATGATGTCCTGTTTTTTGATAAACTTACTTATATGATGCAGACGAACGGTCGGGAATGGATGTACGGTGAACGACGCGTAGCCGGGTATATGAAAGGCGTGGATAAATTTATCGATGTGGCTACGGCAAACAAAGAGAATGGTTTTATACGTTGTTCATGTGTTCAATGTCGGAACAACAAGGAGTACTCTTCCTCGAAAATCATTCGCGGCCACCTGATAATGAAAGTTTTCATGCCCAACTATAATTGCTGGACCAAGCACGGGGAAAGAGGGGTTATGATGGAAGATGGTGAAGAAGAAGATGATGATAACAACTATCATCATATGTTTCCTGAATACAGTGATACTGCAATGGAAGACAATGGAGAGGAAGGAGGTGAAGAACGGGCATCAGATGAGCCGGCTGATGAACTTGGTAGGGTCATTTCTGATGCAAAGCGAGACTGTGAAACAGAAAATGAGAAGTTAAAGTTAGAAGGCATGTTAGAAGATCACAAGAAATTATTGTACCCAAATTGTGAAGATGGCAGCACAAAGCTCGGTACCACACTGGAATTGTTGTGATGGAAGGCAGAGTGTGGTCTAACTGACTCATCATTTGAAAAGATGCTGAAAATAATGAAGCCGAAGTTTCCAAAACATAATGAACTTCCCAAGAGTACCTACGAAGCAAAGAAGACTCTTTGTCCTCTAGGATTAGATGTGCAAAAGATACATTCATGCATTAATGACTGCATCCTCTACCGCGGTAAGGAGTATGAGAATTTAGATAAATGCCCGATATGCAATGCATTGCGGTATAAAATCAGACGAGATGACCCTGGTGATGTTGAGGGAGAGCCCCTCCGAAAGAGGGTTCCTGCTAAGGTTATGTGGTATGCTCCTATAATACCAAGGTTGAAACGCATGTTCAGAAACAAAGAGCATGTCAGGTTGTTGCGATGGCACAAAGAAGACCGTAAGAAAAACGGGAAGTTGAGACACCCTGCTGATGGGTCACAGTGGAGAAAAATCGAGAGAGACTTCCAGACTTTGCAGGTGACGCAAGGAACTTGTGGTTTGGTCTAAGTACGGATGGCATGAATCCTTTTGGGGAGCAGAGCTGCGGTCACAGCACCTGGCTCATGACTCTATGTATCTACAACATGCCTCCTTGGTTGTGCATGAAGCGTAAGTTCATTATGATGCCAGTGCTCATCCAAGGCCTGAAGCAACCGGGCAACGACATTGATGTGTACCTTAGGCCATTAGTTGAAGAACTCTTACAGTTGTGGGGCAAACCAGGTGTACGTGCGTGGGATGAGAACAAACAGGAGCCATTTGATCTACGAGGGTTTTTATTCGTAACCATCAATGATTGGCCTGCTCTTAGTAACCTTTCAGGACAGACAAACAAGGGATATAAGGCATGCACACATTTTTTAGATAAGACTGAAGGTACATATTTGCATAAATGCAAGAAGGTTGTGTACCTATCGAATCAACGATTTCTTCCGACCAATCATCCCATAAGAAAGAAAGGCAAGCATTTCAAAGGTGAGGCAGATCACTGGAAGAAGCCTGAACTCCCTGCTGGTGATGATGTATTTGGTATGGTCAAGGACATAGAAGTAATCTTTGGAAAGGGTCCCGGCGGTCAATCAGTTCCGAACGACGTCGCTATAGGACACGCACCCATGTGGAAGAAGAAATCTATATTTTGGGAGTTGCCATATTGGAAAGTCCTGCGTGTCCGCTCTTCAATCAACGTGATGCACATGACGAAGAATCTTTGCGTGAACCTGCTAGGATTCCTAGGCGTGTGAAGACAAAAGATACACCAGAAGCACGGGAGGACCAACAAATTATGAAAGACCCAAAGAATATGCATACACAGAACAAGACGGATAAAGGGCGTCACTTAAGTCGTGCCATCTATGCTCTTACCAAAGCAAAGAAGGAAATCTTTTTTGAAGTCCTTTACAGTATCAAGGTGTCGTCGGGCTTCTCATCTAATATAAAGGGGATAATAAATATGGCAGAGAAAAAGTTCCAAAACCTGAAGTCTCATGACTGTCACGTGATTATGACACAGTTGCTTCCGATTGCATTGAGGGGGCTTCTACCGGAAAATGTTCGAGTACCCATTGTTAAGCTGTGTGCATTCCTCAATGCAATATCTCAGAAGGTAATCAATCCAGATATTCTGCCAAGGTTACAGAAGGATGTGGTACAATGTCTTGTTAGTTTTGAATTGGTGTTCCCACCATCCTTCTTCAATATTATGACGCATCTCCTGGTTCACCTAGTGGAAGAGATTGCTATTCTCGGTTTGGTATTTCTGCACAATATGTTCTCCTTTGAGAGGTTCATGGGAGTCTTAAATAAATGTGTTTATAACCGTGCTAGACCAGAAGGAAGCATCTCCAAGGGATATGAAACAGAGGAGGTCATTGAGTTTTGTGTTGACTTTATTCTTGACCTTAAGCCGATTGGTGTTTCTGACTCGCGGCATGAGGGAAGACTAAGTGGAAAAGGCACGCTGGGAAAGAAAGCAATGATATGTAGGGACGGGGATTCTTTCACTAAAGCACACTACACAATTCTACATAATTCCACCTTGGCAGCTCCTTATATCGAGGAACACAAGAATATTCTACGCTCCAAAAACCCGGGGAAGCCTGAATCACTGATTACAGATGAACACATGAAGTCTTTCGGTGGTTGGATGTGGACACATATCTTGAATGACACCACTGTTGGAGATCAACTATACTTGTTGGCCGCTTCACCATCTTCTACTGTATTGAATTTCCAAGGGTACGAAATAAATGGGAATACATTCTACACGATCGCCCAAGATAAAAAGAGCACCAACCAAAATAGTGGTGTCCGCTTTGATGCAATAGACGAGAATGGACAAAAGGACACATACTATGGTTACATAGAGGAGATATGAGAACTAGACTATGGAGTCTCTTTTAAGGTCCCTTTGTTTCGCTGCAAATGGGTCAACCTGAATGGGGAAGGGGTAAAGATAGACCAGTTGTACGGAATGACAACAGTGGATCTCAACAATCTTGGTTATAGAGATGAACCATTCGTCCTAGCCAATGATGTATCTCAGATTTTCTATGTGAAGGACATGTCCTTCAGACCAAAAAAATAAAAAATATCCAAACGAATACATCATATGATGATCCAAAGCGTCACATAGTTATTTCAGGGAAAAGAAACATCATGGGAATCGAGGACAAGATAGACATGTCAGAAGATTAAAATAAGTTTGATGAAATTCCGCCCTTCACAGTGAAAACTGACCCAAGCATTCCGTTAAGTAAAGAAGATGCTCCATGGTTACGTCTGAAGCGATCATAAGGAAGGACATATGCCAAGAAGTTCATGCTCATATTATGTAACTCTAGTTCATGTCTTTCGCGGTTTGTGGCTTCACCGAAGGATATCTTTCGCGGTTTGTGGCTTGACCGGGACTATATATAGGGGGGCCTTTAGTCCCGGTTTTGTAGTCTTAGTTTTTAATATTAATAAATGTCTTGAGTGTTAGTCCCGTTTTGTGGCTGGACCGGGACTATGAAGAAGTTGTCCCGATTCGTACTTACCATTAAGATCTGATCTCCAAACGCGCGCGGTCACATATTAGGGAGTGCCTCTATGACCAGTTTCTTAGAGATGCCGGAGGACTGGGATCCGGCAGCATCTCCCTGAAACTGGTCGTAGTGGTGTCCCTGCTCTCGAAAACCATCTTGCAGCTTGTAACTTCTCTAACTAGATCAATACACCTGGGAGCTAACTAATTTCACATATTAGGGAGTGCCTCTATGACCAGTTTGTCGGAGATGCCGGAGGACTGGGCTCCCGGCATCTCCCTGAAACTGGTCGTAGTGGTGTCCCTTCTCTCGAAAACCATCTTGCAGCTTGTAACTTCTCTAACTAGATCAATACGCCTGGGAGCTAACTAATTTCACATATTAGGGAGTGCCTCTATGACCAGTTTCTCGGAGATGCCGAGGACGGCTCCCGGCATCTCCTAAATCGGCCGTAGTTTCCTGCTCTCGAAAACCATCTTGGAGATGCCTCACACTGGCTGGAGGACTGGACTCACAAGGATGCCTATTTATAGTACAAGCAGCTCGGCATAGTGTCGACACTTACGAAATAATGTCGACACTCACCCCTATTATTAGTGCTGACTCGTGTTTTGTCCCGGTTGGTGTCTCCAACCGGGACTAAAGGTTCATCTTTAGTCCCGGTTGGTGACACCATCTGGGACAAGGTACACGCCGCAGGACATAATGTCGACACTCACCCCTATCATTAGTGCTGCCTGGCCCAACCTGCCGAAATCCCTCCAACCGGGACTAAAGATGAACCTTTAGTATATTGAAAATCCGAACAATGAAAATCCTTCGCGTGGTGTCATATTATGTGACATAGTTGAAAGTAAAAATAGCAGACTTGGTATATTGATCATGTCTCGAAAAAACCTTCACAAAATGACCTACCATGTTCGAGGTTTCATGGCTTTCGGTCCAAATGACCGATGTTATGTGCTGAATCACGGCATAGTTTGTGATGTTGTGCCCATATTATTCATGCATGTGGACACTGGTATGGAGAACAATGTTGCAGGAGGAAATTTTCCTTTTTGTCGCACGGAAAAGCCCTTTTTCATTTTCCGAGCGCACAAAACGGGTCGTTTTGTGAAGTAACCACCAAAATGCCGTTTCAGAATGCTACCGTCCCATTTTCCTAAAATACTAGACCACCTTACATGTACTATCTCCCAACCGGGACATCTCAAACCTTTTCTTCCATCCCGGGTAAAAAGGACAAATGTCTGCTGAATCGGTAGGAAGTGGGTCCGGTTTGTACTACAGGTACATGATCCATCGCCCGTGTTTTAAAAAAAAATCATTTTTAGACTCGCAATATGTGGTTTCTTTCGATATCCAATGCAAGATCTAACGATGCTCGTCCCCTATCTTCATGAACACCGGTTCGACCATAGTTAGAAATTCAGAAAATTCAAAACGGGGATAATAAATTCAAAAAAAATCCGAACAATGAAAATCCTTCGCGTGGTGTCATATTATGTGCCATAGTTGAAAGGAAAAATACCAGACTTGGTATATTGATCATTTCTCGAAAAAACCTTCACAAAATGACCTATCATGTTCGAGGTTTCATGGCTTTCGGTCCAAATGACCGATGTTATGTGCTGAATCACGGTATAGTTTATGATGTTGTGCCCATATTATGCATGCATGTGGACATTGGTATGGAGAACAATGTTGCAGGAGTAAGTTTTCCTTTTTGTCGCACGAAAAAGCCCTTTTTCATTTTCCGAGCGCAAAAAACGGGTCGTTTTGTGAAGTAACCACCAAAATGCCGTTTCAGAATGCTACCGTACCATTTTTCTAAATACTAGACTACCTTACATGTACTATCTCCCAACCGGGACATCTCAAACCTTTTCGTCCATCCCGGGTAAAAAGGACAAATGTCTGTTGAATCAGGAGAAAGTGGTCCGGTTTGTACTACAGGTACATGATCTATCGCCCGTGATTTTTTGTAAAAATCATTTTTAGACTCGCAATATGTAGTTTCTTCAGAGATCCAATGCAAGATCTAACAATGTCCGTCCTCTATCTTCATGCACGTCGGTTCGACCATAGTTAGAAATTCAGAAAATTCAAAACAGGCATAATAAATTAAAAAAAATCCAAACAATGAAAATCCTTCGCGTGGTGTCATATTATGTGGCATAGTTGAAAGGAAAAATACCAGACTTGGTATATTGATCATGTCTCGAAAAAACCTTCACAAAATGACCTATCATGTTCGAGGTTTATGGCTTTCGGTCCAAATGACCGACGTTATGTGCTGAATCACGGCATAGTTTGTGATGTTGTGCCCATATTATGCATGCATGTGGACATTGGTATGGAGAACAATGTTGCAGGAGGAAGTTTTCCTTTTTGTCGCACGGAAAAGCCCTTTTTCATTTTTCGAGCGTAAAAAACGGGTCGTTTTGTGAAGTAACCACCAAAATGCCGTTTCAGAATGCTAGCGTCCCATTTTCCTAAAATACTAGACCACCTTACATGGACTATCTCCCAACCGGGACATCTCAAACCTTTTCGTCCATCCCGGGTAAAAAGGACAAATGTCTGCTGAATCGGCAGGAAGTGGGTCCGGTTTGTACCACAGGTACATTATCTATCGCCCGTGATTTTTTGAAAAAATCATTTTTTTGACTCGCAATATGTGGTATCTTCAGATATCCAATGCAAGATCTAACGATGCTCGTCCCCTATCTTCATGCACGCCGGTTCGACCATAGCTAGAAATTCAAAAAATTCAAAACGGGCATAATAAATTAAAAAAAATCCGAACACTGAAAATCCTTCGCGTGGTGTCATATTATGTGACATAGTTGAAAGGAAAAATACCAGACTTGGTATATTGATCATGTCTCGAAAAAACCTTCACAAAATGACCTATCATGTTCGAGGTTTCATGGCTTTCGGTCCAAATGACCGATGTTATGTGCTGAATCACGGCATAGTTTGTGATGTTGTGTCCATATTATTCATGCATGTGGACATTGGTATGGAGAACAATGTTGCAGGAGGAAGTTTTCCTTTTTGTCGCACGGAAAAGCCCTTTTCCATTTTCCGAGCGTAAAAAACGGGTCGTTTTGTGAAGTAACCACCAAAATGCCGTTTCAGAATGCTACCGTCCCATTTTCCTAAAATACTAGACCACCTTACATGTACTATCTCCCAACCGGGACATCTCAAACCTTTTCTACCATCCCGGGTAAAAAGGACAAATGTCTGCTGAATCGGTAGAAAGTGGGTCCGGTTTGTACCACAGGTACATGATCTATCGCCCGTGATTTTTTGCAAAAATCATTTTTAGACTCGCAATATGTGGTTTCTTTCGATATCCAATGCAAGATCTAACGATGCTCGTCCCCTATCTTCATGAACGCCGGTTCGACCATAGTTAGAAATTCGAAAAATTCAAAACGGGGATAATAAATTCAAAAAAATCCGAACAATGAAAATCCTTCGCGTGGTGTCATATCATGTGACATAGTTGAAAGGAAAAATACCAGACTTGGTATATTGATCATGTCTCGAAAAAACCTTCACAAAATGACCTATCATGTTCGAGGTTTCATGGCTTTCGGTCCAAATGACCAATGTTATGTGCTGAATCACGGCATAGTTTGTGATGTTGTGCCCATATTATGCATGCATGTGGACATTGGTATGGAGAACAATGTTGCAGGAGGAAGTTTACCTTTTTGTCGCACGGAAAAGCCATTTTCATTTTCCTAGCACAAAAAACGGGTCGTTTTGTGAAATAACCACCAAAATGCCGTTTCAGAATGCTACCGTCCCATTTTCCTAAAATACTAGACCACCTTACATGTACTATCTCCCAACCGGGACATCTCAAACCTTTTTGTCCATCCCGGGTAAAAAGGACAAATATGTGCTGAATCGAGAGGAAGTGGGTCTGGTTTGTACTACAGGTACATGATCTATCGCCCGTGATTTTTTGAAAAAAATCATTTTTAGACTCTCAATATGTGGTTTCTTCAGATATCCAATGCAAGATCTAACGATGCCCGTCCCCTATCTTCATGCACGCCGGTTCGACCATGGTTAGAAATTCAGAAAATTCAAAACGGGCATAATAAATTCAAAAAAATCCGAACAATGAAAATGCTTCACGTGGTATCATATTATGTGACATAGTTGAAAGGAAAAATAGCAGACTTGGTATATTGATCATGTCTCGAAAAAACCTTCACAAAATGACCTATCATGTTCGAGGTTTCATGGCTTTCGGTCCAAATGACCGATGTTATGTGCTGAATCACGGCATAGTTTGTGATGTTGTGCCCATATTATTCATGCATGTGGACATTGGTATGGAGAACAATGTTGCAGGAGGAAGTTTTCCTTTTTGTCGCACGGAAAAGCCCTTTTTCATTTTCCGAGCGCAAAAAACAGGTCGTTTTCTAAAGTAACCACCAAAATGCCGTTTCAGAATGCTACCGTACCATTTTCCTAAAATACTAGACCACCTTACATGTACTATCTCCCAACCGGGACATCTCAAACCTTTTCGTCCATCGCAGGTAAAAAGGACAAATGTCTGTTTAATCGGGAGGAAGTGGGTCCGGTTTGTACTACAGGTACATGATCTATCGCCCGTGATTTTTTGTAAAAATCATTTTTAGACTCGCAATATGTGGTTTCTTCAGATATCCAATGCAAGATCTAACGATGCCCGTCCTCTATCTTCATGCACGCCGGTTCGACCATAGTTAGAAATTCAGAAAATTCAAAACAGGCATAATAAATTAAAAAAATCCAAACAATGAAAATCCTTCGCGTGGTGTCATATTATGTGACATATTTGAAAGGAAAAATACCAGACTTGGTATATTGATCATGTCTCGAAAAAACCTTCACAAAATGACCTATCTTGTTCGAGGTTTCATGGCTTTCGGTCCAAATGACCGACATTATGTGCTGAATCATGGCATAGTTTGTGATGTTGTGCCCATATTATGCATGCATGTGGACATTGGTATGGAGAACAATGTTGCAGGAGGAAGTTTTCCTTTTTGTCGCACGGAAAAGCCCTTTTTCATTTTCCGAGCGTAAAAAACGGGTCGTTTTGTGAAGTAACCACCAAAATGCCGTTTCAGAATGCCACCGTCCCATTTTCCTAAAATACTAGACCACCTTCCATGGACTATCTCCCAACCGGGACATCTAAAACCTTTTCGTCCATCCCAGGTAAAAAGGACAAATGTTTGATGAATCGGTAGGAAGTGGGTCCGGTTTGTACTACAGGTACATGATTTATCGCCCGTGATTTTTTGAAAAAATCATTTTTAGACTCGCAATATGTGGTTTCTTCAGAGATCCAATGCAAGATATAACGATGCTCGTCCCCTATCTTCATGCACACCGGTTCGACCACAATTAGAAATTCAGAAAATTCAAAACGGGCATAATAAATTCAAAAAAATCCGAACAATGAAAATCCTTCGCCTGGTGTCATATTATGTGACATAGTTGAAAGGAAAAATACCAGAATTGGTATATTGATCATGTCTCGAAAAAACCTTCACAAAATGACCTATCATGTTCGAGGTTTCATGGCTTTCGGTCCAAATGACCGATGTTATGTGCTGAATCACGGCATAGTTTGTGATGTTGTGCCCATATTATGCATACATGTGGACATTGTTATGGAGAACAATGTTGCAGGAGGAAGTTTTCCTTTTTGTCGCACGGAAAAGCCCTTTTCCATTTTCCGAGCGCAAAAAACGGGTCGTTTTGTGAAGTAACCACCAAAATGCCGTTTCAACATGCTACCGTTCCATTTTCCTAAAATACTAGACCACCTTACATGGACTATATCCCAACCGGGACATCTCAAACCTTTTTGTCCATCCCGGGTAAAAAGGACAAATATCTGCCGAATCGGTAGGAAGTGGGCCCGGTTTGTATTACAGGTACATGATCTATCGCCCGTGATTTTTTGAAAAAAAATCATTTTTAGACTCGCAATATGTGGTTTCTTCAGAGATCCAATGCAAGTTCTAAATGAGCCATTTTTCTTCCTGCCATTTCTTCCCGCTATTTTTCGTCCCGCCATTTTTTCCCGGCATTTCTCCCGCCATTTCTTCCCGCCAGTTTTTCCCGCCAGTTCTTCCTGCCAGTTCTTCCCTTCAGTTATCTTCCTGCCATTTCTCACTATATATATGTAGGGTTGTCCTCCATTGTCATTGCAAATCTCTAGACTCATATCTGCAACCTCATCACTCTTTCTCATGACTCATATCTGCAACCTCCGCCTCCCTCTAGGTGTGGCGCGTCGGATGGCCATCACGAACCACTACTACTTCGAGCTCACGCCAGAGCAGCGGAGGAATCCCAGATGGCATCCCGACTATTTCCCGACTTGGGAAGCCTTCTTCGTGGATCGGCGTGAGAGGGCGCTCGCCAGGCACGAGGAGGATGGCCCACCTCCTCCGAACTTCAACGAGGCCGACCGTCGGTTATGGTGGCGCGGTCGGACTCTCCAGAGCGTCATGGCCTATGACACGGCCACCGACTCTAGCCCCCGCCTGCGCTACCCTCAAGTCCAGCCCACTCGTACTCAGCCTTCAAGGTTCAACTACGACCCGGCGATAGCGACGACGGCCATGTAGTACGACGACTACAGTGGCGAGTATTACAGGTGTAGGCAGGAGCATGACTGAATCACTCCAACATTGCAAAACAAGTTCGACCTATGTGGCTTAATCTGGCCATGTATCTTAATTTTCAGTTCTTCTATGTAACTTTGTGTTAGTTGCGTTATGTACTTTAATTCCAGTTCTATCCTAATAAAATTTTCTTTCCACCCATTATTTCCCGTCCTTTTTTTCCCACCCATTAATATATAAAAAATATAAGTTAATTCAAATCCAAATTAAAACACAGAAAATGGTTTTGAATTATTTATTCAAATCCAGACACTTTTTATGTTTAAAGTTTTTCTAAATTCCAAATTAATATTCAAAAAATATAAGTTAATTTATTTTTAATTTTAAATGGTTCATAGTTTAAATGGTTACATTAATTATTTTTAAAAACAGAAAATGGTTTTGAATTAGTTATTCAAATTCAAACACTTTTTACGTTTAAAGTTTTTCTAAATTCCAAATAAATATTCAAAAAATATAAGTTAATGAATTTTTAATTTTAAATGGTTCATAGTTTAAATGGTTACATTAATTATTTTTAAAAACAGAAAATGGTTTTGAATTAGTTATTCAAATTCAAACACTTTTTATGTTTAAAGTTTTTCTAAATTCCAAATAAATATTCAAAAATAAGAGTTAATTAATTTTTAATTTTAAATGGTTCATAGTTTAAATGGTTACATTAATTATTTTTTAAAAATAGAAAATGGTTTTGAATTATTTATTCAAATCCAGACACTTTTTATGTTCAAAGTTTTACTTAATTCCAAATTAATATTCAAAAAATATAAGTTAATTCATTTTTAATTTTAAATGGTTCATAGTTTAAATGGTTACATTAATTATTTTTAAAAACAGAAAATGGTTTTGAATTAGTTATTCAAATTCAAACACTTTTTATGTTTAAAGTTTTTCTAAATTTCAAATTAATATTCAAAAAAATAAGTTAATTTATTTTAATTTTAAATGGTTCATAGTTTAAATGGTTACATTAATTATTTTTAAAAGCAGAAAATGGTTTTGAATTAGTTATTCAAATTCAAACACTTTTATGTTTAAAGTTTTCTAAATTCCAAATAAATATTCAAAAATATAAGTTAATGAATTTTAATTTTAAATGGTTCATAGTTTAAATGGTTACATTAATTATTTTAAAAAGTAAAATGGTTTTGAATTAGTTATTCAAATTCAAACACTTTTTATGTTTAAAGTTTTTCTAAATTCCAAATAAATATTCAAAAATATAAGTTAATTAATTTTTAATTTTAAATGGTTCATAGTTTAAATGGTTACATTAATTATTTTTTAAAAATAGAAAATGGTTTTGAATTATTTATTCAAATCCAGACACTTTTTATGTTTAAAGTTTTACTTAATTCCAAACTAATATTCAAAAAATATAAGTTAATTCATTTTTAATTTTAAATGGTTCATAGTTTAAATGGTTACATTAATTATTTTTAAAAACAGAAAATGTTTTTGAATTAGTTATTCAAATTCAAACACTTTTTATGTTTAAAGTTTTTCTAAATTTCAAATTAATATTCAAAAAAATAAGTTAATTCATTTTTAATTTTAAAATGGTTCATATTTTAAATGGTTACATTAATTATTTTTAAAAATAGAAAATGTAGTTATTCAAATTCAAACACTTTTTATGTTTAAAGTTTTTCTAAATTCCAAATTAATATTCAAAAAATATAAGTTAATTCATTTTGAATTTTAAATGGTTCATAGATTAAATGGTTACAATAATTATTTTTAAAAACAGTAAATGGTTTTGAATTAGTTATTCAAATTCAAACACTTTTTATGTTTAAAGTTTTTCTAAATTCCAAAGTAATTATCATTTAAAAAACATTACAAATTTAAACCCCAAAATAGAAAATAAGGCGGGAACAGAGAGAAAATTCCTGAAAAAATTTGAAAACAGGGTCATATGTCCCGGTTGGAGCCACCAACCGGGACTAAAGGCCCCCTACGCGCGCCCCTTGGTCTGTTGAAAAAATTGGAGTATACGTCCCGGTTGGTGCCTCCAACCGGGACGTATGACCCTTTAGTCCGAGTTGTTGGCATCAACCGGAACGTATTCTCCCTCCCCTTTATACATGACGCCCCTTCTCCTTCTCCTTCTTCCCCGTTCCTCATCAACCGCAACAGATCATCGCCAGCGTGCGGGACAAGCGCCTTGACGCCGTCAGTCGCCAACCACCGCTCATTGTCGGCCTCCACCTTGTTGCCCGCCGTCGGACTCCACCTTGTTGCCTTGCCACGCCTCCACATGCTCCTTGCCGGCGCTCCAAGCCTCGACGACTCCGGCCACCGCCTCCACCGCTGATTCCGGCCACCCCGAACCCATCCGTCAAGTTTTTCGAGCTCCTGGTGAGTTTCTGAAGCTCAAGGAGAGCTCCGTTTGCCTGCTTGCTTGCTGTAGCCGCCGCACGTCGTGTCTGAGCAAGATCCGCCGCTCGCCGCCATCGTGACCACTGTTCCGATGACCACAAGCGGGCGGCGCTGCCACCACTAGGTCCGCCTCGATCTCCTCTTTCCAACTAGCCTACCCACTAGCCCGCGCGTGGAGCGAATCGACGGATTCGAGCCCAACCCGAGGATCCCCATTGCTGATGTCATGCTCGCATTAGCATGAGGCAATATATCCTCTTTTCTTTTTATTAAAATCATTCCCGTAATTATTTTTTGGAAATAATTATAATAACCCATGGTGCGCAGACATCACCGTTGTGAGTAGCCCGGATCGAGTGAAATGTTTGACCTATGGTGACGTCAGCCTGAGGTCATAAATGTTTTAAAATTGATTAAATAAATTTCAGAAAATGATTTAATATTTTAAAATCAATAACTTATTATTTATAAGTGAGAAAAATATGTCTAATATACCAAAATGTTCAGAAAAATGAAACCTACCTCTTTAAGCTATAATCATGCATTATTAAGCAACTTAAATGACAAGTTTGATTAGAAGAACATAGTAACCCCTCATAGGTGATTTTGGAGTTTCCCCGAGTTAGGGTTTGCGCCCCTCGGAACCCCGTTTAATTTGTCGAGCATGCTTTAGGGTTACTTTTCAATACAATTTAACTTGTCATATCATCATACTTGCTTGATCATTGCATCGATGCCATGTGTTGATTGTTCCCCTCTCTTTCTAGCGTTTGGTTCTTCGCGGTAGAATACGAGATCGAGATCAAAGACCGAGGTCAACACCATCGAAGATCGAAGATTTCTTGATAGCCATCGTATTGTAAATGCTTAGCCATGATATTAGTTTTCATAGACCCCAGTTGAATCGATGTTGCACCTAGGGTTAGACGGTGTTTCCTCGCCAGGGCATCCCGAACCCGAGGGTTGATTGATTGCCGCCTTTCTTTCCGATATTGGTTCTTCGCTTTATACACGACGCGCATGATGTAATAAATTGTTTTATAATTCTAGAAAATGATTAAATATTGTAAAATTCATATCTTATTATTTATAAGTCAGAAAAATACAAATAATATATCAAAATGTTCAGAAAAATGAGTTCTACCTTTTTAAGCTATAATCATGCATTGCTAATCAACTTTAATGACAAGTTTAATTAGAGAACTAAATCAACCCCTCTCATGTGTTTCCGGAGTTTCCCGAGTTAGGGTTTTCAACCCTCGGAACCCCGTTTAAATTGCCGAGCAAGTTTTAGGGTTTCATTTCAATGCAATTCAACTTGTCATATCATCATCCTTGTTTGAGAATTCGGCCTATCCCTCCGTCTCTGTCCATCGCCACGCGCTCCAGCCGCCCCTTCCCTTTTAGTGTGTATGTATATATTGTGTATGTATATATAGTGTGTATGTATATATTTTTATTATTGTGTATGTATATATTAGGGTTTATCTGAATTAGGGTTTATCCGTTTTGACTTATCCGTTTTTCCACCTATGCAGAAAATATGGACCCACACGTCAGAGACGAAGAAAATGAAGAGTTGATCTAAGGTGTGATCCGCGGGGAAGAAAATTTAGATGTATCGACGTTTCTGAACAACTCCGGTGAGGGTGATCCTCTTTTTGCCGGAATAGACGACTTGTTTGAGGTTGAAGGTGTTGCCTTCCGCGAGGGAGAAGGCGATGCCTTATGTAATCGAGAAGACGACCGCTCTGATGAGGTGCATGTAGTATAATTAATTTATTAATTAATCATCTTCTATATATATAGCAATAGTAACGATGATCTTTCTTCTTTTAGCCCTCCGGATCGAACAGATCTACTAAAAAGAGCGGACGAGGCCCAACCAAAAAGTTGGAAGACCATGAGAGGTTCAGGATCGAAGATATCGCTGAAGACGGCAAACCGACGGCTCCCGAAGTTGTCGCAATCAAATTTGTGGAACAATGCGGAGTAATCATTAGGGACTTAATCCCGATCACCATTCAAAATTGGAATAGTCCTGCTGATTCTAAAGAAGAGGGAACATGTTTGTTTGTCCCTAACAAGGCCAAAGATTTACTGTGGAAGAGGATCATGGGTTAATTTCAAACTACCGAAGATAGAGATGGATCCAAATGTGGAGGATCCAGTTGAGGACACCTTAGAACATGGGAGAGCCATGGAGGCTAAGGTCAGGGAGTGGGCTATGAAGAAGATGGCCTAGTGTTTCACCAACTGGAAGAAAAAATTGCACCTTGACTATGTCGTGAAAGAGAAGACTCCGGATTTCAAGAAGACTCACTTTGAGAAGATAAAACCATTCTGGGCTGAGTTTGTAAATTACAAGAAATCAGAAAAAGCTAAGAAAATGTCTGCAACGAATAAGCTGAATGCTGCTAACAAGAAGTATCACCATACTATGGGGCAAGGTGGCTACATGGTTGGCATTCCTAAGTGGGAGAAACTTGAGAATGAACTGCGTGCTAAAAAGATCACCCCAGAGACAGACGATTGGGTAGAACGTGCAAGGAATTGGTTTTACGGGCATGGGGGCATGTTGGACTCGGAAGGGATGTGTATATATAACATACGACATAAAGAAGACCCCTTGCCAATCGAGAGGATGAGAAAAGTGAAGGGTTTCGCGGCATAGTAAATCAAAATTTTCTACGGAGCGAACAGAGGGAAAGCCAAGATCTAATCTAGGAGATGCAAACAACGAGAGAGATTGGATTAGATCTTCATACCCTTGAAGATTCACATAGCGGAACGTTCGTCGGAACGTGGGTGATGTAGTCGTACTCGCTTCTCCTCCTCGCGATCCGATCCTATCTAGCACCACAAGTGGCGGTGCCTCTGTGAGATGCACACGTGTAGCACCTCGATGTCTCCTCCTTCCTCGGACCAGCGAGTATGGTGGAGAGATAGATTGGATCTACAACACGACGGCGTGGTGTATATGGTGGAGAATTTCTGCTGCAGGGCTTCGCCTACAAACAGTCGGGAGGGAGAGAGGAAGGTAGCAAGGCTGCTAGGGCTTGGAGGAAGGTGTGTGTGTAGGGGGGAGGGGGAGGCCAGCCCTTGCACCTCCTCCAAGACTATCTCCACTTTAAACAATTTAAAATCTCCCTTATCTAGAAATCCTATCTCTAGATTTAAACGATTTAAACTCTCCCTTATCTAGAAATCCTATCTCTAGATTTAAACGATTCAAATCTCTCTAGAATCGGCTGGGCCCTATGGGGCCTTGTGCCCCTGGCCCAATGCGGCCAGGACACTCCCTCATAGGCCCATGCCCCCTCCCGGAAGGTGGGGCCACGTTGGTCCCCTTCCGGAAGGTTCTAGAAGCTTCCGGTACAATACCGATTAACCCGGAACAATTCCGAACTCCAAAAACTGCACTGCCTTATATGAATCTTATTCTCCGGACCATTCCGGAACCTATCGTGATATCCCGGATCCCATCCGAGACTCCGAACAAAAATTCATAAACCAATTATCCAATCTATCCTAGCGTCGAGACATGTTAAGTGTGTGACCCTGTGGGTTCGAGAATATGCGAACATGATCTTCTATCAATAATCAACAACGGGGTATGGGCACCCATATTGACTCCCGCACATTCATCGATGATCATATCGGATGAACCACGATGCCAGGATTCAATCAATCCCATATATATATTCCCTTCGTCTCGCGATATTTTACTTGCCCGAGATTTGATCGTCGGTACCGTCATACCTAGTTCAATCTCGTTCACAGCAAGTACTTTACTGCCAGTAATCCGATATCACTTTGTGATTAACTCCTTAACCACATGCTTGCAAGCGGTGTTGATATCGATTCGAGTGGGCAAGTATATCTCTCCGACTTGGGAGGACAAATTCCATCTCGATACATACAACATGAGATACTTTCCGATCACCGAGACACCTTTATGATCACCCTCTCATAGGATGACGTTTGATGACCTCAAAGCTTTCTTCGGTGCGGGAGTTGCATTATCTCATGGTCTAAGGAATACAATATTTGACATAGGAAAAGCTTCGCAAAGATGAACACGATGAAACGATCTAATTGCTTCGCTTAGTTTGGTTACATCCATCATATCATTCTCCCAATGATATGATCTCATTATCAATTGACAACTCATGTCTATGGTTAGGAAACCTTAACCATCATTGATCAATGAGCTAGTCCTTAGAGGCGTACCGGGACACGGTGTTGTTCACAAACCACACAAGTATTAATGTTTCCGCTAATACAATTCTAGCATGGAATATAAACTTTATCATGAACAAGAATTATAATAATAACATCTTTATTATTGCCTCTAGGGCATAATTCCAGTCTCCCACTTGCACTAGAGTCAATAATCTAGTTTACATGGCAACAATCTCACACCCATGGCTGAGGTGTTGATCATGTTTTACGTGGAAGAGGTTTAGTCAATGGATCTTCGACATTCGGATCCGTATGTACTTTGCTAATCTTCGATCTCCATCGCTATATAATCTCGGATTATATGAAACTTGGTTGATATGCTTGGTCTTTGGATGATATCTTGGTTCCTTAGCGAGTGCTATGGCGCCCGGTGTTGTCACACAATATCTCCAGTGGGTCAATGCACTTGGAACCACCAAGCTCGATGATGAAGTTCGATCCAAACTCCTTCACTTGACGCTGCGGCAGCCATGTATTCCGCTTCTCTATAGATCCCGATCATGCTTTGCTTGCACTTCTCCACTCAGCTCCTCCATTCAAAATATAAGCGTATCACATCGAGATTTAGAATCATCCTTGTCGGTGTCGAAACTAGCATCGACGTAACCTTTACGACAAGCTGTTCATCACCCCATAGACTAAGAACATTTCTTTAGTTCTAGTTAGGTACTTTAGGATGTTCTTCACGGCATCGATGTTCCACTCTGGATCACTTTGATATCTGCTCGTCAAACTAAGAGCATTGGACACATCCGTCTAGTACCTGACATGGCATACATGATGGAACCTATGGCCGAGGCATAAGGCACTTTACTCATAGCTTCCTATCATTTACCATAGCTGGACACCGAGCCTTGCTCAATATCTTACGACAACATAGGCCTTGAACCTTTCTTTGCCTTATCCATTACGAACCTTTTGAACTTTGTCTAGGTATGTACTCGGCTTAAAGCTATCGGCGTCTTTGTCTATCTCTATAGATCTTGATGCCCAATATATAAGCAGCTTCACCTAGGTCTTTCATTGAAAAACACTTGTTCAAATAACTCTTCACATCGTTAAGCATGTTGATGTCATTTCCGATAATCAATATGTCATCCACATATAGTACCGAAGCGTCATGAGCTCCCACTCACTTTCTTGTAGATACAAGCTTGTAGCAATTTGGAACAAATCCAAAGCTCTTGATCACTTGATCAAAACGAAGGTTCCAACTCCGAGATGCTTGCTTCATCCATAAATGGAGCTGAAGTTTGCATACTTTACTAGCATCCATAGGATCGACAAAACCTTTGGGTTGCATCATATACAACTCTTCATCAATGTTGCCATTGAGGAAAGCGATCTTGACGACCATCGCCATATTTCATAATCATGAAACGCAGCAATTGCTAATAAAATCCGAATGGACTTAAACATCGCTACGGAGAGAAAGTCTCATCGTAGTCAACACCTTGAACTTGTCGAAAACCTTTTGCGACAAGCCGCGCTTTATACGGTAACATTACCATCCGTCCGTTTTCTTCTTGAATATCCATTTGCACTCAACGGCCTTTCGGTCACTAGGAGGATCCACCAAAGTCCATACTTGGTTTTCGCTCATGGATCCCAATTGGTTCATGGCTTCCACCATTTCTCGTAGTCTGGGCTCATCATCGCTTCCTCATAGTTCGTAGGTTCACCGTCTTCTACCAACAAGACAGTCAAGACAGGTTCTTGTACCACTCGGGAGGGGCACGCGACCTTGTCGACCAAGCGTTCGAGCAACATCGTCCGAAGCTTCATGATCCTTGTCATTAGCTTCCTCTATTGTTGGTGCGGTGACCTGGAACAATTTCAGTGTTGCGCTACTCTCCAATTCAAGAGAAGGTTCAATAACCTCGTCAGCTCTACTTTCCTCCCACTCACTTCTTTCGAGAGAAACTCCTTCTCAAGAAAGGAACCGTTCTTCGACAAACACTTTGCCTTCGGTTCTGATAGAAGGTATACCCAATAGTTTCCTTAGGGTATCCTATGAAGACGCATTTCTCCGCTTTGGGTTCGAGCTTGTCGGCATCAACTGCTTGACGTAAGCCCGCATCCCAAACTTTAAGAACCGACAACTTAGGTTTAGCACCAAACCACAGTTCATACGGTGTCGTATCAACGGATTTAGATGGAGCCCTATTTAAAGTGAATGCAGCGGTTTCTAATGCATAACCCCTAAATGATAACGGCAAATCAGTAAGAGACATCATTGATCGGACCATATCTAATAGGGCTCGATTAGGCGTTCAGACACACCATTGCTTGTGGTGTTCCGGTGGCGTGAGTTGTGAAACGATTCCACTTGCTTTAAGATGCGTGAGAAAATCATAACTCAAATATTCACCTCCACGATCGGATCGTAGAAACTTAATCTTTACATTACGATGGTTCTCCACTTCATTCGAAATTCTTTGAACTTTTCAAACGTTTCAGATTTATGTTTCATTAAATAGATATACCCATATCTACTTAAGTCATCGGTAAAAGTGAGAAAATAGCAATATCCACCGTCGAAACACTCATCGGTCCGCATACATCGGTATGTATGATTTCCAACAAGTCCGTTGCTCGCTCCATCATACCGAGAACGGGTTTTGATCATCTTGCCCATGAGGCATGGTTCGCATGTGTCAAATGATTCAAAATCAAGAGACTCAAAAGTCCATCGAATGGAGTTTCTTCATGCGCTTTACACCAATATGACCTGAGCAGATGCCACAAATAAGTAGTCTTATAACTATCTACTTTGCATCTCTTAGCCTCAATGTTATGGATGTGTGTTTCATCCCTTTCGAGATTTAGAAGAAATAAACCATTTACAAGAGGTGCATGACCATAAAAGATGTTACTCATATAAATAGAACAACCATTATTCTCCGATTTAAATGAATAACCGTCTTGCAATAAACACGATCCGAAATGATGTTCATGCTCAACACAGGCACATAATAACATTTATTAAGGTTTAAAACTAATCCGAAGGTAAAACTAAGGAGAGCGTCTTGACGCCATCACATCAACTCTTGATCCGTTGCCAACGCGCATCGTCACCTCATCCCTCGCAAGTCGTCTATTCCGTAGCTCTGTTTGAGTTACAAATATTAGCACTGAACGGTATCAAATACCGTGCACTACAACGAGGGCTAGTAAGGAAAACATCAATAACATGTATATCAAATATACCTTTGATGGTGCCCTTCTTGTCCGCTAAGTACTTGGACGATTGCGCTTCAGTGACCCTTATCCTTGCAATAGAAGCACTCGATTGTCGGCTTGGGACGGACACGACCTTCTTCTCGGCGGGCAGCGCTTCTTGCCTTTCTTGAAGGGCTTCCTTGCACCCTTACCTTTCTTAAAGGTGGGGGGATTGCTGACCATCAACACATGATTATTCTTTTTGATGTTCAACTCCGCTACTTTCATCTTAGCAAAGAGCTCAGTGATCATATCAGTGGAACCAATCTGATTGTGCTCAACTACAAAACTTTTGTAGCTAGGAGTGTCAATATTGAGCTCCTCTGGAATCTTGCAGTCCAGTTGCTCAAGGCGTTGAGTGTAGCCCGACATCTTAATGGCGTGCTCACTAACGGACCTCCCTTCCTCCAACTTGTAGTTAAATAATTTCTTAGAGATCTCATATCTCTCAGAACGGGCTTGAGTCTAAAACATGTTTTTTAGCTCCTTGAGAATCTCAAAGGGCCCGGCGAACTCTTCAAAACGATTTTGAAGATCCGATTCCATAGAATACAACATGGCGATCTTAATCAAATCATAATCATCCTTGCGCGAATGATAAACAGCTTTTTCATCAGCCGGCGCATCTATAGCAGGGGCGTCACCTAGCGCTTTCTCAAGGACATAGTCCTTTTGTCCGCCAGCGAGAATGATTCTCAGAATGCGGAACCATTTGGTGAAGTTAGACCCATTGTTTCTAAGCTTTTCTATCGCAGCAAAAACGTTGAAGTTGAAGTTGGACTTGGCCATTGGATCTACAGTATTTGCAAGTACAATTTAGACTATGTTCATGATAAATAGTTCAACTTAATCAAATTACTAGATGAACTCCCACTAAATTCAACATCCCTCAAGTTGTTTAGTGAACACGATCCAAATTCACCACACCTAATCCGATCATCACGAGAAGAGATGTGGTTTCAATGGTGGACAACAAGTGTCGATCATATCATTCATATGACTCATGCTTAACCTTTCGGTTCTTGTGTTCGAGGCCATGTGCATACATGCTAGGCTCGTCAAGTTAGACCCAAGTATTTCCGTGTGCAAAAGCGGCTTGCACCCGTTGTATGTGGCGTAGAGTCTATAGCACCCGATCATCACGTGATGCTTGGACACGACGAACTTCATAGCGGTGCATACTTGGGGAGAACACAGTTTTATCTTGATCTTTAAGTGAGGAATCATCTTATAATGCTACCGTCGCGATCTAAGCATGATAAGATACATAAAAGGATAAACATCACATGCATATAACTTTATGTGACATGGTATAGCCAATCCTCGCAATGATCTCCATCTTGCGTTCGCATGATCTCCATCACTCCACCATGATTGCCTCCACCACGAATAGCAACTACAACTATTGCTAACTACTTAGCGATAAAGTAAAGCTATTACATGGCGTATAAGAAGTTGACTCGAGGTCATACACAATTATAAAGACAACCATATGGCTCCTGCGGTTGTGTACTAATCGACATGCAAGTCGTGAAACATTACAAAACATGATCATCGCATACAATATACACATCACATCTTGGGCCATACCATATCACGAAAACACTCCTGCAAAACAAGTTAGACGCCTCTACTTTGTTGTTGCATGTTTTACGTGGCTTATGGGAGTAGATGCTAAGAACGATTCTTACCTACGGAAAGCCACAACGGTGATATTATGGTTGCCAAACTCGGTGTTAATCCCATGACAACTATAGTGAGAGAAACCGACATCCACCACCGCATGTGTGGTACAAGCCACACGTCAAGTGAGCGGTCTCATGACGGCGTCGTAAGGTTGGCTGGACCGCTTCAATCTCACTATCCGCGTCATAAGAAGAACACAAACAAGAGGCTTGCAACAGAAAACATCAACGCGCAACAACCATGTTGCGTTCTACTCGTGAAACACATCTACGCATAGATCTAGCTCGATACCCTTTGAAGGGTTTGGCGGCATAGTAAATCAAAATTTTCTCTGAGCGAACAGAGGAAAGCCAAGATCTAATCTAGGAGATGCAAACAACGAGAGAGATTGGATTAGATCTTCATACCCTTGAACATTACGCAGTGAGCGTTAAATCGGGCGTGGGTGATGTAGTCGTACTCGCTTCTCCTCCTCGCGATCCGATCCGATCTAGCACCACAAGTGGCGGTGCCTCCGTGAGATGCACACGCGGCACCTCTCGTCTCCTCCTTCCTCGGACCAGCGAGTATGGTGGAGAGATAGATTGGATCTACAACACGACGGCGTGGTGTATATGGTGGAGAATTTCTGCTGCAGGGCTTCGCCTACAAACAGTCGGGAGGGAGAGAGGAAGGTAGCAAGTCTGCTAGGGCTTGGAGAAAGGTGTGTGTGTAGGGGGGAGGGGGCGCACCACCCCTCTATATATAGAGGAGGGGGGGGCGGCCAGCCCTTGCCCCTCCTCCAAGCCTATCTCCAGTTTAAACAATTTAAACTCTCCCTTATCTAGAAATCCTATCTCTAGATTTAAACGATTTAAACTCTCCCTTATCTAGAAATCCTATCTCTAGATTTAAACGATTCAAATCTCTCTAGAATCGGCTGGGCCCTATGGGGCCTTGTGCCCCTGGCCCAATGCGGCCAGGACACTCCCTCATAGGCCCATGCCCCCTCCCGGAAGGTGGGGCCACGTTGGTACCCTTCCGGAAGGTTCTAGAAGCTTCCGGTACAATACCGATTAACCCGGAACAATTCCGAACTCCAAAAACTGCACTGCCTTATATGAATCTTATTCTACGGACCATTCCGGAACCTCTCGTGATATCCCGGATCCCATCCGAGACTCCGAACAAAAATTCATAAACCAATTATCCAATCTATCCTAGCGTCGAGACATGTTAAGTGTGTGACCCTGCGGGTTCGAGAATATCGGACATGATCTTCTATCAATAATCAACGGAGTGCAGGCACCCATATTGACTTCCACACATTCATCGATGATCATATCGGATGAACCACGATGCCAGGATTCAATCAATCCCATATATATATTCCCTTCGTCTCGCGATATTTTACTTGCCCGAGATTCGATCGTCGGTACCGTCATACCTAGTTCAATCTCGTTCACAGCAAGTACTTTACTCGTTCCGTAATCCGATATCACTTTGTGATTAACTCCTTAACCACATGCTTGCAAGAGGTGTTGATATCGATTACCGAGTGGGCCCGAAGTATATCTCTCCGACTTGGGAGGGACAAATTCCATCTCGATACATACAACCCAACAGATACTTTCCGATCACCTGAGAGACACCTTTATGATCACCCTCTCATAGGATGACATTTGATGACCTCAAAGCTTTCTTCCGGTACCAGGAGTTGCATTATCTCATGGTCTAAGGAATACAATATTTGACATAGGAAAAGCTTCAAAGATGAACACGATGAAACGATCTAATTGCTTCGCTTAGTTTGGGTCTGTCCATCATATCATTCTCCCAATGATATGATCTCATTATCAATTGACAACTCATGTCTATGGTTAGGAAACCTGAACCATCATTGATCAATGAGCTAGTCCTTAGAGGCGTACCAGGGACACGGTGTTGTTCACAAACCACACAAGTATTAATGTTTCCGCTTAATACAATTCTAGCATGGAATATAAACTTTATCATGAACAAGAATTATAATAATAGCATCTTTATTATTGCCTCTAGGGCATAATTCCAACAAAAAGCAGTAAAGGCTGTTAAAGATGGGGACTTCATTCCCGATAGAGAGAATGATGAGCTCACACTCGCCCTTGGAAATAAGGAACATGATGGACGAACACGAGGCACAAGAGGCTCCCAACCATGGAGGACTGGGTTTCCCGAAGAGAGGAAGAAATATCCTAATAGAAGCCGTCAGAGGAGAAAGGACAGGGCGGAAGTTGAAGCAGATATTCATAAAGAGCGAATGCGTATAATTGAAGAACGAATAAAGCAACAACAAGATGAAATTAACACACTTAAAGAGCAAAGTACTACCGGCCCATCTCAGCAGCACACTGCATTCGATGCTACCGGCCTATCGAATAATCGAAAAAGCAGTGTGGCTTCCACCGAGGTCCCGGGTGATGACAATGGTGCAAGCGATGGCTCTGTTGGCTACCGGTGGATGATATCACAGAGATGACACACTGCGAGCTACATGTCAAAGTTGTGAACATATCAATGAAGGTGGCGGTCGGCTATGCCTTACCAATTGGACCCACACCAACTTACCACTGTCGTCCGGTTCCAGAGGGCTACGCTGTTGTCGGGGTGGATGAAATCATGCCCACCTTTGAAGTTTTGGATCTTCACTACCCTGCAGGTGAAGGGGATGTGACTGTACTGGGAGACGCAAAAAACGTCACCATTCTATGGCCGAAGGAATGTATCATGCTTCGAAATCACACGCCAAGGCCATCTTCGCCGCCGCCTCACCCGTCTCCAGCGAGGTCGTCGCCGCCGCGGCAGCCGTCTTCGTCGCCTCACCCGACTCCGTCGCCTCACCAATCTCCGGCGCAGCCATCGCCGCGGGAGCCATCGCCGGCGCCTCAGGATAAAAAGCGTAAGCGTACCGCTACTCTGCGTCGTGGTAAGCGATAACGTAAACAAGAGCCTCTTCCAAAAGTACCAAAGGTTCCTCCCAAGAGAGATTATGATCTTCAAGAGGAGGCACATGATCGTTGATGGAAACAACAGCGTTTTGCTAGGTGAGGCCCGAAGAGCGATTTCAGCACCAAAGAAGAAAAAGCCAAAGTGTTGAAAATGCTAAAGACTCTTCATCAACCCGAGCCAAAGTTGTCATCGGACTATGAGCGTTCTATTCTCAAGTCACATGCGGCAAAAATCCTCAAGAGCAAGATCGATGCAAGCGAGAAATCTGTTGCCCAGCTCGGAGAACAAGCAAAACAATCTTGCGCCCCTCTCAAGGTGATTTCCCAAACCAATGTGGGGTCGAGCAAATATGGGGCCAAAGATCAGTATGATCCAGAGGTAGTTGCACAATACGGAGAAGCTGCCGCTGCTCAAGGTATGAGTATTGCCCAGTATTTATCCCAGTTAGAGTACTTCCCCGTGAGTGAAGTAGCATACAAATACCAGTACGACAAACCTCTCGTCAAACCTGAGGAGGTAAACAATCTTCCAACAAAAATGCGAAGATTGCATAACTGGTACATGCATGCCACAAAGGCCGGGGCTAACTGGATAGTGCTCAGGGTTACAAAAAAGCATCATGGGAAAGAAAAGGATGACATGATATCCATTGAATTTGATGAACTATTTCAATTATTTAATCAAGACGCCTTGGACAAATCGATCATCAATGCCTATTGTCTGTAAGTACTAATTATGTAATTAATTTAGTCTCCAGCTATCTCACCTTGTTTATTGCATGTATATAATCATACTGTAATATGCAGAATGAATATTCTTGAATGCATCAGAGGACAAATCTATGACATTGGCTCCATTGATCCATATTGGGTTCATGAAGCTAATCTCAAAACAAGCCCCCAGGATACGGAAGATAATATAGTACACGCGTTAAGGTTTCAAGAAACCAGAAGGGAAATACTTTTTCCTTACAATTTCGAGTGAGTGTTATTGTCTTCTATACACTTTCTATTTCGCTTACTCGATGTTAAGTATATAATTGATTAGTTATGCATTCGTAGCTTCCACTATATTCTGTTAATCATTCAACTTGACAAAGGGCGTGTACTAGTCATGGACTCAAAACATAAACCCCTTGAGCAGTGGAAGGACATGCAAATGCTCCTCCAGCGGTAATTCTAATCATTACGGCAATATATCGGCAACGTTCGTGAATTTTATGATATCAATTAATTAATAACTTATTTTATTTGTTTTCTTCGCCGGACAACGCTTGGAAACGGTTCACCAACAAGGCTAGGGGTGTTTGGAAAACGGAGCTTACATTTGAAGCACTAGATGTAAGCACCACTAGCTATATCCACGCATCTCTTTGATTCTAGTTTTGATACAGTTATTATCATGCTTGATTATTATTTTGATTGAACTATGTTCTCGTAAAATGCCTGACACAGGGACCAGGTAACAATCTATGTGGATACTATGTTTGCGAGTTCATCCGGCAGACGTGCGATGAAAAGGACAGAGATTTAGAGCAACTCCACGTATGTAAACAATTTTTATAGTTTTTAATTACAATCAAATTGTGTTTAGTTTCATTCATATAAGCTGACTCCTTTTTTAAATCAGATCGAACGTCTACCAGACGGTCTTCTGCCAAAGGATCGCGTACGAGCAATTCAGGAGGAATTGGCCGGATTCTTGGATGCAGAAGTCCTAAACCCAAAAGGGGAATACTATTCGGTTGTGTATAGATGTAACACCCTCAGAATCGGACCTATGCAAGTTTGAGCAAAATTCGCCAAACCCGCATAGAAACGATTCAAAGGTGCCCACCAGGCACTTTCGTGCGGGTGGAAAACGAAGTAATAACATTACACAACAGTCCTCGATGGGACCTGAGCAGATATATATATGGCGACTCAAAGAGTCTAGAATACGAATATATTATCGAAGATCCAAATCACCTTGAACGATATAGCGTCCAGCTACGGACAAGATGCAAATGGGGCTAAGAGCCACGAAGAATAACCAATGGCGTCCATAACCTGCCCAGGCCAAGCGGAAGGGTAACCACCTAGGCGTCGATCTCAAAACCCGCTTAACAAAGGGTGCCGACAAAGGGCAAGCAGAAAACAAAGAAGGAGCGTCGATCGAGGCGATGCAGCGAGGCTAGAATTCGGCGGTCCTCGCCTACATAGGTATGGTGGACTGAAGCGGCAGCATGCACTAAACAACCTATAGAGACTCGATACAACTGGCGGTTATCAGAGAGGGGTAAGAATGACCTAACCGGATCCAACCTGAAGCTAACACCAAACAAACCCATCCTGGTGTTTCCCCCTCGAGACCAAACGAGGAAGTCAACCGAGGAACTCACACCGTTGGCAGTTTTACTTATTCAGTTATAGTTGCGGCACTTTACTAGTCAAGTTTAGATAATCGTCCTGATAAAGTAAGCAGTGGGCACTTTTAGTTAATCATTCCGTTATAGTTGCAACAATTACTAATCAGATACAGATAGCATGAGATAAACCCGAAACCCGGCAGTTGTTGGTACTTTTATTCAGCCATTTCGTTGTAGTTGCAATACTTACTAGTCAGGTACAATGGTCGCAAACGACACTCCAAACAAGCAGTTGTGGGCAGTATTAATTAGTCATTCCGTTATAGTGAAGCTGATTACTAGTCATTATAAGTCAAATTTATAGCAGTAAACTTTAGTTATGCTTGTCTATGATCGAGATACTGTGCTCCAAGTCGTCCATATCCGCGGACACGGCTTTCAGAAAGTTTTACCCGGCCGGGGTGCACCAATAGCAACACCTTTCGATCAGCCTCGGAAAAACCAAATCAAAACCCAACGAGGCTTTCATTGAACAATCACAGATTCAGAAATATTCGAGGCCACCCTTAAGTAGAATCATAGCGAGTAAGCAAGCTCGAGGCGGCCTCAAGGTTATGGGGGACCGTGTGAGCATCGGGAACCGAAGTGTGGCTGGGCTTGTCGACACCATGAATCGGGCCATTATCCTAACATACAGTGTGCTCCTCACAAATTAAATACGAAAGTAGCATGGCATAAGTACAGGATCGTAATAAAACCTCAAACTAGTTTGTGGCCCCAAGAAATAAGATGAATCAAGCTCGGCTCGGGGGTCCCATATACCTCCCGGATGTGGATAGCGCGCAAAAATCAAGGAACAGGTATCAAGTACTCGGGGTCTTACGGGACACAAGTGGGCGTTCGGAAACCAAATATTTTCTATCACCCACCGATGCCTCTGCTTAATCCAATTTTATTTGTTAAACAGAAATTAAAGTGACGATAATTAAAACTAGAATCATCTCCAACATCAACATGCGGCAATACATCAACAACTGTGGCATTTGACAACACGCGACAACACTTGAGCAATCGACTACGACACGCAAGTCCAACTATCTACCAAACAACAGGTAATAGGATGTGTCCAAGGCAATATACGGCTGCAGGGGATATCAAAGGATACGAAAACTAGAGCATCGCAACACAGATAGCAATAGATCAACAGGAGGGAATAAAGACTATAAAAGTAAGATAGGTAGAAAGGGGGAGATGCTCGCCTGGAAACATTGTCGAAGGGTTCATCCGAAGATCGGGGCGAAGCTCACATCAACTCAACGGTCTTATCCGCGAAGAAGCAAAACACTAGAAGAAACACCGGATGCAATATTTAATAAAACGGCAAAAGATCGGCATGCTTATGATATGATGCATGGCATGGCCAAGTGCGGTGCAATTAGGTCATATTAAGCGGAACCAGGGGCCCCGACACTTAATTAAATGGTTCAAGTTATTTAGCTACCCCGCAATTAAATGTTGTTTAGCAAGGCAAGATAAGATACCGGTTCGCTACACAAGTTTAAATGAGGCCGATATGAGACTAGATTTGCCCGCATATGGGCCCCATATTTAATTAGAGGTGAATCGGCATAAGGCCCCCAAACCACATGATAATATGCATGCGAGATGTCAATTAAACATGCAACAAGTTGTTATGTTATAAAATAGGGTTCGAGGAAAAGGGGTCACACATCAGAGGGGCTCGACGATCTTGGGTTCCGGGGTTCGGGGTCGGGGTCCAGGGTTCAGGGTTCGACGGCCTTGGCGGGTTCGTTCTCGGACTCCGGGGGTTAGGGTCTCGGATCGGGGTTCGACGGGATCGTTCTCGGAGCGGAGTAGATCTTGTCGCATCAGGGTTCTCGGCGAGCTCGGCGTCCGGAAAGGAGTACTTGATTCGGTGCCGGGGCGCATCGGGTGCTTCCGGGTCGACGCCGTTCTTGTCGCATACGCGGTCTTCGGGTCATGTTGTCGATCCTGGCGTTCTGAAAGCAGTACTCGGCGTTTCGTGAGGGAGAACATGGCATGTCGAGCTCGATCTCCGGGGTCCGGAAAGAAGCTCCTGGCGCTTCATGTCGACGTTCTTGGCGTTCGGGTTCGGACTTGGGACCCGGGAAGGCGTTCTTGATGTCCGTGTCGAAGGCCTTCGGGTACCACAATTTCTCGGTGTGGTTTTTCTCAGGTCGATGAAGATCTTGACGAGAGCTCTTCGGGGTTTCCGGTTCCGAGAAGCCGATCTTGGTGCTCCGGTTCGGCGGTATCGGCTTCGGACTCCGTGAACGGGGCATCGGAGTACTCGAGTCCGTGTGGGCGATCTTGTAGTGCCGTGTAGACGACCTTGGTGTCACGGTGGTCGTTTTTGGGCCGGTACCGTGGTCTGTGAAAGATCTTGCCGTACCCGTCGAAGAACTCGGATGCGGTTCAGGTGTCGGCGGAGCACTTGATGTTCCACGTAGAGGACCTTCGGGTTCGGCCTGCGGGGCTTGCAGAGACGACATGCGGACGGCAGAACCGGGGCCAGGGGAGCCGGCGACGGCTGGCTCAGGGGCACGGGGGTGAGGGGGACCCGCGGAGGCGACCTTGGCGGCGGCGGCAAGCAGGCGAGAGCGGCTTGCGAGCTTGAGGGGCGACGAGAGACCGGAGAGGACCCGTGGCGGGGCGTGGCAAGCGAGGCTCGGCCAGCTGGCGGCGGCAGCGGGGCAGCGACGCGGCAAGGGCGGACGCGGGCTCGGGCGGAGCACGGGTGGGCGACGGGCGAGCTCGAGCGCTGGAGGGCGGAGGCAAGGCGGGCTGAGCGGGCGGCGCAGCGCGGCAGTTGAGCGGGCGGCGGCAGCGGCAGCGGTGAGGCCTTGGCAGTCAACCCATCTGGAAGCTGGCCGGCGGCGGGCGAACCAGCGGTGGTTAGGAAGGCGGAGAGCGGCATCGGGCGGAGGTGGAACCCGGCGGCAGCAGGAGGAGCAGGCGGTGGCAGTGAGAGGGAGCTTCTTGGCGCGGTGTGGCGGCGCCATGGGAGGGCGTGGTGAGGAGGAGCAGAGCTAAGGGAGGAGGAAGGCAGGTGGGACGGTCATGGCGTGGGCGCGGTCTAGGTGGGTCCTGCTGCTGTGTGGAGGGAGGTTGGAGTGCGAGTGCGTTGTGTGCGTCTTTGTGAGATGTGAGAGTGGCGGGGCTGGTGGTGGGTCCAGCAAGGATTGGTGGCTGTCTGGGCGCGGTGTGTGTCGTTGTGCTTGCGTGTGGGTTTGTGTGGGAGTGGGAGTGAGGAGAGGAGAGAGGTTGAGGGGTTGGACAAGTGGCAAGATAGGATAGGTAGAGGAGGGAAAAGGTGATGTGGCGTCTTGCCATTGGGTGGGGTGAGGTGGAGGACGGGTTGGGTAGGATAGTTGGGTGGACTTAGGATTTAGGGGCGGTTGGTGGACCGATTTAAAATCTGGGCGATCGGGTCGGGTTGGCCTGCTCGACTGCCCCTACTAAAATAATTAATAATTTTATTTATTCTTAATTATCTTTTGTAACTAATTTTAGACAAACAAAATATCCGGAACAACCGGGGTTTGGCGTTTGAATAATTGTCGGGGCGTTTTAGAAAACAAAAACGGGCTTTGCGAAATAGTTTTGGCAAACAATGCATGATGATGACGATGCAAAGCACGAATTCAACGCGATTTTCTAGTAGTGGTTTTGCGGGATGCCACAATTCGACACCACTAACAAAGGATCTCGCCCTCGAGATCCACCTCATGGTACCGGAAGGATGGTCGGCGATCTGCGTCTTCTCGCTTCGTGTAGATCCTCGCGACACCACTAACAAGAGGTCGTTGCTCCTGGTCGTCGAGAGAACACTCCGGGAACAAAAGGTCGAAGGTAGAGGTATCGCAGATAAAACCACCCCTAACTTCGATGGGAAGAGGAACCGATGCATTCTCGTCCACTTCAATGTACAAAAGCGAATAGAAGGGGTAGTCGGCATGGGGGCCAATCCATCACGCACCCAAACTATTACTATGCACAATCAGTGGAAAAGCATGCAACCATTCTCGGAAACAGACTGAAGATCTCGACAAGCGAGGTTCGGAACAAAGGAGTGATACAGACTCTGCATCGGATCTGGCGTAGATGATGTCGTCGTGTCGGAAAACACCGGATAACACGACAAGGAACAAAGAATGGCACCACAGACGAAGGATTCCTCGGCAGCATGAAGACCGGATGTAGCAACACCGTTATCTGAAGAGGAAGTGAAACCACGAAGGTGACGGAACCCAACCACGAAATCCTGGACTCAAGAAAAGATAAGAGGTAGATTCAAATCACGCAGGGTAAGAGGAGAACAGCAGAGGGTAAGGAATAAATTCAGACCTAATCAGAACTATCCAACCGATTTTCAAAAATAGTTTGACACTCTACTTGACCGTTAGCTAGGTTATCCCACATTTGGACTTGTGGGGTATCGCAAGCTGCCGAGCTCGATACCACTCAGAACACCCTCGAATCGGACCTATGCAAGTTTGAGCAAAATTCGCCAAACCCGCAAAGCGATTCAAAGTGCCCAGGCACTTTCGTGCGGGTGGAAAACGAAGTAATAACATTACACAACAGTCCTCGATGGGACCCACAGAACAGATATACATAACAGCGACTCAAAGAGTCTAGAATACAGATATATTATACGAAGATCCAAATCACCTTGAAACGATATAGCGTCCAGCTACGGACAAGATGCAAATGGGGCTAAGAGCCCTGAAGAATAACCAATGGCGTCCATAACCCCGAGGCCAAGCGGAAGGGTAACGCTAACGGCGTCGATCTCAAAACCTGCTAACAAAGGGTGCGACAAAGGCAAGCAGAAAACAAAGAAGGCGTCGATCTTGAGGCGATGCACGGCGAGGCTAGAATTGGCGGTCCTCGCCTACATAGGTATGGTGGGGAAGCGGCGTGGCAGCATGCACTAAACAACCTATAGAGACTCGATACAAGCGGTTATCGAGAGGTAAGAATGACCTAACCGGATCCAACACAAGCTAACACCAAACAAACCCATCCTGGTGTTTCCCCTCGAGACCAAACGAGGAAGTCAACCGAGGAACTCACACCGTTGGCGGTTTACTTATTCGATTATAGTTGCGGCACTTTACTAGTCAAGTTTAGATAATCGTCACGATAAAGTGGCGATGGGCACTTTTAGTTAATCATTCCGTTATAGTTGCAACAATTACTAATCGAATCTGGATAGCATGAGATAAACCCAAAACCCGGTTGTTGGTACTTTTATTCAGCCATTTCGTTGTAGTTGCAATACTTACTAGTCGGTACAATGGTATAAGCGACACTCCAAACAAGCAGTGTGGGCAGTATTAATTAGTCATTCCGTTATAGTGAAGCTGATTACTAGTCATTATAAGTCAAATTTATAGCGATAAACTTTAGTTATGCTTGTCTATGATCGAGATCTGTGCTCCAAGTCGTCCATATCCATGGACACGGCTTTGAAAGTTTTACCGGCGGTGCACCAATAGCAACGCTCGATCAGCCTCGAAAACCAAATCAAAACCCAACGAGGCTTTCACGTGAACAATCACAGGATTAGAAATATTTGAGGCCACCCTTAAGTAGAATCCATAGCGGGTAAGCAAGCTCGAGACGGCCTCAAGGTTATGGGGATATTTGTGAGCATCGAACCCGAAAGTGTGGCTGGGCTTGTCGACACCACGGAATCGGGCCATTATCCTAACGATGCGATGTGCTCGCACAAATTAAATCTGAAAGTAGCATGGCATAAATGCAGGATCGTAATAAAACCTCAAACTAGTTTGTGGCCCCAAGAAATAAGATGAATCAAGCTCGGCTGGGGGTCCCATATACCTCCCGGATGTGGATAGCAGAAAAATCAAGAGCAATGGTATCAAGTACTCGGGGTCTTACGGGACACAAGTGGGCGTTCGGAAACCAAATATTTTCTATCACCCACCGATGCCTCTGCTTAATCCAATTTTAGTTGTTAAACAGAAATTAAAGTGACGATAATTAAAACTAGAATCATCTCCAACATCAACATGCGGCAATACATCAACAACTGTGGCATTTGACAACATGCGACAACACTTGAGCAAGCGACTACGACACGCAAGTCCAACTATCTACCAAACAACAGGTAATAGGATGTGTCCAAGGCAATATACGGCTGCAGGGGATATCAAAGGATACGAAAACTAGAGCATCGCAACACAGATAGCAATAGATCAACAGGAGGGAATAAAGACTATAAAAGTAAGATAGGTAGAAAGGGGAGATGCTACTTTGAAAACATTGTCGAAGGGTTCATCCAAGATCGATGACTCACATCAACTCAACGGTCTTATCCGCGAAGAAGCAAAACACTAGAAGAAACACCGGATGCAATATTTAATAAAACGGCAAAAGATCGGCATGCTTATGATATGATGCATGGCATGGCCAAGTGCGGTGCAATTAGGTCATATTAAGCGGAACCAGGGGCCCCGACACTTAATTAAATGGTTCAAGTTATTTAGCTACCCCGCAATTAAATGTTGTTTAGCAAGGCAAGATAAGATACCGGTTCGCTACACAAGTTTAAATGAGGCCGATATGAGACTAGATTTGCCCGCATATGGGCCCCATATTTAATTAGAGGTGAATCGGCATAAGGCCCCCAAACCACATGATAATATGCATGCGAGATGTCAATTAAACATGCAACAAGTTGTTATGTTATAAAATAGGGTTCGAGGAAAAGGGGTCACACATCAGAGGGGCTCGACGATCTTGGGTTCCGGGGTTCGGGGTCGGGGTCCAGGGTTCAGGGTTCGACGGCCTCGGCGGGATCGTTCTCGGACTCGGGTTAGGGTCTCGGATCGGGTTCAGGATCGTTCTCGGGCGGGAGTAGATCTTGCATCGTGGTTCTCGGCGAGCTCGGCGTCCGGAAAGGAGTACTTGATTCGGTCGGGCGCATCGGGTGCTTCCGGGTCGACGCCGTTCTTGTCGTCTGTGTCTTGGTCATGTTGTCGATCTGGCGTTAAAGCGATACTCGGCGTTTCGTGAGGGAGAACATGGCATGTCGAGCTCGATCTCCGGGGTCCGGAAAGAAGCTCCTGGCGCTTCATGTCGACGTTCTTGGCGTTCGGGTTCGGACTTGGGACCCGGGAAGGCGTTCTTGATGTCCGTGTCGAAGGCCTTCGGGTACCACAATTTCTCGGTGTGGTTTTTCTCAGGTCGATGAAGATCTTGACGAGAGCTCTTCGGGGTTTCCGGTTCCGAGAAGCCGATCTTGGTGCTCCGGTTCGGCGGTATCGGCGGACTCCGTGAACGGGCATCGAATTTTCGAGTCCGTGTGGGCGATCTTGTAGTGCCGTGTAGACGACCTTGGTGTCACGGTGGTCGTTTTTGGGCCGGTACCGTGGTCTGTGAAAGATCTTGCCGTACCCGTCGAAGAACTCGGATGCGGTTCAGGTGTCGGCGGAGCACTTGATGTTCCACGAGGACCGGGTTCGGCTGCAGGGGCTTGCGAGACGACATGCGGGCAGCGAACCGGGGCGGGAGCCGGCTGGCGGCTCGGGGCACGGGGTGAGGGGACCAGCGACCTTGGCGGCGGCGTGGCAACGGGCGGCGAGGCTTGCGAGCGAAGGCGGCGAGGGAGCGGAGAGGACCCGTGGCGGTTGTCAGCGAGCAGGCTCGCCGCGCGGTGGAATGGCGAGCGAGCCCGGCGGAGCGGCAGGCGGGCAGGCTCGGGGCGAGCGCAGGTGGGCGGCAGCGGCGGGGCAACTGGCGGAGGTATGAGCCAGCGGCAGGCGGGCAGTGAAAGCGGACAGCGGGCAGCAGTGGCTCGCAGGCTGTGATCATGACCCGCGGAAGACCGGCAGTGGCCGGCGTCGGGCCTGGCAGTGTGGAGGAAGCGGGAGGCGGCATCGGCGGAGGTGGGGAACCCCGGCGGCAGGAAGGGCGGCGGTGGCGGTGAGAGGGAGCAGTGTGGGCGGCGCATGAGGAGAGGCAGTGAGTGGGGAGGAGCAGAGCTAAGGGAGGAGGAAGACGGGTCGGGACCGGTCGCGCGTGGGGCGCGGTCCTGGGTGGGTCCCGCGGCTGTGTGGAGGGAGGGGGTTGGGTCTGAGTGCGTTGTGTGCGTGTGCTGTGAGATGTGAGAGGGTTGGGGCGGGGCCCGCGGGGTGGGTCCCGCGTGGGGCGCGGTTGGTGGCTGTCTGGCGCGTGCGGTGTGTGTGCGTTGTGTGCTTGCGTGTGGGTTTGTGTGGGGCAGGGAGTGGGAGTGAGGAGAGGGAGAGGGTTGAGGGGTTGGACAAGTGGCAAGATAGGATAGGTAGAGGGAGGGGAAAAAGGTGATGTGGCGTGCTGCCATTGGGTGGGGTGAGGTGGAGGGACGGGTTGGGTAGGATAGTTGGGTGGACTTAGGATTTAGGGGCCGGTTGGTGGACCGATTTAAAATCTGGGGCGGTCGTTCGGGTCGGGTTGGCCCGTTCGACTGCCCCTACTAAAATAATTAATAATTTTATTTATTCTTAATTATCTTTTGTAACTAATTTTAGACAAACAAAATATCCGGAACAACCGGGGTTTGGCGTTTGAATAATTGTCGGGGCGTTTTAGAAAACAAAAACGGGCTTTGCGAAATAGTTTTGGCAAACAATGCATGATGATGACGATGCAAAGCACGAATTCAACGCGATTTTCTAGTAGTGGTTTTGCGGGATGCCACAATAGACAATAGGGATTGTAAAAAGAGCAACTTTTGTATGTAGTGCATGAACTCGATCCGTGTATCGAATGTAATATTGTCACGATGATCTTGTGTAATATAACGGTTCCTTCATTGATAAGTGCAAAACACAAAATAAATAATAAAACAACCTAAATGAATTCTCTGCCCCGGCATAAAAAGTGACGAAAATGCTGCCGCGGCAACAAAATATGCGAAATGAATTCTCTGTCGCGGCAGAGAAATAGACCAAATCTCTGCCGCGGTAGAAGGTTATTTGTCCCGGTTCGTGTTACGAACCAGGACTAATGCTCCACCCCCTCGTCCTATAACGCCGCCACGTGGACCCCCATTTGTCTCGGTTGGTGGGGAAACCGGGACTACAGGTTGGGGCTTTAGTCCCGATTGCCTTGTCCCGGTTGGATAACCGGAACTAATGCCTCTTACCAACCGGGACCAATGGGGCGTCCTACCAGTGTGATTGATTTACCAACTCCGACATGTATTTTGTTCATTGGAACATGACTTACTACATAATATTTGATAGACTAGAATGAAGGTTACGACATCGCCTGCAATGAGGTTAACAAATCATTTGTTTATCATTATAGTTGGAGGACTAATTAGAGATTAGGCTTTTATTTTGTAGTGCCAAAGAATATTGCTATGTTTTCTAAAATTCGACTTTGCTTCATACCTTGAAAGATCCAGCGTTCTTTCCCCTCCCTACAAAGGCGACTAGGTGAGTATCATCTTCGCCCCCTCACGGTGGAATCCTGGCCTACAGCAACCTATCTTCAGTAGGTGCGTCTCACGCCACAATGCCTTGAACCATGTTAGATTCTCATATGGAACTGAGGGGCTTATAGCTCCTATGCGACGTCTTTACGTGGAATTGGAAGGAAAGCGACATCGTTGAAAAGAATAGCTCGCATGCGACGGATGTGAGGCAACTAATATCCCAGGGCCACACGGGCCTTAAATCGGTCGTAAGGACACATTTAACTTTGTTCCAATATTAGGGTTAAGCCAAACCGGTTGGTTGGGACAGCCAGTCAAACCAACCGCTTAACCGAGAGCGCGTAACACTCATTGTAGCTTCCCCGGCGGTGGCGGACCTCACCATCGTTCTCGGCGCGGCGGCAGACGGCAATTAATTTAGGCGGCGGCGCTTTGTTCGGCAGCGAAGGTGGTGAGTGCCATTTGAAAGCTAATTCCTCTCCCATTCTTCTCAATTCGAGATCTGGCGTGCCCATTGATGCTAGATTGTGGAGGCGAGGTGTCTTTGAGCAGGCGAGGAGCGATATGGAGCATGGAGAGGGACTTCTAATCGGTATATCCGTATCTACGCACTTAATTTCTCTAAGGTTGAGCTCTCTTCGCTTCGCTAGCTCACGGTGCCAAAAACAGGGAGGCGATGTTGCGCCAAACCTTGAATTTACATCAATTTCTTTCCCTCTAGGGCTGTTTTAGTTGATGGCACAGATGAGATCATTGAGAGAGACACGGTTGTTAAATGGGAGGTGGAATTAGAACATGTTGATCCCCAAGAGCTAATAAACATGGGAGAGGAGGCGATAAGGAAAATGGTGGAAAAAATTGGGGATAGTGTGGTTTGGGGGCGAGCAAGAAGTTTCTTTATTACGATTTGATGATTGCAAATGTGACTATGTTAGGGTTGAGACAGGGAACATATAGTTGATGAAATCGATGAGAAAGCGGTTGGACAAGCAAAACTGTTCTTTTAGCGAGCTCATTGATCTAAAACCTGATTCGAGGGTTGGATATGTGGCCTCAAAGCTGGTACTCGAGATGGTCGAGGATGATTGGGCTGCACAAAGGCAAGTAATGCCTATACTTGAGTTGGAAGTGTTATGTGGAGGATGATGATGCTAATGCACAAGGGAGGCGAGATGGTAATGCACAAAGGATTGTAACTGTTGATTGGAATTCAGTTGAGATACATGACCGCCTGATTTGGTCATTGCACCAATAGATGACATTGAAATGGCAAAGCTTTTGGCATTCCTATAGATGTGAGAGACAAGGAGAAGAAGAGGGATGAAGCTGCAAATGATGGTGACAACCATTTAAGAGATGAAGAGGCGGATATAGATCTAGAGTTGTTGGAAAATCTTGCAGTTCATGTAGATGATGCACATGATGATGAGCTAGTGTGATTTATGACAAAGAGGACCCGATTATTGAAGTTGGGAGATTGTTTCCAAGCATGTATGAATTAGGATGTGTTTGAGGACATATGCGGTCAAACGTGAGTTTGCTACCAAGACTATGTGGGTGATAAAAGAAGTTCTATGCAAAATGCATAGGTTATGATGGTGGTGCCAAGCCTTGCAAGTGGTATATATCGCTGGGACGCCAACGATGGAAGGACAATAAGAGTGAATCAAATTCCAAAACCTCATACTTGCATTACAAGTTCTCAAACAGTTACAAAGATGACATCACAATTATGGGTTGCGAAAAGATCAAGCCCATTTTAGCCACAACAAACAACAACGCAAAGAGGCGAAAATAGACTTGGAAAAGCGGTACCCCATTAAGCTGAATTATACTACATTGTGGAAGGCAAAGCAAAGGGCAATGAAAGAGCTATATGGTGATTGGGCAAATACCTTTGAATGCTTTATAACTTCAAAGCGAAGTAGAAGAGGTCACTGGCGGTGTTGTGGAGATAGATCTTGAGGTAACGGTGATGGGAAAGTCTTCTTCTCTAAATTCTTCATGGCTTTAAAGCCTTGCATCGATGGCTTCAAAGTAGGTTGCAGTCCATATTTGAGTATAGACTCATCTTTCTTGTTGGAAAGTGGAATGGTCAACTAGCGATGCAATGCTTTAGATGGACACAATTGGATGTTCCACTAGCTATTGGCATGTTTCGATGCAGGAAGGCATCATGGACATGGTTCATGATGCGGTTGAAAAGATGCATAGGGCGATCTCTCCATTGGCGGTGCACAGATGCATGTAAAGGTTTAGAAAATGCGATGAAGATTGTTTTCCCTCATCTTTGGCGGAGTGCTTGACCATATGTGGATGAATTTGATCAAAAATTCGGAGGAGATGATTTTGGGCGCATGTGGCGTGACAAGATCTTACACCCGGACACATTCATATCACCTTGAGAAGATTAAGGCGGCATGCTACGAGGAGGATAGGGTCAAGTTTTGTACATGGTTGGAAACCTACCATTCTCTTTATATGCAGTCTGGTTTTAACACTGCCATCAAATGTGATCATATCAACAATAATTTGGCGAAAGTTTCAACAACAAAGTGAAGGAGTTAAAAGACTTTTGTCCATGACATGGTTGACGGATCGGGATCATGATCATGAGGTTGTGGGAATTGAGAAGAAGGCTTGGTGATGTTCTTCAAGGAGATAAGCTTCACGATGTTGTCGCAGGTGGTCAGAGGCGAAATCTTGCACATTTGCGTGTTGAGAAATCCTCATTGTGGGGTCTTTGAAGTCGAGATACAAAAGATGGCGGGAGGCATGTTGTTGACACTCAATTGCATGAATGCACATGCCTTGAGTGGCAACACACTGAAGCCTTGTGAGCATGCCATACTTTTCTTGGCCTCTAAACACAAGCTAAATATGCACCCATATTTGCATGAGTATTATTACGTAGCAAAATTCAAGGCTGCATATGGAACACCAATTCCAGCACTTACAGATCGGTCTCGGTGGCTGAAGTGGACATTCAGTTCTCCTTGTGTCCTCCTTTGATGAAAAGAAAGGGTGCAGGCCCAAGCGAGTAGATTCAAGGCTTGGTTTGAGAAAGGTGGGAGCGACAAGAAGGGAAAGAAAGATGAAAAGAAAGATGCCAAGCCAAAAGGGCCCAAAAGGTAACAAGAATAGATGCAAACTCTGTGAAGAACTTGGACACCGAGTGGCTCTACCAAGTCTGATACTGCTTCTTGAAAAGCCAAAGTATGTTCATCCAAAATCTATCCCATTTCTTGTTGATGATTTTTCTCCCGACTAACTTGCTTGTTTTGGAGGAAGCGTGGAGAAAAAGGCCCACCTCTTGTTGACGAATCTTGGCGATGAAAAGGGCAGAATCAATGGCCAAAGAAAGAAGAGAACTAACGGATCATGTTTGGTGCTTTGAGGTGCAATCTGAACTTGTTTTGGAGGATGATGTGCAAGCTGTTGAGGCTTTAGGGCTGCCGTTTCGATTTGGAAGCTACGGTGCAAAATGAGGGCAAAATGAGCACATTGTTGAGGCTCTAGTGCAAAATGAGCTGTTGTTGAGGCTCTGGTGCAAAATGAGCCTGTTGTTGAGGCTCGGTGCAAAATGAGCTGTTGTTGAGGCTCACGGTGCAAAATGACTGTTGTTGAGGCTCTGGTGCAAAGTGACCAAGTTGTTGAGGCTCTGGATCATGATCATGAGGTTGTTGAGGAGGTGCGAGGTGAAGGAGACTCTTGGGCGTCTTGTGGGGAGGCAGGATGGTAATGGTAAGAAAAGAAGAGCATAAACCTATTGTGTGGTGTGAAACTTGTGAAGGAGAAGAAAAGCGAGGGGTAAGAAGAGCCAAAAGAAATAGACATTTGTTATTGTAAACATTTGTTATTGTTGTAAACATTTGTTATTGTTGTAAACATTTGACACTTGTTGTTGTAATAATTTGGCACTTGTTGTTGTAAACATTTGTTATTATAATATTTTGTCACTTGTTGATAATTTGGACAAAATTCAAATATGATGGTAAATTTGAATTTCAACATATGTAGCTATGTCACTTTTCTATGTTTGTATGAGCTTCAACGTTTTTCTCATATGTACAATACAACTCATCCTCACCCTGATCCCTTTTGTGAAGTACAACTCACCCTCACCCAAAATGGGGTAGAAATGGGCTCCAAAGCTAGGGTAAACCACCCCATTTCTAAGCAAGTTTTTTCGACCATTTCTAAAACCAAGTTAGATATTTTTCCTCGAACTATGTCACATAACATGACACCATGCGAAGGTTTTGTATTTTTTTGATTTTTTGAATTAGTTATGCACATTTGAATGTCCGTCAAACTTGAAGGGTTTTCATAAATATTCTTAGCTAGAAATTTGAGGCTAGCAAAACTACCATTGGATGTCTGATGAAATAGCAAGTTGTGAACCTAAAATTATTTTACAAAAATCATCGACATGGAATCATGTACTTGTAGTTCATATCTTACCCGTTCCAACCGATTGGCGGATTTGTCTTTTCACGAGGATGGAATAAAAGGTTTGAGATACTTAGGTTGGGAAATTGTACATTCTAGGTGGTCTAGTATTTTTGAAAAATAGGATGTTACCATTTGAAACTTCAATTTGGTGGTTGCTTCACAAATCCCCCCCTCTTTCGGCACTCAGAAAATAGAAAATGATTTTTCTGTGCGTCAAAAAGGAAAACTTTATGCTACAACATTGTTAGTCATCCCATTATAGACATGCATGCCAAATATGGGCACATTATCACAAACTATGCCTTGATTCTAGCCATATCATTGGTCATTTGACGAAAGCTTGAAAACCTCGGAGGAGATATGTCATTTTGTGAAGGGTTTTTGAAATATGATCAATAGACCAAGTTTTATATTTTTCCTCACAACTATGTGACATAACATGACACCATCGAAGGTTTTGTATTTTTTGATTTTTTGAATTAGTTATGCACATTTGAATGTTTGGTCAAACTTGTGAAACCCGTTGGCGCATCCTAAACCCGCTAACCCTAAGGCGAATGAGGACCGTAGATCTAACCCTAAGCGACCTTTGGGCCGTCCGATTCGCGGGTGGCTCTGGGCGATCCGTGGAAGGGCTTGTTACGCAACCTGATTGGTTGGCGTCTCTTAGAAGGATTAGTGGCTAGCTCTTGGCGATCCGTGGGATGGATGATTACGGAATCTGATTGGCTTCATCGTTTTTACGTGCAATGCGTGGCA